>CM077098.1:14890815-15479197 GCA_039513925.1 Platanthera zijinensis
GGTAGACTAAAGATGGCATTCCCTAAGATCTTGCATGAACTGACTAACCTTGCCTACAACATAGGAGATGTCGGGTCTGGTCACCGTGGGATAAATGAGTTTGTCCACCAGACGTCTGTAACTCGTGACATCGGATAGAAGAGACGAGTCATCTGTCCATGTTTTGTCTTCTCTAGTAGCCATGGGACACCGGGCCGGTTTATCACCAGTTAATCCCGCCTCTTGTAAAAGATCAAGAGCATCTTCCGTTGGGAGAGAACCAACGAGTCGGGCTTCCGAGAGATTTCTATCCCCAAAAAGTATTTTTAGGAGCCCATATCCTTCGTGACCAGGTGTTGACGGTGGTGTTTCTTTGTCAAGTTCACCCCAGCCTGATCATCGCCATTAAGAAGAATATCATCCACATATACAGCCAAAACCATCAGTCCCGAGGCAGTTTTGCGAATAAACAAGAAGTGATTGGCTGAACTCCTTGCAAAGCCGATGACAGCAACAATGCCACTGAACTTGTCGAACCATGCTTGAGGACTCTGTTTTAGGCCATAGATGACCTTCTTCAACCGGCATACTCGTGTCTCCCCCTGAGCAACATACCCAGGAGGTTGCTCCATGTAGACGTCCTCCTGAAGATCCCCATAGAGAAAGGCATTCTTGACATCAAGTTGTGAAATAGCCCAATCCCTATTGACGGCCATAGAGAGAAGAACCCGGATGGTACTGAGGCGAGCGACCGGAGAGAAGGTATCAAAGTAATCAACCCCATAAGTTTGAGTAAAGCCTTTGACCACTAACCGGGCCTTGTAGCGATCCGCAGTGCCGTCTGGGAGAAACTTCACAAGAAATACCCAGCGACAGCCAACTACATCAGCCCACTGGTGGAGGAACAAGGGACCAGGTACCCCTTTCACTAAGAGTGACAATCTCCTCATCCATGGTAGATTTTTAATGAGGAATATCAAGAGCCTCCTGGTAGGTGCGGGGAGGGACAGTAGCCGAGATAGCCAAAGCAAAACACCTGCGAGAAGGAGTAAGCCGATCATAGGAAACAACCGCTGCAAGCGAGTGTTGGGTACACGCCCGCACCCCTTTGCGAAGAGCAATGGGAAGATCCAGGTCGACGCGTGCCTCAGTGACCAGAGCGTCCGTGGCAAAGAAGGCTGGTCCGGGACTAGAGAGACGGTTGTAGAGATGAGGGAGAAGTGGGAGGGGATAGAATTGAGAGAGGGGAGATGGAGGAGATGATGTAGGAGGAGAGACGTCGATAGACGTAGAAGGTATGGAGGGAGACAGTGGAGAATAAGAGACATCAGGGGGAAGAGGGGATTCAGGAGAGAAGTAGGACGCATTATCGAAGAAGGTCACGTCCGCGGAGACAAACTACTTGCGCAGAATAGGGTCAAAGCAACAATAGTCTTTCTGAGTGGTAGAGTAACCCAAAAAGACACACTTGGTGGAACGGGGGGAAAGCTTGTCACAGGTAGCAGAAGGAGAGTGCACAAAAGTCGTGCACCCAAAGATACAGAGAGGGATAGGAAATGATTCCTTGCCCGGTAGAGAATGGAGAAGGGGGTCTTGCCGTGGAGAACCGTAGAGGGAATGCGATTGATGAGATAGCAGGCGATGAGAACAGCATAGCCCCAGTAGGAGAGATGCACCTGCATCTGTGTCATGAGAGTGCGAGCAACATCGAGGAGGTGATGGTTTTTATGCTCCGCCACCCCATTTGGCTGGGAGGTGTAAACACAACTGGTCTGATGAACATGACCGTGTTTCATACAAAAAGAGGAAAACACATGACTAAGATATTCCTTAGCATTATGTTGGAACCCTAGTTTGGATTTGGGCAAGGAGTACTATTAGAATGTTTTTAGAATGACCCAAAATATATTGTCAGGGTCATAGGATTATTTCTAGGTCTGCCTCAAAAGAAATCCAGAGAAATCATGCAGAAGTCAGGTTTGACAAAGGCAGGAATTGAGCTCGACAATCTTTAAGCTGCGTTCGACGATAGTCGAACTCAGGTAAACAAAACTCAGAGTTTTATCTCTGAGTTGAGCACGACGATCTCCGAGCTCCGGTCGACGATCGCTGATATCAAGATAGAATCTCAGCTCGACGCAAAGATTATTCAGGTCGACGATCTCTGAGCTGAGGTCGACGAATAATAGACTGAGGTCGACGAAATCTGTGCAGTCTTACAGACAGAGATTTTAATAATGACATAATTAATTAAGGCATTTAATATCTCTCAGACTTAATGCTTATAGTAGTTCAACAACATCAATTAATGTGATTAATTCCCCAAGCATCTTTCTCTCTCGAAAATGCCTCAGTCGTTTGAAGATAGAATTAATTCAAATGTTTGAATACGGCTCGGGGAAATATATTTAGATTGGAGATTTTGCAGACATAGAAGAAGAAGAAGAAGAAGAAGAAGTGACTGACAACAAAATGATGCTATAGTCAGAATAGAGATTCTGAAGAACACAACACAACTTTCTATCATACAGTGTTCTTCATCATCTACTCCAGCCTTTCATGAGACACAAATCAATATCAGTCTAGAAAGTTTGCTGGAGATCAACATCAATCAGAAGGCCTGCACCCTGAAGCAAAACTTCCTTCTTTCCTGAACAAATCAACATCTAAGGGGGAGCTTTGATAAGATCTTGAATCCACACAAAGTCTTCTCAAAGTTGCTTTTGAGAAAAGAGAAGACTAACATCACTTTCTTTCCCATCCCACTGTACAGGGTTTTAACTCCCTTCAAAAGTTAGCTTGGTTGCAAGTCTCCTGATCAAAAGACTTGAGATTGGTTTTTGAGCACCTAATAAAAAGCTCAAAGGTGGCAGTCACCTGATCAAAACCTGTTAGTGGATTCCTACCAGAGTGGTAGAAGAGTTGATGTACCCAGGTTGGGGAACCACTATAATCCTTGTGTTGTCTGGTTTGCTTGCTCTTCTTTTTCTTTATTTTTGTGTTGTGCTTACTCTTTTATATAACACGTATATTTAATTAGAGTAAATAAGATCTATCCCCCTATCTTTCACATTATCAGAGAGAAAGACTTTAATAGAAATATCAAACTGAGTTTTAACCATATAATTAAAGGATTGTCATACAAAAAAGAGTTCAGAGCGATCTTTTAACAGATACACCCAGGTACATCTAGAGAAATCATCAATAAACGTTACAAAGTAAGAACTACCCCGACCAACAATGAGGGTAGGAGAAGGACCCTAGACATCAGAATGAATGAGATCAAACGGGCGAGATGAGCCATGACCTTACTTCAGCGGGAAGGAGGAGCGGTGATGTTTGCCAAACTGACACGCATCATAGTTGAGCGGAGGACTGGTCTAAGGTAAGTGGGCAGAAGCTGACGAAGAATCCAAGGAGGAGGATGTCCAAGGCGAAGATTCCATTGAAGAAGATCTGTAGAAGATGAGGAGAAGGCGGACAGAGCGAAAATGTTGTCGAGGAAGTAGAAGCTGCTGCTCTCAGTCCCAGTAGCAATCATCCATCGGGTTCCCGGATCCTGGAAAGAACAAGAAGTCGGAGTGAATAAACGGAGCACTGAAGTTGCTTACATAAAGTAGTAACGGATAATAAATTGCAAGGGAACTTCGGGACATAGAGGGTATCCGCCAAGCGAAGCGATGGAGTGAATTGAACCATGCCCGTCCCATGAACCGGGGAAGGTGAACCATCCGCAACAAGGATCGGGGGCAACCGATCATGCGTTTCTAGGAGAGAGAAGTAATGAGGATCGTCGGTCATGTGATTTGTAGCACTAGAGTTAATCAACCATTTACCTTGGGTAACGACATGGGCACTACCTGAAGTCGTGGCCATAGAGGCAGACGGCCGAGAGGAGGCGGAGGATGGTGCATTACCAGAGGGGAGAAGATGAGGATGTTTCTGCCAGCAGCGGTCAAAAGAATGGCCGGTACGACCACAGTGAGAGCAGAGGAACCTAGACGAACCGCGCCGCCTAACTGGCTGCGGCCACTAGTGTAACCCCGCTGAGCCTGGTGAGCATAGGAGTCCTGTGGAGGAGGGGAGGACAACAGAGGACGTTGGAGCAGCGAAGTAACAGTGACGATGCGAGCCGCGGTGGCATCCAAAGTGGGAAATTTCGCCTCGCCCAAGATCTACTGGCGGATCATATCAAAGGACTCGGGAAGCCGCAGAAGATAACAAACAACCAGGAGCTCCTGGAAGTGCTTGTGCTGCTCGGCCAAGTCCGCGGAGAAGGGGCGATTCTAGAGGATCTCGGCGCCAGCAGACTGAACCTTCTGATAAGTTGCAGTAGGAGACATGGAAGGGCGGGCGAAGAGGTCCGTATAGAGAGTATAAATGCGGGACGTCTGGGCCCCCTTCGAGTAGAGAGCAGCGAGGTGAAGCCATGCGACCTTGACCGTCTCATCATGGAGGATGACGGGAAGGCATTCATCAGAGAGGCTGTTGGCCAGCCAAGTGCGGACAAGCGCATCACTCGCATCCCAATCATCAAATTGAGCAGACTCAGGAGGAGGAGGGTCATCAGTGAGGTGATGACGTTTGCACTGAGAACCGAGAAGAAAGGTGAAAGAAATGCTCCAATCTGGATAGTTGAAACCAACTAGTTTAGAAACCGTGCCAAGGTTTCCGGAAGGAGGAGGAGGAGGAGGATGATGGGCCACAGGAGTGGTGGAGGTAGAGATGTCGGGGGTGGAGATATCGGAATTGGCCATAGAGAAGAAGGAAACAAAGGAAGTCGCACGAGTTGAAGAGAAGTCGCGCGGATAGAAATAAAGATAAGCCGCGCGAACAAAAAGTCCACGACAAGATGAAGAGACCGCAGTGGAAAAGAAGGAAACCGCAGCGGGCTAAATAGAAGAAGCTTCAACGGTCACGGTGTTAGCACATCAACGGCAAGAAGGTCCACGACCAGGAAACAGAAAAAGTACAGGGACAGAGGTCACGTGAACTGGGAAGTTCGCGAGAAAAGGGGAGATCGTGCGAACAGGAAGGAGTTCGGGCGAATAGAGAAGAAGTCGAGCGAACACACAGGGTTCGAGCGAACAAGAGAAAGAGCGGAAGGAAAGCAGAGAGTCCACGGAAACAAGTCGCAAAAAAGAGGGAAAGAAGTCGCGCAAACGGGCAACGACAAAGTAAAGAAGCCGCGCGGATGGACAAGTATCAGGGCGAACAGAGAACGAAGCCGCACGGACAGAAGAGCCTAAGGAATCAGGTAGAATCGATTGTAGGCTCTGATACCATGTGAAAGTAGCGAACATACTAGAAAAAACAAGGCAGAAATTTGAATAATTGAAAGTTTTAGTATCCAAAAAGGTATCATTTACAATGGTATTACCTCTCTTTTATAAAATGGAGGAGAGAGGAGAGTGTACAAATAAATAATGTGGGACTAAAAAATTACAGAGTGGTGCGGCTAGAAACAAAGAGACCGATCAAGCCGTGCGGTTAGACAAATGGGCTAACCACTCGGCAACACCAGAAGGAAGAGAACAAGTCGCTGTAGGAGAGTAACCGCCAGACTTAGACCGCCAGACCGCTCGGTCTCATACTTCAACATAACCGCCAAACTTAGACCACTAGACCGCTCGGTCTCATACTTCAACAAGAACGAACTCGAAACGGGCTCCCTAACACACAGTGAATTCATAGAGGCCACGTATTCGTGTGAGTGTCAAGCGCCCACGCCGCCGCAAAGGTGTCACACGCTGCGCGGGCACGGTTCTCACGCGTCGGTATCCCGCGGCCGTACGTGCACGACTCGGGCACCATGTGGTTGCGCGGGCACCCCACGCTTGCGTCGACTTCGAACAGTCGCGCAGGCCACCCCATGCTCGAGCCGGCACCGTGTGGTCGTACGGGCACTGCGTACCCGTGCCGACAACGCACAACCACACAAGCGCCACACGTACCCATGCATATGATGCGTCTAACCGTGAAGGCGCCCCACCCTATGCGGATGTCGCACACCTGGTGGACCGCACCCGCGTGATTCCTGTGCAGGCATGCAGAGCACCATGCTGGCATTCCCCGACATGCTCGTCCTTCTCTCCTCCCCACCTCTTGTTTATCAGACTTGAATGATTTTCGCGAGAAAGCGCCAGCCTTCTTGGGAGGAGACATGATAACGAAGAAACTCCATAAACTCCAACTCCAAAGAATTGCAACAACATAAATTAGAGGGCCACAGTGCTCTCCGATTTATATGACATGTAGGGGACTTATAATGGAAGGTTTCTTTTAGTCTGGAAAATATCCTGCCAAATTTTATTCCTCTAAAAGAAAAACATAGTCAATTATAATCCAATCAATATATCGAGAAAATGGTTGGAAATATCCTCCAATCATGTCAAATATTCAACCCAATCAAAATGATTCTCTTAATTTAAAATAGCTCGCGAATGATAATTCATGACACGTACCCAAAATTATGCAGCTTGAAGTTTTCACGAATGTAAGAAAAATTTTCTACGCTCATCACTTCGCGGACCAGAATTTCACAAAAATTCAGGGGCATTTGATAGGGTCCCCCTTAAGTTTCCCGAGCCAAACCGATAGAACTCTGAATGAAGCACTTCATCAAACGGTTCGACTGGGCAAAGCTACACGCGCAAGTCGCGTTAGCTCGAGGGACGCAAAATCACCCTGGAAGAAGGGATCAAGCCAAACGCCCGCACACGGAAAAGCGTGCCCGCTCCACTAGCCTGCATCCATGTGTGCAGGAGGCACACACGCTTGGCAGGCGCCCGTGTGCGCGCGGCCCGTGCGCACGCGCACCCCGCCTTTGGGCGCGCATGCTTCGCACATGCTTGCGCGCTGGCAACTGCCGTCACCTCCGGCCATTGTCGGGCAACCCGCCCGGGGTCGCCCGGGGGGCGTGTTCGTTATTTTGGGAAAATCTGTGATCAAAGTGACTGGAATGGAGCAATGCCATTCGTTAACTCAAGTTCAGACGATCATAATTACTATTGTGTCCCCTCAGAAAGCTATAAAAAGACCTCTAGGCCTTCATTTGAGGACAAGTAGCTCTAGAGACTAGAGAGAGCTCCAAGGATTTCTGGCGAGAACGTGAAACTTAGATTGTTCGTTTACTCGGGATTTGCTCTGCTCCCTCTCTAGTTCACTCAACGTTCAATGTTCACTTGGATGCTTCAATGAACTGAGAGAAGGAACCAAGGAACGCTCTCATGAAAACTTTGTGGAAGCTCGTCGGCTTAGTTTTTTCTCCTTTCTTTGTACTTAAAACTTATAACAGAGGGGTGACCTGTCACCCACCGAGAAACACAAACACTTGTAAACAAAGAGAAATAATGGATTTTAGCCCGACACAGATTCAACCTCGTGATTTTTCTGTTTTTTAACGTTAAAAAAGTCTCGTCATTAATACTTGATTTCTCATTTGACTGTTTGCACCCCTGATCAGACTCAGAACTAAGACTGTCTGATTCTCCGGACTGGCGGAAAACTGGACGACTCACAGTAATACCAAAGAGGGATATGCTTTTAATAATTTGAAAATTCATAAATATATTCGAGATGCTTAAATAACTAATAAGTTAGGAAACATCTCTTTAATTTTTATTTTTTTGACTTTGATTTGTTTGTTAATAATGCTGATTTGTGATTAATACCTTTTTTGGTGACTGTTATTAGCACTGCACTTTTGGATACGACTTTATTTACTCTTAATTTTCCGTGTTTTTTAGAAATACGCTTTATACATGCATTTTTAGGAAAAGTGTTCAACACGAAAGTTGTAATCTCGAAGCGTGTTGAACACTTTTCCTAAAAATGCATGTATAAAGCGTATTCTAAAAATACGCTCAGATTTCGCGCCTTTTGAAAATGTAATGCATTTTTAAAAAGTGTTCGAAAGTTGTAGATCTCGACGAGATACAACTTTTTTGAATATTTTCTAAAAATAATGTACAAGTAGTTTTTTAAAAAGCACGAAAAATTCAAGAGTAAATAAAGTGCGAATATCCAAAACTGTAGTGCTAATAAAAATCACTTTTTTTTTTTATTTTTTTTTATTTACCTTATTTTTAAGAATACATTTGTGATAAAGAAAAAAGCGCGGATACCTAAAAAAAAACGACATACATTTTTGTTCTAGAATTTAAAGTTTGCGTTTGTTTGCTTCAAGCTCAATGACCTATCCGAAACCCGCACCCCGTTTTGTTGGAGCTGCCGGCGGCCGTACTAGAGGGACGGTGAGAAGGTAAGACCGTGTCTAGGAGAACAAGAGAAGACAAAGATGCCTTTATATGATTGTATGCTGCTAGCGAAGCCTACGGTGAATAAACAAGCGATTCAGAATCTGGTTTCGCGGTTGGGGGAGCGCGTTTTCAAGTGCAAAGGAGTCATCACCGACATCAAATCCTTTGGCACCGTGCAACTCGGCTACGGTATCAAGAAGCTCGACGGCCGCCACTACCAGGTTCCACTTTTTGCTCCTCAACCTTCTCTACTGGAACTTTATTTGTTTCCTTTTTCGTTTTTAATGGAGTAATTTGATAGCAGTGTTGTTTATCGTCTAAATGTTTGGAATCACCTTTACTGGTAAGATTACATGTAATATCCAAAAGAAATGCAGTAGAATAGCAGTTCGGTAAAAGCATTTGTTAGTGAACCAAGATTGCAGTTCTAAAATGGTCATGCATGATTCGAGCTTCAAATTCTGTGATGGAAGGCTACCTTGAAGCAATTATTAGGTTGCATGTCATTATCTGCCAAATTGGTTTTGAAAATTTTGTTAACAATTGAGGACAAGTATATTCAAAATCAACATCAATCAAGCAAGTAAACCTTAACTTCCATTCAATTTATTCATAACCAATGTGTGATCTAGGCTCCGTTTGGGAGGGCTTATTTTCACCGGTCAAGAGGTTACGACCGCATGAACCGGACCTTAATTAAGGTTTGGTTCATGCGGTCGTAACCGCTTGACCGGTGAAAATAAGCCCTCCCAAACGGAGCCCTAGTCACCAAGGTCCATTTAACGCTGTGTTTTTACTCCTATGCTTTTTGATAAAAATGCCCCAGTCATAAAGTATATGTTTGATATGACAATGGTTATGACCGCCACCAAGAAAAAACTAGTTATGAACATAAAACCGGATGTGGTTCCTTAGGTGAAGTCGGGCATTCCCGAATGAGGTTCATAACCATCGCGCTCATGACTTCCATTGCCGTGCCAAACAAACTAAGACAATTCTTAGTTCTTACCCAGCCAGGTTGATTTCTACCTCGACCGACCCCAAGGTGATCACCCCAACTATCCTAACTCACATTGAAAACTACAAGGAAAGTAATGTGCTTTGCCATTATAGTCCATGACACAATTTCAATATACCAATTAAGAGATTTAAATTTGACATATGCTTTCCTTTTCTCATTATTGATAATAATTATGAATTAAGCATCTATAAGGATAATAAAGATAATTAGAAGTACCAGCATAAACTTTCAACATATATGTACATATCAAAAGAACTAAACAATTCATATAAGATCCAAGGATGCCGATGTCAGTTTCATGTCAGTTTGAGTTTGAAATATCGGATGTCGGATTGCGGGGGTTATATCGGGGATATTTTACAATGTCAGATTTTAATATTTAAATAAATTTATTCACAAAGGGGCAACCCAGTGCACAAAGCATCCCCGCGCAACGAGGGTTCGGAAAGGGTCCCACCACAAGGGTGAAATGTAGGCAAACCTTACTCTGCATTTTTACAAGAGACTGCATCCAGGACTCAAACCCGTGAACTCAAGATCACACAGTTACACCTTCACCGTGTTTGGTCTCTTCAAAAATGAAAAAAATATTTTTAATACTCTTGCCAATATATTGTGTCGCGAAATATCGTCCAATATATCGGGTTAAACCGATATATCGGGCGATATTTTTTCAAAAAATGACATTTTTGCTTAAAATATTGATGTCGTGACATTTTATCCTCAAAACCTTTATGTCATCCGACATGTCAGCCAACATCTACAACACTGATAAGATCAAATAATAATATAACATGGATATCCAAAATCACATTTTGAATAAACTTTAATAAAATGTCATGAAGAAGTAGTTTAATAACAAATCTCGGTCTTCTTATGTTGAAATCATATCTCTCTCTCTCTATATATATAGACCAAATACAAAATGATAGTCTAATAGATATACTGGATTGATTGGGACAAAAGTCTCTTTTGGAATCAATCAATTTTTACGCTATATAATAAAAAAGGATCACTGTTGGAACCAGGGCTATTCTGGTTCACGAAAACTAGGACCGACTGCGACAAAAAGGTTACTTGTCTAGCGATCGGGTTGGATGAACGTAAACTAAGGGGAGATGGAGAACGCAAGAAGGGATTGCCTGTAAACAAGATCTTTCAATCTACAATGAGGAGGTCCCGCCACTTACCCAAAAGTATAGAGAAACTTCCCCTCCTAAAGCGGAGCTGTGCTCGACACAAGGGAGCTTCAAAGTTTCAATGGACCTAGGAGTGTGATCAAGCTTTGAGGAACTCAAGAAACAGTTAACATCGACTCCTCTCCTTCAAAGTTCCCAGGACGGAGAAAACCTCTTCCTGTACTTGGGGGTGGGATCTAAAGCAGTTAGTTCTGTGCTTGTGCGAGAGGAAAGGAAGAAACAGTTTCCAATATATTATATCAGTAGAGTACTGAACGATACAGAATCAAGATATCCCATTTTAGAGAAGTTGGTCTTTGCTTTAATCATATCAGCACAAAGACTTTGTTCTTATTTCCAGGGTTACTCGATTCAGGTAGTAACGAATAATCCACTGAAAAATATCTTGGAGAAATCCGAGCATTCTGGAAGATTAGTTAAATGGGTAATTGAACTTGATGAGTTTGATATCTCATATACCCCAAGGATGACAATTAAAGTTCAATTCTTCGCAGATTTAGTGGTAGATTTTATAGAAGTGAAAATCTGGCAAGGAATGTATTGATCCCCTAGCTTGGGCAATGTATGTGGATGGAGCATCCAACAAAAAGTTTTCTGGAGCCGGAGTTATCTTGGTCAATCCGAATGGTGTTTGTTAACCCAGAAATCGGCGATCCCTTCCAAGGTAGCTAGCTCGCAAGTCGCGGCCTGCCCTAGGAGGTCGCGGCCTGCCCCACGAGGTCGCGGCCTGTCAGCCTTCTCTTCTAAGGGTGGGCGGACTGACCTCTCAGTCCGCGCGACCAGGGCGGTCTCCCCGGTTTGACCTCCCAGGTCGCGCAGCAGCCGCTCGTTCTGCAGGGGCTGCGGACTGCTTCCTCAGTCCGCCCCTGCAGGCCGCGCGGTTAGATCGGTTAACCGTCTGGCCGTTCAATCTTCCTCTCAGGTGCGAACTACTCAACTGAGTGGCGGACTCGATTTCCTATCCGTCAAGACCGCACGCTAAATGCTCAACCAGAGGCGCAACCATCCCTCCTATCCGCCAGCTGTAGGCGGACTCGATATCGCTAACCGCGCGGTCTGCCGACCTCTCTGGTCAGTCCGCCAGGTCGCCAACCCTCGTCCCCAAGCAAAGGATGCCACCAGTCAACAACAACTCTCGCTAATAGGCGCGACCTGGACTCTTCAGTCCGCCAGGTCGGCAGTCCTTGTCGTCGAGCAATGGCGACAAGCCACCAGCAGGCAGCCCGCTCAGCCTGTCCGCCGCAAGTTAGGCGGGCTCGTTGCGCAGTCCGCCAGATGAGCCCCAGCTCGGCAGCCTGCAATTTGCCTCCTCTCCGCAGCGGGCTGGGCGGACTCGTTCTGCGGTCCGCCGGCTAGCCCTCCAGTTTCCCGGTGTCCGCTTCTACCCAGCAGCGGGTGAACTCCTCAGCTCGCACAGCCCAACGCGAGCTCGCTCAGCAGCAGGGGAGGACACGTTCCAGTCCGCCTTCAGCAGCAGCCATCTCCAGCTCCAAGTCCCTAACTGCGCGGCCTGGCGCGGACTCTGCGGACTCAGTATCTGTACTCGCCCGACCCAGCGCGAGCTCACCCAACAGCAGCCATCACCATCTCCAAGTCCTTTACCGCGCGGCCTGGCGCGGACTCCGCAGACTCAACACTGTACTCGCTCAGCTCACCGCCTCACCGATGGTGACATTACCAAGACCGTTACCTCCCCGGGCCTATAAATAGGCCCCATACCTCTCATTCAGGAAGGAGAGAGGACGCGGCAGAGGCGTCCAGATCTCGGCATCAATTCCTGCGGACTCGCTTTCCCAGTCCGCGCGGCCTGCTCCCTTTCCCTTCTCTCTGCTCGATCATGCAGTCCGCCCGGCTTAGTCCAGCGAGCTCCTTGATCAGCTAACCGCGCGGTCTGCCGACCTCCCTAGTCAGTCCGCGCGGCCTCTGACATTCTCCTCTCCTTAGCCGCCAGCTTCCCCCCTTGTACCCTTTATTCTGCTTTCCATGTAAAGGTGCAACCTCAAGCTGTAACTTCAATTGTAATCAAAGGAAAGCCCGTCGCAAGAGAGGCATTCAGGCCGCGACGGGCGAAGTCTGCTGTTGCCGCTGCTAGCGGCCCTCTCTACTCTTTTTCTTCTCTCGGTCTAACCATCAGAGCCCAACCGCTAGAGTAGCGTCTGCTCGACAGTTCCTGATCAAGCTTCTTCCCTGCTCAAGCAAGCTTCTCCCTTGCTCCGTCAGACCTCTCCTCTATCCCCGCAACCCTCTTATTCACCTAGCTTGTGAGATCTAACAACCCGTTAACTGGGCGAAGTCGCATTTCGCACATCAACAGTTAACACGCGATCTTCAGATCTCGATCAAATAGTGAAGTCAGTGGTTACTCATGTCAGACCGTCAACCAGCCGATAGCCCTGCTCCAAGTTCCAGTGAGGATTCTCTTTGGGAGGCCTTAGAGAATTCTCGCAGAGAAACTGCACAACAGTTTCAAGCGATCAACCGTTCTCTAGCTGTTATCGCTCAACGATTGAAAGCACAACCTTCAGCAGCACCTGCTCCTCCAATCAATCCAGCACCAGCATTCGAGACTCCCCAAGTTTATCCACCGACCTATCCTCCTCTTTACACTCCAACCTTTCCGCAAGGGCCTGCAACCCCTTTGCGGTCTCAGAATGATGAATTTGCAGCTCGTCAGAACTTCTTTGAGAAGCTGCCCGAGGAAGTCCGACAAGATTCCTAAATTTTTAGGGAAGTTATCCCTACTCTTCAGCTCCTGCCTTTGCTCCTCCCGCAGCAGCCTTTCCTTTTTATCCTCCAGCTCCTTGTGCAGCTGCAACTTATGCTCCCTTTTTTCCTTATGCTGTAGGAGAACAAGAAGAGCAATCACCGTTTACAGAGAATGTTCGGTATGAACTGACTCCAGCTAACTTCAGAGAGCCGCGGTTGCCCATTTACACTGGGAAGACTGATCCAGTCAAGCATCTTCAAGCCTTTGAATCTGTCGTTGCTTTCAAGACTTTTTTAGATGCAACCAAATGCAAACTCTTTGTGACGACCTTTGATTGTCAAGTGAGGGATTTGTTCTATGGACTACGTCCTCAATCCATCTCTTCTTTTGCTGATTTGCGAAGGGAGTTCTTGCTCAGATTCTCTACTTCAACAAAGAGGAAGAGCGGTCCAGAAGCCCTCTTTGAGATCAAGCAGCGAGAGACCGAGACTTGGTCTCATTTTGTGGATCGTTTCCAAAGAGAGATCTTAGACATTGAGATCGTCGATCAGGAAATGTATCGAGTGGCTCTTATTCACGGTCTGCGTGAAGGACCACTCAAGTTCGAGGCTAACGTCCGAGCACCGAGGACATATTAAGAGTTGATTGGATTAACCAACTCGTACATCCGCGGTGAGAAGAGCAACCCCAGCTTTGTCTCCAGGCTTGTCACAGAAAGAAATCCACCTTACAAACAGCCTCTGAGGTCTCCTCGGAAAGATTTTCCATCCCACTCTAGGAAAATAAAGAAGTTCCAGCATCATTATCGACACTCCTTTTCCGGCCAGGATCATGCCCACGAGCAATTGCTACTGCTACCAGCGCCACCTCAGCAAACAGCTTCTGTGCATCAGTCACAAGATGATGACTTAACATGCTTTGGACTCGATGAGGCCATGCTAGAAGCCTGCCAGATCATGAGGGATAAGGCAAATTCAAAAAGGCCTTACCAGTCGGCAAATCAAAGATCAAGAGATTCAGATCCGTTCTGTGAATTCCACCGAGAGAAAGGTCATTTAACTGAAGAATGCAAGGCCCTTCGGCGGTTAGTTGAAAAACTGCTCGACGAGGGCAAGATCAACGACCTGGTCAAGAAAGTTGATGCTTCAAAGTCTTCCACCTCCAAGGGCAAGGAGGTGGCTGAAGTTCAGATGAAGCGTGTGGAGATAGAGGATGCAGTCCATCTAGGGCCTATCGATGTTCAGTCTTAGTGCATCGATGTCATTGACGAGGGTGCCCTTGGAAGACTATTCTAAAGCAGAGCAGACATCGCAGCTCCTCAAAGCCCCTCACAATCGTGACCGGTTGCTTTTACATTACTCTTCAAACATTTTTTCTCTGAAACACTTCTAAGTGTTCTTTCATTTTCATTCAATAAAGCTTACGTCAGAGATCTCATACTGACACAATTCCCTTTTTGTAATGCTTCTTCTCTATATTTTTCTCTTTGCCAAAGAGATCACTGAACCACTGAGATATCACCAAGTTTTGTTGTTCCCCTCGAGGTTGTTCTCTGGCGTAAGACCACAACGACCACATATCGCGAGGAGTTCTCGCATATGTGCAGTGGGGGCCGTTCAACTCTTGTGTGGCGGATGACGAGGCTTCGGATCCCGGCCGGTGTCTAGCGCAGTGTGCGTGCCTAGGGGAGACAGCCTGTGATAGTTTTATCGTGTCTCGTTGAGGGATACGTTACAGTTACGATGATCTTTGCGTGACAAGCAATGACGATCAAGTGTAACCTTGTCTCTTCAATCATCTCACAACTGTGATGGCTGAACACTCGTTGGTACTCTCAATCCGTGCCTTCGCGGATCCCATAACTCTGCTGATCAATGCACAGACAAACAATAGGCCACTTGGCGCATCTAGTCTAATTGATCAGCGATGCTTGTAACCCGAGGCATGAGAGCAATGCATCAGTTGATTCCTCCGCAGGAATTTCCTTGTTTGTGCTTGTTTATCTACTGTGCCCTTCAAAGGATGCGCGACCAGCCCGTTTTAGCCCTCCCTTGTCTCTTCTGTCTTCTTGCAGGTTGGCAGGATTAAACTCGACCTATGCCAAGGATCGGCAATATCTTTTCGACTTATGATCATCTTATATGCGCTACCTGCATAAAGCTCTATCAGATGGTTATCCACAAGCTCTCTTGTCAGATGTTAATGACACAAATCATTTAATCGAAGTATCTGGTTCTCCTTGATTGACAAGTCATGCTGTTATAAATCTAAATTAAGATGGTTTCATCATGCTGATCTGGATTTCATGTATAAAACATTATACTTGATCCCGCGAGACAATCATTATCGCGGCTTGATCTTTATTCAACTAATAGCAGAGTTTGCCAAGTATCTCTTCTGCTATCCAATCATATCTTATCGTATCAACAGTCAACATTCGCAAGTTCCATCCAGGTACTTGCGACTTAGTTTTCTTTCTTTTATATCTGCTACTTACTCTTCTTTTGTAGAGATTAACAGATATTAGCAAGTTCCCTTCAGGTACTTGCAGTTTATTTTTCTATCATATCTGCTACTCACTCTTCTTTTGCAGAGGTTAACAGATATTAGCAAGTTCTCTTCAGGTACTTGCAGCTTACTTTTCTATCATATCTGCTATTTACTTTTCTTTTGCAGAGGTTAACAGATATTAACAAGTTCCCTTCAGGTACTTGCAACTTACTTTTCATGTCATATCTGCGGTTTACTCTTCTTTTGCAGAGGTTAACAGATATTAGCAAGTTCCCTTCAGGTACTTGCACCTTACTTTTCATTTCATATCTGCGGCTTACTCTTCTTTTACAGAGACTAGCAGATATTAACAAATTTTCTTCAGGTACTTGCAGCTTGCTTTCCTATCATATCTGTTTCTTGTTTTTCTCTTGTAGAGATTAGCAGATAATAGCAAGTTCTTTCCAGGTACTTGCATTTTAATTTCATTTCATATATACTGCTCACTCTTCCTTTTGCAGTGATTAGCCGATATTTGCAAGTTCCATCCAGCTACTTGCAACTTAGTTTTATATCATACTTATGGTTTACTCTTCTTTTTGCAGAAGTTAACAGGTGCTTGCAAGCCTCCTTCAGGTACTTGCAAGTTATCATTCTTCTATGCTTTCCTCTCATCGCTGTTTTGCAGAGCCTATTAGGTGACATTCAGGTCTTCTTCGTTTTGCAAAAGCAACCCGGGTACGCATAAGATGTACCTATTTCCGCCTATGTTAATTCTTTCCTTCGCAGGAAAAACACATGCATTAGCATATTTTTTCTCTGAGGAGAGACATCAGGTTCCATCTCTCCTTACCCCTTCCTTTTTTTCGAGGGAAGGATCACGATTTTCGTGGGTCTCCTACTTTTTCAAAGTTCTCTTCTGAACTTTAAAAAGTGCGGGGATTATGTTAACCCAGAAATCGGCGATCCCTCCCAAGGTAGCCAGCTCGCAAGTCGCGGCCTGCCCCAGGAGGTCGCGGCCTGTCAGCCTTCTCTTCTAAGGGTGGGTAGAATGACCTCTCAGTCCGCTCAGTCCGCGCGGCCAGGGCGGTCTCCCCGGTCTGACCTCCCAGGTCGCGCAGCAGCCGCTCGTTCTGCAGGGGCTGCGGACTGCTTCCTCAGTCTGCCCCTGCAGGCCGCGCGGTTAGATCGGTTAACCGTCTGGCCGTTCATTCTTCCTCTCAGGTGCGAACTACTCAACTGAGTGGCAGACTCGATTTCCTATCCGTCAAGACCGCACGCTAAATGCTCAACCAGAAATGGCGACCAACCCTCCTATCCGCCAGCTGTAGGCGGACTCGATATCCGCTAACCGCGCGGTCTGCCGACCACTCTGGTCAGTCCGCCAGGTCGCCAACCCTCGTCCCCAAGCAAAGGATGCCACCAGTCAACAGCGGCTCTCGCCAATAGGCGCGACCTGGACTCTTCGGTCCGCCAGGTCGGCAGTCCTTGTCGCCGAGCAATGGCGACAAGCCACCAGCAGGCAGCCTGCTCAGCCTGTCCGCCGCGAGTTAGGCGGGCTCGTTGCGCAGTCCGCCAGGTTAGCCCCAGCTCGGCAACCTGCGATCTGCCTCCTCTCCGCAGCGGGCTGGGCGGACTCGTTCTGCGGTCCGCCGGCTAGCCCTCCAGTTTCCCGGTGTCCGCTTCTACCCAGCAGCGGGTGAACTCATCAGCTCGCACAACCCAACGCGAGCTTGCTCAGCAGCAGGGGCGGACACGTCCCAGTCCGCCTTTAGCAGCAGCCATCTCCAGCTCCAAGTACCTAACCGCGCGGCCTGGCGCGGACTCTGCGGACTCAGTATTTGGACTCGCCCGACCCAGCGCGAGCTCACCCAGCAGCAGCCATCACCATCTCCAAGTCCCTAACCGCGCGGCCTGGCGCGGACTCCGCGGACTCAGCACTGTACTCGCTCAGCTCACCGCTTCACCGGTGGTGACGTTACAAAAACCGTTACCTCCTCGGGCCTATAAATAGGCCCCCATACCTCTCATTCAGGAAGGAGAGAGGACGCGGCAGAGGCGTCCAGATCTCGACATCAATTCCTGCGGACTCGCTTTCCCAGTCCGTGCGGCCTGCTCCCTTTCCCTTCTCTCTGCTCGATCAAGCAGTCCGCCCAGCTTAGTCCAGCGAGCTCCTTGATCAGCTAACCGCACGGTCTGCCGACCTCCCTGGTCAGTCCACGCGGCCTCTGGCATTCTCCTCTCCTTAGCCTCCAACTTCCCCCTTGTACCCTTTATTCTGCTTTCCATGTAAAGGTGCAACCTCAAGCTGTAACTTCAATTGTAATCAAAGGAAAGCCCGTCGCAAGAGAGGCATTCAGGCCGCGACGGGCGAAGTCTGCTGTTGCCGCTGCTAGCGGCCCTCTCTACTCTTTTTCTTCTCTCGGTCTAACCATCAGAGCCCAACCGCTAGAGTAGCGTCTGCTCGACAGTTCCTGATCAAGCTTCTTCCCTGCTCAAGCAAGCTTCTCCCTTGCTCCGTCAGACCTCTCCTCTATCCCCGCAACCCTCTTATTCACCTAGCTTGTGAGATCGAACAACCCGTTAACTGGGCGGTGTCGCATTTCGCGCATCAACAGTGTTCAAATTGAACAAGCCGTCAAGTTGTATTTTCCTACTACAAACAACCAGACATAATATGAAGCACTCATTGTAGGTTTGAGACTAGCAAAAGAACTCAAAGTGGAAGACATCGAAGTACACACAGAATTTTTAGATTGGCTTCTCTGATGAAAGGAATCTTTGAGACGCAAAATTTAGTGCTTAAAAAGCATTTTGTAATGGTGAAAAAAGACATTGTGAACTTCAAAACCTTCGACATCCAACATATCCCTTGCGTGGAAAATACGAAAGCTGACAAGATAGCAAAGTATGGAATCCCTTCAGGAGGAACCTTTATAAAACTTCTCTATCTGAGTATCTGACAATTAAAGAAGATCAGATAATAGAGATTGATCAAGGCTCTTCATTGATGGATCCATTAATTTACTATTTCAACTGGAGAGTTTCATTCTTCAGTGGCCGACATGAAAAGATTCAGATTGAAGACAAGCCATTATTTTCTCCTTTCAGGGATCTTATATCACATGAACTTCTTTTCTCCTCTTGCGAGGTGTGTTTTAGAAGAAGTGATCTCAAGGATTCTGTAAGAAGTGCATTCGGGCGAATACGACAGTCACTCAAAAGGAAAGATGCTTGAAAAAAGGATTCTCAAAGAGGGATACTTTTGACACAATGAAGAAAGATGCAAAACAGTTTTCTAAAAAGTGTTTTCAATGTCATAAGTTTACTCTGCTTCAGGTAAGTCCTGCCCAACAGTTCCATTCCATTTCCACCCCTTGTGCCTTTGCTATTTTGGGGATGGATCCATTGTGACCTTTTCCCATGCAAAGCGGGTAGAGGTGTTACATCCTGGTGATGATTAACTATTTCAGCAAATGGATTGAGGTCAAAGCGTTAGCAAAAAAACTCAGATAGTGAAATTTTTTTTGAGGAGAAATTGTGCCGATGTGGGATTTCGATGGTTATTGTCACCGACAATGGATTGTAATTCGCCAATGAAGATTTTAGGAGTTTTTCCAGCAAATTGTCATTGATCTGCGTTATTCCTAGGTCCATCATTCGAGGAGTAACAGACCAGTCAAGGCAGAAAACAAGCTAATTTTGAACCTGCTAAAGAAAAAGGTGAAGAATGTTCGTGGGAATTAGGCCAAGCTGTTACCTTCTGTATTGTGGGCACTTCGAACGACTCCTACAGCTGCTATTGGAGAAACACAATTCAAACTGTCACACAGATCAAAGGCTTTACTTCCCGTGGAGTTTGATGTAATGAATCCAAGAGTTCTGTTATCTAAACAAGACATTAAAAGTTGGATGCGAGAAAATGTGGAAAATATGCGTTGCAACCTGGATTTGATTTATGAGCTTAAAGATTTGGCTATTATCAGGAAAGAGGAAGCCAAATGGAGGATGTCAAAATACTTTGATAAAAATGTGAAAATCAAGCAATTCACTTGCAGAGACTTGGTTACGAAGAAAGTAGGGACACTGTTGGAGAATGTCTTCCATATGGAAATATGATGTATACCAAAATCCTTGAGTTAAATTTAAAAGATAATTCTTGTGTTGATTTTAAAAATTATGAGGCACTAGTGGTTCTAGCATGAGCGTTATCCCACGATGTCCGTCAAAACGTTTGCATGCGCGCACAAATATCTAACGATCATTCGCAGTCCTCCTTTACATCTTAATTTCTCCACAAGCTTTCAACGAAAAAAACAACGATTAAGAGAAATAACGACAAACAAGAGCAATATCAGACAAGGCTAACATCTTTAAAATTTTAGGTCATTAAAATTATGCATATCATTATACTAGTAGCAGTCGAACCATGCGAGAGGAGAGGGACATACCATGGGGCTATTGATGCAGCAAAGACATGGAGGAAAAGGCACACAGCTAGAGTGGGCGGATAAAGGCACGCGGGTGCTCGGTCGGCCTTCAGAAAGGAGTAGGAGACGTGGCCGAGTCTTCTGATCCAGTGAGGTTAGGCGGATGTGCAGCTGTGAGGAGATGCGTGGAGGACTCTGGTGGGCGGTGCCGGGGTTTCCTGAACCTGCCGGAAGGTTCACGGGGATGAGCTGCAGACGCGGGAGGTATCCTAAGAGGCCATCGCTGGACGGAGTGATTAGGGTGGCGAGGAAAAGGGTCGGCAGAGGGCGTCCTTTCCCCTGTTGGAATTGATTGGGGCTTGCAACTTCTTTGTTTGCGAAAAAACTTCAGCAGGGGAAGCTTTAGTGGCGAGCTGGAATTCCGAGAAGCAGGAACGTTAATGTTCTGCTTTTCGTTTATCTCCAGTCTGCTTTTCAGAAGGGGGAGGGCCAACATACGTTATAGAGGAAGGAATTTAATTGCAGCATTTAATAGGTAAGGTGGGGAGTTTCCAAAAACAACTAACAATTTTCTTTTTAATGGTGGCCGGCTGAAGACAATTTTGGAATATTAAAGGAGGATTTAAAGATTTCAATAAATATGAGGAGATTTGAAAGGACAATGAAAACTTAGGTATGCCTCACCAAAATAATTCTGAAAAATATTTTTAATTCCATATTTACTAATTTTAAATAATATGACATACGTAATTTAAAAAAAACATTCCTTGCTTGCCAACTCGTACTAACACTACTAATTTGTTGGACCTATGCATTATTGGTCTTATTGGTCGTCACTCCAATAATCCGAATGATAGTACGCGGACGTGCTTGATACAACATATATGAAAACTAAAATGCACAAAGACGTGCACAACAAAATAAAATATTGCAAATAAAATAAAGAGACAAACTTAGGTTGCATCACAATGACATCTCAAAAACCTGGAGTGGTGACATCTTGAAGTATCCTGATCCAATGTCTTGCGTAGTCTTTAAGTTTCAGATCTCTCTGTCGGTATCTGTCACACTCTTCAATCGCTGCTGTGCATCAACAAAAATATCGCTACTACTAGGATGCCTTTATGAGGACAAACTTCTGGTAATGGATGCCTTTCTAAGGTCAAGCTTCCGACAATGAATATCTTTTTGAGGACAAGCTTCCGGTAACAGATGTCTTATGCCTAACTAATTCTCCTTAGCTGATGGTTTTCGAGATCCCCTAGATCCTTTGTACATAATAATCGGAAAATGGGAATTCACACTAAGGCATCCACAAAACCATCTGTGAGGGTATCTGCAAAACCATATATTCAATATTCACTGGGCAGTTGTATGATTCAGTACCCGGTAATCATTCAACTGGTATTCGCTCGCGTATAATTGTTCATGTAATGCAAATTCTTGATCTGCTGAAATCTATAAAGCGCAGATACTTTCCCGAGGGATGCGAACCCGTATCAGGTACGTTTCCGGTACCGGTACATACCCGATATTCGACGGATACATCTGCTATTTTAATATGAGGATAAGCTTGGATTTGATAGATCGTTTTGCATTTTTTGATATGACTATTTTTTTAAAGTAAACAAAAAACTTCTACATGTATTTGAGAAAAAAAAGACTCATAAATGCAACTAGCGGTGTTTGTTTACTGTAGGAACAAAATGTGATTCTGACTTAAGTTTCTTTTTATCATTAAAACTACGAAGAATTTGATTTAAATTTCATTATATTGTTAATTTACTATGTATTTGAGGATTAAATGTTTTTTTCTACTTGCTCAATATGATTTTTTTTATGTTTTTTCTACTTGCTCAATATAATTTTTTTTAAAAAGTAGACATATATATACATGTACGTACATATATATATATATGTATATATAAATCAATTTTATTAACATCGTGACCCGAAAGTACCAGTATCTTTTTTTTATCTCTACGTGCCACCGTACCAAATACGTATCGTACCCGATACTCGTATCTGTGCTTCATAAGCTGAAATTCATTACTTATTCCGAAGAAATTTTTGCTATTCGATGTTATATTGAGTTCAACACTCGCAGATCACATACTTGAGCGATATTTGCCATACTTATATACTTTAGACGTGATGTCATTTATTTCTAAAGGAGTTCATAGACACCTCTGACATCATTATATCCCATAATGGGAAATTCCTGGACAATTATCTTCAATATTTGACGGTCTTACATGAACCTGGTGTTCCCAGAATATACGTTTCTCATATTCTCCGCATAATGAGAGATCATGCGTCTCATATTCACACGCCATATTTGAGGTATTTTATAAATATTATCTATGAAGGAACTCGCTAAAAACAAAAAGGGTATTACCCGTCGATGATTAAACTATTATCAGAAGTGTTCGTCGAAAAATGATTGAAAGGATATTCACAAGACAAAAACATGGCAAGAGATCTTCCATTCAAAAGTTCAAGAATATTACATGATTTCTATGACACAGGTACCCACAGTTACAAAAAACAACTGCGAGTCCTCAATAGAAAAAAGCAAAATACACCATTCAGCTCAGATTTCGTTACTTCTTCCTCCCTGAAAGTAGTAATTAAACTCACTCCTTGTGGCAGGCGCTTCTAAGTTATCACTTGTCCATTTCTTCTCATTATGTGAATCAACGAAGAATCTGCTATTTCTTTGCTATAGCTCGCGACTCCACTTCTGGATTACTTCCTTTTATATGATCCAGGGGAGTGTGGAGCTCTCCGCCAGGAGATTCAGAATCGCTATTTCAGAACTGCTAGTCTTCACAGATGATCTAAAGCCTCCTAAGCCGCTATTCCACTGCTGGATCATTTCCCTTCGAGGTGATCCAGGGGAGTGTGATAACATTCAACCAGGAGACTTAGAATCATCAATTCAAATCGAATGGATCTTCACAATGACCTAAAGTACCCCCGATCTGTGGCTTCCTGATCTCCCAGAAAATTCCCAGGACAAGCGCTCTAAAACCCAAACACTAACTCTTCAGGAATATTGACCTTTTCCTCGCATTCTGGATTTCTCTTCCTAGAAGATTTCACAACCACCCGAGCATCCTTTGGCATAAGTACTCGCTCAAACTACAAGAAGGATTCGAGTACTCAAATATCACGGCAAAACAATCGAGAACTCCTGCTATTTATACAACCACGAGGCATTTATGATGCAATTACCCGACATTTAGGACATACCGACCTGAATTTATGATGGCAAGGTTTGGCGAAATATTTTTCCGGGGATTCGCGACATCGTATGTCCTTGAAGATACTTCTCTTGGTTAATATTATGAGGGGAAAATGAGTTCATTTTCTTGGGTATCGCGATATCATAATTCATAAATCTTGGCAGAAATATTTCTTTAGATAACATTATCAGATATTCGGTATTCCACTCCAGTAGGGATTCAATGCAATCATTATACTTCTCCGGGATAGAAGCGGAGTTCGCAACATACTGACTGGCCTTCAACATTATTGATATATCATTCTTGAGTATTCATGGGATATATATTATCCCCAGTTCTCTATCATTAGCTGATAGCAGGAGTTAATCTATCTACACATACTTGGTCTTAAATATTTCTAAGTTTAGGAGTTTCCTAATTCATTCTCATGAAGTCGCTGACACCAAGCTACAGACACTCGCGTCGTCAATATTAAACATGAGCCGCACAGTAAAGATACGGGCAAGGTGATTTACAAGCTTAACTTCCAGAGGATATTCGAGACGTACTCACGCTCACTATCATGGTATTCTCATGCCTTATGAATTGAATAAAGAAGGTATTCGCTTTCAAACACAGTAAAATTTTCATTCCATTGCTTTCTTAAAAATCTTTACAAAGTATAAAGTTAGGTACTCGCAATTGCAAAACGCTTCATGCCCGAGTACCCCCCAAATAGAAGTAGCCAATCTCATGGAGAATAACCATATGCATCTTCGCTATCACTGCTGTTGCTACTGGAGGATTATTCATTCTCCCTCCCTGGCTCGCTGCTAGTTGTTAGTTCTGTGTCTGCGAGATCTAGAAATAGGGTGGCATCAGTAGAGCCAATGAATTCATCTTTTATCATCCCCCTCAGCTCAAGCTCTGCAAGTGTATTGTTAGCAGAATCCTGCATGAGATTGCTGGCCTTCTTCAAGCATTTTGAGCTATTCGGGTCGAAAGGATTCACCTTCACCTTCTTCAATTCCCGTCGCAAACTCTGCAATAAAAGGGTTCTTGCCATCATCCAAAGCAAAGATTCAAGAATGGAAGATTCGCTGCACCTAGGTGATATCTCACTACATTGTGCCTCCATAGCGCGATTTTATCTTATTTTGCCTTGTGAAGCTTCTCCAGCAAATGTGTTATCTTAGCACAAACATGATGACTAGTCTAAATGCCTCGCATCATGAATCTCGACGTCACATTCACCAGATTTAGAAGTCTGATGTTTCGCAGTTCATCAGCTTCCTCCTTGGTGTATATCATATGAATGAATTCAAATATGTCAGACGAGTCCCTGTATGAAGGGAGGTGTGAGTTCACTGAGAAGTGGTGCATCTCGTCATCCTAGGAGACCAAGAGTTGACCCTTTGTGCTGTGTTATTAAAGGTGAGGCGCGCCTACGACTCAAGGCTCGCCAAGCTCAGAGGTTTGCGCCTCCGTGCGCCTTAATTGCGTCTTTGGAATATAAAAGATGCGTCCGAGTGAGATTTTTGTTGTAAATTTTTTTTTCACAAATTAAAAAAAATAATGTAAGAACTCAATAATTTTTTATTGATTTAGTGTTTGTGAAAGATAATTATGCGTTGAGACGTAGATATGATGCAAGTGATCACATTGATTTTATGTTTTAAGAGATATAGACAATAGTAAAGAATGATTAATTAGTAGACTTGATGAAGAATTTGATCGAAAAGCTGAAATGATGTTTGATGCTGATTATTTAAAATGGATTTGATTGCGCTTTGCCTTCGTTAGGCGCACGTCTGCATCTTGAGCCTTGCGCCTAGGCTCCATAACCCCTTTGCTCCTTGATGCGCCTTGCGCCTTTAATAATTAAGCCTTCGAGTCCAACATGCCCACAATAGGGCTAGAAAATGGATGACCCTAACTCGATGGCTTTACCTTTTTCAGTATGTTGATTTCGTGTCCTCGGCCTGGAAGAGGACTCGCCGATGTCCAGTATCTCTCTTCACAGTTTCTTTGAATACCATCTTCTCTGGTTCCTTTGCGCAACGTTCTTGGCGATCTCTGCTGGATCATTCTCAGGATCTAGATATCCCTCGTGGAGAAAAGGACGATTTTTCTGAATGACTAGGATAGTTATATCAAAGAGATAAACATTAGATCTCGCAACATCCTAGTCAACAAGTACTCGCAGAACAAATTCTCACCTTCCGCGGGATCAAAATTGATAAATTCGCTCGGACGTGCCATATAATGGTTCACGTTCAACGGGTTGTTTGCTATGAAATCCACTATATCCAATTCAATTCTAGTGGGAGCAATGGTCACAAACATTTTCTCAGTTCTCTCCAAAGGTCTGAAGATGAGGGGGCCGAGTTCTCCTTTGAAGAAAGTAAAATGTTGCCCAAGAAGGAATCTTATTAGGAGCTTTCAACACTAGCACTCGCTGCCTCACAAAGAAGATGGTCCCATCTTTGCTAAACATCACCAAAAACAGGTTTCGAAAGACATTAACCTTCTCTAGAAGAAGGTATATCACAAATGCCATCAGGACCCTCAGCAAGACCGAGACAATTTGAGATTGAATGATCCTATAATGTTTGAACACTTGATTGAGTTCGGGCCATAACGAGAGTCATAGACCAAAGATGATGGCGTCAAAGGGAATGTCAACCTATCCCTCTGGCAGACTATCCCTTTCGCTGTCACCCCTGGCTGTAAAGGATATCTTGTGAGAAGAGACTCTTGTTTTCCCAATTTCGCTTCTGAAGTTTGGAGGTGTGCTGCATAAAGCGTTCAACGATCTTTATCCTCTCAGAGGGACCTTTCACCTTCTCCCATTTGTGCTTCGCCCCAATAACTATGTGCTCACTACACGTGGTAGAACGCACTCGTCGCACGTGGTAGAACGGACTCGCAGCAGGGTGTCGTGGAAAGTTTGAAGGAAGCTTCGGTTCAAAGCGGCGGGGAACCCTATTTATAGGGTAATTGCATCAAAAGCCAAAAACTTCGGGGCACGTGTATTCTCCATCCATCGATAAAGACTTCGTTGTACGTGATTATTCCCAGCTCAAGAAAATGCAAGTCCTAGTGATTGAAACAACGGCTGTGAGTATGCAAAAAGAGTCTCATGAACACAAAGGACATTTCAAAAAATGAGCAATCGTAAGCAAGGAAAAGCATCCAAGAAGCAACAGTAAAAAGAAAAATAAAAGAAAACGTCCACAAAATACAAAATATCTCTGTCCCATTAAGTCAAAATATACAACAACCCGTGGGTACCCATTCGCTTAACAAAGAAAAATAAACTACAAAAATTTGGTGATGTGCGCCACGACATTGGTAATTTGACATATCACAACGTCTTTCTAGGCCTTGAGGTGGCAGTTTATTGACCAAGGCATGAATCTTTCCGACCTTCCTCTTTTGGCGAGTACTCGCCGACGCACTTGGAGGAGCTGTGTTTGCGATAGGAACTGTCTGAGGCCGCTTTTCTAGGAGATGTCGCAGCTGCGCAATCTCGTTTGATTGAAATTTCTGCTTGCGTTCAAGCCGCGAGATCTCCCTCCCGATCTGCCTTCCTCTTCTCTTGAGTCTCCTGCCTCTTCTCTTTAGCCTCCTGCTTCTCCTCCAATGAGCGAAACTGGCTCCATAGCTTATCGTTGTCATCAAGTACCCGTTGGAACTCTTCCTCAAAACAATCAATATGGCCATGCAGGAGGATGCTCCCTAGAATTGATCTCACACCTGCTAAGGAAAGAAGGTTAGCTCAAAGTAGAAGAAAATTCATCCATAGCATCTAGAGGCAACCAGAGTATACAAAATGAACCAAAAGTACTCACCGAATGACAAAAATTAGCGGGTGGGATACCTCCTTCACCCCTTCACGGTTCCACAGGAAGTGTCAGCCCAGGGACAACGGGATAAGTAGCACAACTAATGATGAGATCTATTTTCTTAGATCCCGGAGCACTCTCACTGTACTTAGAGGATCCCGCAGATGGAACATCCTTGGCAGACCCCACTTGAAGAACATATTCGGGGATGGTAGGATTGATTGAATCAGTAACGACAAGATCTTTCTTCCCTGATCCCGCATGGAGTGCATTCTTATGAGCGGAGGATCAACAACACCACTGGAAGCAAGATCCTTCTTCCTTGATTCCACGGGATCTGCTTGGTTAGAGGCAGCGAGCTTTTTCTTTTCAGGTCTTTCCATCTTCAAGCAACAACGCTTCAACACGTCCGCCTCCAAGATCTCTCCCTCCTCCACGTATGCGTTGCCCCTCTTTGGAGGGGGCTTGGTGCTCAGGAACGCAACACCTACTCAGATCGGAAGTGCGAGATCACACTTTGCTTAATGTCGATCTCGCATATCCTCCTTTTCTACGCCGCCACCTCCTTGTCGGTGAGCTTTTTCTAAAGCGCAAGGGCCTCATCCTTCGTCCGCAGGTCCTCGCTCCTCGTAAATGGAGGATGAATCCCCCTAAACTTCTTGCCCCTCTTGGCCAATTGAATGACGTTGGAGAGACCCGCGTCCATAGTGATCCTGGCCACGACCAAGACATTGAAGGTTTTTCCCGCCCATTTCTCGCAAGGAACTGCCGGCTCTCCGGGAGGATTAGTTGCCGACCCCTTGGTGAATTGGCTCTCCGCACTCGCACTGACCATGTTTGAGGTCACCGTCTTCCGTCTTCGAGGACTTCGTCTTATCTTCTAGGACTTCGTCTTCGTCATCTCTTTCACCTCCTCACCTGAGATGGCGACACTTTTTCTTTTGACACTCGCAGTTTCTTCTTCTTTATCTTTCTTCCTCCTCCTTAGCAACCTATGCCTCTGCATCCTTGATGCAATCGAGGACACCCTACTCCCTTTGGAGTTTCAATGCCTCGACCTGCACCATATTCTCCTCCTCTTCTCGCTCCAAGGCTAAGAACTCTTGTTCCACTCGAGCGAACTCCGCGGCCTCAACGTTAGCCTTCTCCACTCGAGCGAACTCCCCAATCTATTGACCTCCGTTGTTGATATTGGAGTCTCACTTCTCTCACCATCTGTCCTCTCGCCTCCCCCGACAATTTCGTCTAGAAGATGGAAGATTTGGGAGAGGGTACTCGGTGCTCGCTCGAATCCACGTCGTTCCCACTAGTCTTTGCGAGGTCTTCAGCCTTTTCCTGTTCAAGATCACCAAAGCAAAGGTCGTAAAATGTATTGAACGAAGTACTCAGGGTCGCATTTGATTCTGCAATCTCGCAAGAAGGGGTGCCCACCTCAAGGGACTCAGAAGTAATAATGTAGACTAGCAAAAGACTCACCGCAGGTCTGGAAGTGATCATCTCGCTAGACTTCCCAACCATGGGAGATTGTTTCAGTCTCATCTTCTCCTTGGACAAAATGTGCTCGGAAACGCTAGCAACAAATACATACTTTCTTCTCGCTATCTCCAAAGAGAGTACTCACAGAACTAAGGGAGAATATGGTTGTTGTCAGAGATGGTTAGGAAACCAAAAGACAACCTATATATGGCGTGAAAAACATTGGTGTGGAATAGGTCACGCAGACACTATATTTCCGAAATCTCAAGCCATAGATTTGAAAAATGCGGGGATTCTATCTACCCAAATTCCTCCACACTCCCTGTCAGCAGGTCAAGGGAGGAAGCAACTTTCTCCGCCTTAGCATGACGGGTCTTGCAGATGCCCAAATTGGATCTTGCCAACCCTTGTGCAGGATATCACCATCCCTCACATTAGATATCACCGTCCATCTCGGCTTCTTGTACATAATATTTTTTCTACACTTTGTAAGAGGGCGGCAAGTATTTTCAAAGGCGTCCTGCGGACATATCCCCCACATCTATACTTAGACGTGAACAATAATTAGAAAGACATCTGGAAATCTGAGCCGAAAGGCCCTTGAACTCACACAACCTAGGAATGGTTCCTGCGAGTACTCTCGGTTCAGGGCCTTCGAGCTCTCGTGTAGTTCGGTTGTAACGATCCTTTTCAATCAATACGATCACGCACAACTAAGGTTCATGTTGTGCGAAGCCTGGCTCCCCGCAAGCGACATCCTCTTTTCTCTTCTCTCGGAGGCCTTAGTTCCCTGGGATTCAACAATATTCCCTTAAGATATCTCGACTCCGTCTGGTAGTCAAACATACCGCTGTTCCTCGCTTATCCCCTGATCTAGCGATATCTCTTCTAGAAATCTCTCCATTCACAACTTAAGTTTCGGAACATTCCACACTCCTTTGATTTGTGTTGTGGGACTTGGGGGACAATTTCACCCCAACAGCATGGGTGAATACAATATTTAAAAATTGACCCACAAGGCCACAAGTTCTGTCACAGATTGAATCAATATAAAAACACAAGTGAACTGCAGAAAATTAGTAGACACAAATTTATAGAGATTCTTCAAAATATGGTACGTCCTCTCTTCCAATACAATGAGAATCCACTGTCTTTTACTAGGTCTGAGTCTTTTGATAAGAAACCTATTAAATTCACTGACTCTTTTGGAGATATTTTCAAAACTCTTTTACAACAGTTTGATAGTTAACAATGCATTTTTTCACAATGAGACATCTCAGAAGGAGACTGAAATTTCTTATTGATTGTCTATGTCTGGTTTCAGTTATGAGAGTTTTTCTAACTTGTGTATCACAGGAGCTAGAGAGAAATTAGGGGTTGAAGGAGAAATGAATTAGAGAATAAAAATACGAGAGTGATTCGAGGAGAGAGAGAGAGAGAAGTATCTATATACTTCTATTACAATCCTTTTCGTAAAACGACAAAAGGGATATGTCCGTGAACTGATATCTTGGGAAGGAATGATATTATGTCAGAAATGTCCTTAAACTCCTCTGAACTTTCCAAACTGCTAGAAAGAATTCTCTAACGACTATTCTTTTAGAGTGTATGTCTCCAAGTTTCAGTTATTAGTTGAATAGTATTCAACTATTGGCTTCTATCGGTAGCTCCTCAATAAGACTTTATTCAAAGATCAGAATCATTAGTCTGAAAGGAATTCGACTAACGAATTCTTTTAGACGTCCCTTTAGAAGCCAACATCGAGATCCATTTAACTACCAACTTCTAAAATTTGTTTTTAGCGCATCTTCTTTTTCATTAACTGAATAGAATTCGACTGCTACCTTCTAATAGCTGTATTCTTAAGAACATTCATACATTGAGATGTATTCAAGGATCGACTTCTGAAATATTGTTATTATCACATCTTCTTTATTTGTTGAATAGAATTTGACTACAACCTTGTAATTGACATTTAGTATTCGATATACTACTCGAGAGTTCAGGAAGCTTATCGACTACTACTCAATATCATTTCAACTCTAAAAGCTATTTGACCACCGTCTTTTGATAACAGATGAATGTGTTCAAGCTATGAATTGCATTCGACGATAGCTTCTAATTGTTTTTCTTATGTGTTTTTTCATTCTCTGACTTGTATTCGACAAACATCTTTTGAGAGGCGTCTATCATCGAGTACCATTTGAAGCACATAGTCTATATTTGATGAATTTTCCAATAATTGCAATTATTCAGCCTTGATCACTGTCCACAACAATTACAAAGCTTTCTATACAATTGTTAAACACAAACCTATTCACATTATATATTATCTGTTTGATCAAAGCAAAAGTGCTTCCACAATAGAAACATTTGCACCAAGCCTAATATATATATATATATAATATATGAGGTAAACAGGTAAATACAGCACATAACATAAATACAGCACATAACACTCCCCTCAAGTTGGGTCGTGGGAACTTCCCAGACCTAACTTGTTACATTATAAAGTTCATTCTAACCCCAGTAACTCCTTTCGTGAGAATATCAGCAACTTGGTTTCCAGTCTTCACATGGCTCAAGGAAATAAGACCTTCTTCATACTTCTCTCGTACAAAGTGACAGTCAACCTCGATGTGCTTTGTGCGTTCATGAAACACAGGGTTGGTTGCTATCTGTATTGCAGCTTGATTATCACACCATAACAGCGATGAGTCATGGACAGGGTATCCGATTTCACAAAGGGTCTGTCTGATCCACATGATCTCAGCAACGGTGTGTGACATAGCCCGATACTCTGCCTCAGCACTAGATCTGGCGACAGTGGTCTGTTTCTTGCTCTTCCAGGAGACAAGGTTTCCTCCCATAAAGATAGTAAATCCTGTGGTAGATTTCCGAGTGGCTAAACAACCTGCCCAGTCGGAGTCACAGTAAGCCTCTATATTGGAATGACCATGATTTTTGTATGATATTCCTAGACCAGGATCCTTCTTGATGTACCTAACAATGCGGAGAACAACGTCCCATTGAGAGATAGTTGGGGTGGCCATGAACTGACTGACCTTACTCACAGCACACGCAATATCTGGACGAGTCATAGTAAGGTAGTTAAGTTTTCCAACTACTCTACGATACTTCTCTGGCGATTCAAAAGATTTGCTCTCGGCATGAAGGCTCTTTTCTCCTGGTTCAGGGGAGAATCCATAGAGCGGCAGTCAGACATTCCAAGATCAGTAACAGATCGAGGGCATATTTACGTTGAGAAACAAAGATAGAGTCGTCATGATCAGTAACTTCAATCCCAAGGAAGTATCGCAACGACCCCAGATCTTTGGTTTGGAAGTTGGAGTGTAAGAACGCTTTGAGATCGGTTATCCCTTTAGGATCACTTCCCGTGATAACAATGTCATCAACGTACACAATTAGGAGCACAGTACCAGCTGAGGAGTTCGATAAAAGAGAGATGAGTCTTTGATACTCTTGGTAAGCCCGAATTTGGTGACAACAGACCGAAAGCGAGCAAACCACTGGCGCGGGGATTGTTTCAACCCATATAAAGAGGCAAGGAGACGACACACCTTGTTACGCTTCCCCTCAGCAACGAACCCAGGTGGTTGTTCCATATACACTTCTTCCTCCAAGGACCCATGAAGGAACGCATTCTTGATGTCTAACTGATGAAGAGGCCACCGGTGAGTAGCTGCAAGAGAGATCACGATCCGAATAGAGGACATCTTGGCAACATGAGCAAACGTTTCCTCATAATCCACGCCATTAGTTTGGGCATACCCTTTGGCAACGAGGCGGGCTTTCAAGCGAGCAAGAGAGCCATCAGCATTGGCTTTAACAGAGTAGATCCACTTGCACTTGCCAGGAGGCAAAGACACAAGTTCCCAAGTATTATTCAGTTGAAGTGCTGTCAATTCCTCGTGCATAGCAGCCATCCAGCCAGGATGAGTTTTGGCATCCCCAACCGTTGAGGGAATGGTGTACTGAGCCAACGTCAAGTGAAGTGCGGTATGAGAAGCAGACAATCCCTGATAAGAGCTCACATAGAGGGGTCTATTCTGGCAAGTCCGACTTCCCTTTCGGAGAGCAATGGACGCTCGGGACTAGCCAGGGGTAGAGCGGCAGGCACTTCAGTTTGGGTCAGGTCCTCACTTGCAGGTGCAATCTGAGGAACAGAAGTTGTGCCATCAATGGTTGAGGTAGGCTGAGATGGTGGTATTCCAGTTCTGTCAGAAGTGGGCGAGAGTAGACTTGCCCCCAAAGGGGGCACAACATGTCAGTCGGAGAGACGAGGGCAGAATCAGGATGAGGAACAAGCATATCATCGAGAGAGAAATCAGGAGATGAAGTGGGAAGGGGAGAGCTAGTTGTACGATAAGAGTCAGATTCGAGGAAGACAACATCTGAAGAAATAATATATTTGTGAAGTTCGGAGAATAACAGCGATATTCCTTGGTAGTCCGAGAGTATCCAAGGAAGATACACTTCAAAGAGCGCGGATCAAGTTTAGAAACTGAGGGACGAGCATCCCGAACATAGCAAACACACCCAAAGACCTTGAAGGATAGAGGAGGCCCTGAGTGGTCGGGATAAAGGATGTGATAAGTTGTCTCCCCTGAAGAATATGAGTAGGGAGATGATTAATGAGATAGGCAGCGGTAAGGACAGCATCTCCCCAAAAGTGTTTAGGAACATGCTTATGATGGAGGATAGCCCTGGTAACCTCAAGAAGATGGCGATTTTTTTCGTTCGGCAACCCCGTTTTGTTGGGAGGTATCAGGGCAACTGGTTTGGTATATGATACCCTTGTCGGAAAAGAAGCTAGACATGGACTGGGACATGTATTCCCTCCCATTATCAGTACGAAGACATTTCAGACGAACCGAAAATTGAGTGAAAATTTTATTCCACAAATGTTGAAAAATAGATAGTAATTCAGAGCGATTTTTTCATTAAGTAAACCCAAGTCATGCGAGAAAAATCATCAATAAAGGTAACATAATATCTGTGTCCTAACAACGTAGGGACAGGACACGGTCCCCAGATATCAGAATGAAGAAGTAAATCAAAAGGTGCAGAAGCACGAACATCTACACGAGGTACATAGCTAACTCTATGGAGTTTAGCAAACAAACATGACTCACAGCTGAGATGGGAGACGTTCCCAAACTCAGGATACAAACGACGCATGACCTGCATAGAAGGATGACCATGAAGGTAGTGGAGGTCCAAGAGTTTGGCCGAAGCAGCAGAACAGGCAATGTGGGAAACTTCATCTAGAACATAAACACCACCACGCAGCTTTCCCTACCAATAATACGGCTCGTCGACTGTTCCTGAAAAATGCAACCGAAGAGGAGAAGATAGCAGTCCAGTTTAAATCACGAGTAAGCTTACTAATAGACAATAGGTTGTAGGCTGATTGAGGAACATGAGCAACCGAGGATAGAGGCATATCCGGTGTCACATTGCAGCTTCCAAAGCCCACAATAGGGACAGTAGATCCATCTGCAACAGTAATGGAAGACCCACAATGGGGATGATATGAATGCAAGATACCTGAAGAACTAGTCAGGTGGTCAGAAGCTCCAGAATCTGCCAGCCACTGAACTGGACGCTGGGAAGTGCAGGCAGGTTGAATAGTCTGGGCCACAGCAGCACTATGAGGTGGAGAAGTAATCGGAAATGCTTGCATGCGACGATACTCCTCCTCAGAGATCTGGACAGTGCGGGGGACCCGGGGTTGCGGTGTCGAGTCGGCAATGTGAGCAGAACGAGGTGAAGAAGACGAGGTTTTGGCCGCCCAGTCTGGCTTCCCATGCACAAGCCAACACGTATCCTTTGTGTGTCCTCGACGTCCGCAATGAGTACAATGTCGCGTATCAATCTCCCGACCACGTCCAGAACCAGACCGACCGCCTCGGCTATTCCCCTTTCCCCCTCGAGAGGCCAGCGCAATTGACTCGCTGGAGGAGGAAACATGTAGAGCAGCTGGAGAAGAGGCAGAGCCCGCTTTAGTCAGACGATGGTAAACACTAGCAGTCTGCAAAGTAGAAGGACTCGCAAGCATTTCGGTTCTTGTTGTTGAGAAGTTTGGATCAAGACCGTTCAGAAGCCAGATGAGAACCAGATGTTCACGTTGAGCCTGATGTCCTTCACGAGTAGAGGGGATCTCCCAAAGATCAAGGATTTCATCGGCAAGAACTTCCATTCGGCGAAGTACTCAGTGACAGGACGAGCTCCTTGTCGTAGCTCAGCCATCTTGGGAAAGAGTCACCAATACGAGAGAGGTTGTTGGCTTGAGAAAACATCATATGCAGGGTGTCCCACAACTCCTTAGTGCTATCACAATTCTTGCACATTTGCTGAACTGATGGGTCCATGGAACTCAGAAGGAGCGCAAAGATACGACAATCATCACTGTACCAATCGTCGTATTCAGCACTTCCCACGGCATGAGTAGGAAGTCTAGTAAGGTGGTGAGTACGTCGGATGCTGTAGAGACATAGTAACCCCTTTTTCCACAACTGAAAGTTGGAGGAGGTAAGGATAGTGGTAGCCAGCCTTGCATTGGAAGGAAAAAGTATTGGTAGAATCCCCTGAGGACACAGGTGTCTGAGTGATGCTTGTAGCTGAGTCTCCCATGGTCTTTGGACAAGAACTTCAATAGACAGCAGGAGGCATCAATAAACAGTACCCGGAGACAGCCACACAACAGCGGGGGCGACCTCAGTGAAGCAGAGCAGAGGAGAGGAGATCGGCATCTTCAATAGTAGCAGCAGTGCAATGGGAAGACTGCATCGGCATCAACCAAGGATCGGCAGAGTGAGGGCGGTGGCAGGTCGGACCAGCATCAAGCAGCAGCGCGAGCAACAGGGATCAGGAAGGCAGCAAGCAGCAGCAGCAACAGGGATCAAGTAGGCGGCGACATCAAGCAGCAGCAAAGATCGGCGTCCAGCGGTAGGCGTCGGTATCAGGCAGCAGCAGCGACGGCAGGCGGCATCGACACACGATGCGCCCGTCTAGGGCACGGGAGAACGACGGCGCAGGCGAGCGAACGCGGCGGAGACGAACGCGACGGAGACGAACGCGGGGGAGAAGAAACGCGGGGGAGAAGGACGCGGCGGAGAAGAATGAAACGCGAAGGCGGCGCGAAGCGAGAAAAACCCTAGCGGAGCGTCCGTCCCTCTGATACCATGTTACGGAGAGAAAATGACTTATGTCCCCATTGGACCAAGTCTAATATATATATATATATATGAGGTAAACAGGTAAATACAGCACATTATATATTATCTGTTTGATCAAAGCAAAAGTGCTTCCACAATAGAAACATTTGCACCAATTGCATGAATGGAGACTTTTAGATCTTGTCTTGCCATTTCCACACAAAAGAGGCTCTTAGTACATCAATTAGATGTCAAATCCTCTTCCTTAACTGAGAGCTATCTGCGAACTTTTTTTCTAGCAGCTTGAAGGTTTTGAGAAACCCAAAGATGAAAACAAAGTCTTATCGACTGCGCAAAGCCTTTGGCGTAAGTGAGAATGAACCGTCCATATATAAAAAAGATTTTGCAGGAAATATTTTTCTCATATCAAATCCACCTTTTGGGGGCTACCTTATCTCAAATCTGTCTGTCAAGAGTGATGTGAGAATGTATCATCCTTATATATAAAAGTTTTTGCAGGAAATAATTTTCTCGTCCCGTTTCTACACGTTGATGATCAAATTTTTATTGGAACAACTACCAAAATCTTAACATAATTGAAAGATGAAATTAACAAAAAAGTGAGATGGCTAATCTTGGATTAATGAAGTTCTTCCTTGGCTTCCAAATTCCTCCGTCTCCAGGACGAGTCTCCATCAATCAAGAAAAGTCTATAGAAAAGGTTTCAGAAGATTAATAGCACAACTTGTCGAGTCTTTAATATACCTTAGTAACTCAAGATTGGATTTTGAAAATGAGTGAGTATAGTTTCAAGGTTTATTAGCGAACCAAGTTCAGAGCGCTTGCAAGTTGCTAAGCATATTCCACGCTACCTAAACGAAAGTGTAAGTATGTGGCTTGTCTATGAAGAAGAAGAAGCATGCAAGTTATTGGGTTTCACTGAAGGCGACTGGGGAGGGGCCGTTAATGGCCGAAAGAGTATAAAGGTTGACATCTTCCTCCTATGGAAGAAACTCATTTCCTGGCCATTAAGAAAACAAAAAATTGTGGCCCTATCTTCTGTTGAGGCAAAATACATCACGGCGTGCAATGCCGCATGTGAAGCTATCTGGCTTTAGAGACTCTTACAGGATCTTAAATTTCAGCAGAAGGGCAGTGATCCCACAAGAATCTAGTGCGACTACCTCTCTGTCATCTGCATAGCTAAGAAGCCTGTTTCATAATTGAACAAAATACATTGAGATCAAGTATCATTTCCCGAAGATGCTTGTCGAGAATAAGCATATCAAAATGAGCCTCTGTCCAGCCAACAAACATTTGACAGACATTATGACTAAGCCACAATTAGCCGAATGTTTCATGGAGATAAGAACCCTGATGAAGCTAACTTAAGCTCAACATCATGGCGGAGTGTTTAAAGTTGGTAATGCTGAGCCCCAAAACCCGAAAAGAGATCCCTTGAAGGCGTGGCTGATTTTCCTAGAATGAAGAGGACTTAGAGTTGTAACAAATATGACTGGTACTCTAATGGTCAATTAAGACTATAAATATATAATGTAATCTGTTTGTAAGCAATGAATATCATTGAAATTTTTTGAAGTTCAATGATATTTTTGTCTTCTCCCCTCTTCTCTATTTTATCAATCACACCTCAACAAGGAGGCCCAAAGCCTGTGTGAAATTTTTTGGCAAGATGAGTTTTGAGGGTGAGAAATCCCCTTGATATTGTTTCCAGTGATAATATCTTGGGCATGGGCAAGGAGGATGAACGTGCCCCTCAATGATGATATGGTAAAGAGAGAAAAAACTGCCACACTTCATTGGAAGCCAATGTCTTGGACAACCTAACTGAACTTCTCATATCAGGTATGGGGAGACTGCTTGAGATCATATCGAGATTTGTTAAGATGACATACATGAGGCTCCCCCTTAGTTTTATCTCCGGGAGGGTGTTGCATGTACAATATCTCGCCTATATTGTTGTTAAGGAACACATTTTTTTGTCTGGTTGATGAAGCTTCAATTGCGGTGAACCACAAGAGAGATCAACGCACAGATGATGTTCGATTTCACATTAGGGGAGAAAGTGCCTGCATAGTCAAATGCCCTGTTGTTGATCAAGGCCTCTGGCTACATGCTTTCAATTGTTCAATGAAGCCATCTAGATTGTGTTTGATGGTGAAGATCCACCAACAACTGATACAAGAATGACATGGGGGCTGAGGGACAACAAGGAAGATAATGTTTGCATAGTCAATGCCTTGTTGCTGTGCAAAGTCTTTGAAGACAAGACTTGGAACTGTCTGAATTGTGTTTGATGGTGAAGATCCACTGAGTGTTTAAATAAGAGTGGCTTGGGGGTAGAGCAAAAATGTCCCATATGTTATTTTCCCTTTATCACTTGGATCTCTTAATCCATTGCATCGTGCTATGTGGGGTATAGTAGGGTCTCATGTACCAAACCTGGAGCTATAGCCGCAATTAGAGACAAAGAAAATCTATAGAGGGGGTGTCAGGTGGTGACATGAAACAAAATTTTACAAAGGTTGTGCTCTGCATATGATTTTAACTTTGCAAAGAGGAACATGAAGATCATCGGCCGCAGGAGTATCAGTGGGAGATGGCGGGGCTTAAGCACGAACCCTACGACGAATGAATTGTTCAAGATAGGAGATTTGGAAGTGGGAATTGGATCGGGAGATACATGTGTAGGAGTTTTAGGGGGGGGGGGATAAAGACATGCGGTGACATGAATCAAAGTTTGAGAAGGGATACAATTGAAACGAGAATCAGGAACATAAAATAAAGTGAAGGTTAATTGTAGGGGTGAGAGGTACAATTCCATTTAGAGACGGATGAGGTTGCACCATTGGCCACTATAATATGGCTTGACATCATAGTTTGAGTGTATTGCAAGTAGAGTTGTCACTTAAAACTATAAAACTGTAAACCGAACCGGAATCGCAAAGAACCGGACGCAACCGTTTGCGAATTATTCGTTCTCCAGTTTGGATTTTGGAACCGTAAACAACAATGGTCTATGTGTGGTTCCTTCATTTTATTATCCGGACCAGAACTGAAACCGAAACCGGAACCACAAGATAAATGTCTCTAGCAATTTAAGAATTTTTAGACCCGACCCGGATCGAAGCAGAACCGTACTGCAATCAATTTATTATTATTATTAATATTCTTTATAATATATATTTATTATTATTATTATTATTTTCTTATATTATTGATAATATATATTTATTATCTATACGACTATACCTATATCAGTCGTCTAATTGCAGTCGTCCGATTGCAGCGGGATTCAAATACTCATACACAGGTCGTGCGACATTTGGTCATTTCCCCGCTCCTCTGCGTCAAAAGCTTCTTTCTTGCTCTGCTTGCTCGATTACTGAAGACTTTCTTTTCCCAATTCCGGTAATGTTCATTCTAACCTTTCTGTTAGGGCTTCAGATCTACGTATGGAATCAGTGACTTCCTCGACTGGCTTCTCCTAGATGATCTTCCGGCAGTGTTCGTTCTGACCTTTCTAACTCCATCTCCTTCTATTCTTCTGATTCCATTTCTTCAATTATTAGGGCATATTTCTTTTCAAATATGTATTTTTAAAGAGATAATAAACTTTGTGAATGCGTCTAATGACTTAAATTGTAGAGTTATAAAATAATTTAAACTATGACACAGAACCGATTGGTATAGGACCAAAACGCATAGGATCGGACCGAACCAATAGTAACCGGTTTGGTTTTGGTTCTTGTTGAAACAGAACCGTTGACACGACAGTTCCAAAAATTATACCGGAACGGGAATCAGTCAAACCAAATATGATTTTTGTTCTAATTTGAAGAACCGTTACCTTGACGGTTCGATTCACGGTCTTAGTAGAACCGTAACCGTAACAACTCTAATTGCAAGGTTGTTGGGATAACATGTGAGTTATAGCCTGATGTGATCATGACAAGTGCACCGGCCGTTCAAGTAATATAAACGGGAATAAATCCCCGAGTATTAATATCTCATGGAATACAACGTTGGATGCTTCACAATTTAAGAAATTAAGCTGTAAAAACACAGTCGTAAAACATTGATTTGAGTGGGTTATTCTAAAGACTAAACGCAATAAAGAGAAATATGGGTCGCCGACATCACGTCACATATTCCCAAGCATATTGATTTTATCATTGTAACAACAAGGAAGATATTGTTTACAACGTTGGATGCAAACAATATATTCCCAAGCATATTGATTTTACACATCAAACATGAACAATTAATAACTTCCATTGTAAAGTAATGCAAGCTAAAAATATTTAAACTGAGTTCATACGAGGTTCATCATTAAATTATGAGAAATCCCTACCACAAATCCTAAGGGCCCGGAGGAGAAGGAAAGAGATACAAATGATGATCGAGACTTTGCCGTAGAGATGGGAGGAAACCACCGGGTTGTCAATCCCTGTCTTCACGCATTCATCGGTTGTGTCCGTGGTCCAGGAAGGCTCTCACAATTTCCTAAGCTTCCCGTTTTCTCGAGGGTCTACACTGTCCACGTCAATCCCTAGCTCTTCCTTGTTTTGCGGAGAAGATGGAGAGAAAATCACCTCATGAAAATTCCGGATGACGGAGAACCATAAGGGAATGAATCCACAGCTTGGAGAGGAGCTCCAACCCTAAAACGATGGAAAATTACGCTCTCCCCCTTCGATTCGAGGAAATCTGCAAGATACTTTCATATAGTAAAACAAGGCGCACGGGGTGCGGCTCAAAGCGCACGTGCGTGCGGAAGGTCAACCACAAGAGAAAATTCTGGCGCCCAGGTCGCGCACGGGCGTTTACACACGTGCACGAACATTTAGACGCGTGCACATGCGTGCAAAAATACCGCACACCCAAATTCAGATTGCTCAAATAGCATGGAAAGCCCAGAATGACCGCGCACGGGTAGTTGCAAGTGCGCGCACATGCGTGCGAAAATAGCCCACGCGCAAATTCTGATTGTTTGAATTCGTCCAATCTAAGGAGAAAAGAGGCGCACTCATGCGGAAATTCTGCACGGGCGTGCGTTAGCCAATTTTGACATAAACTCCCTTGAATTACAGAAAAAGTCCACACCTACTAAAAGGAATTCGTCCATGCAGTCCAAATAAGCAATATATATCAATATGAGCTAAAATCCTACACATCTTCCACATACATGGATGAAAACAATGAGAAATACAAGGTGAAAACATGATTTAAATAACACTCATCATTGCCCCATAATCTACAATCCTAGAATCATTGTGAGACAAGCAAGATATATTTTCGCTAGATCCGAAGGACATTGTAGCATGAGAGGAGACTGAGGGAAGAGGGACACAAAGACTTCAAATAATGTCTTCTTGCTCGGGATTGATTGGACCGTGTGGTAGAGATGTGTGGTGGAGTTGCATCAACTGAATGGATGATAACATGGGCAGCAGGTGGTGATGCTCACGGGTTAGATTAACCGTGACTCCGGAAACAATGCTTCAATATATTAGGTTTTCCATAAAATGAACAAATACTCTGAGGGGTGCTATGATTGCTAGGACCATTATTGCATCCATCTCAATGATGAGATCTCTTGGGGGTGACATGTGCTAGAGTTAAACAGAGGACAAGGTGCCACAGAATCCTACTGAAGAAGGGCCTGAGGAGGTTGATCGGATGTTTCTGTGGGAGTAAACTTAAGGAGCATGGAACAGACATTAGGCGGTGAGGGCATAATGGTAGTAGAGAGAACATTCGAGAAAACGGTATGGAGATGTGATAGTAGATGAGCCATCATCATAGCAATAATGACCCTATCGTTGAGATCTTTGGGTATTAAGATTGTTAGTCAGCTGATGATGGCGAGCCTTGAGGATGATGTGATGAGGTGATCGGCACAGGAAGACGCTTGATTGCATGAGTCGACATGCTCGACGGCGGGAGGAAGAGTCGAGGCTCTCAAAACACTCTTCACTCGATGTCGCCGCCGTCTTGCTCTGATACTATAAATAAATTACTTTTTTCCTATTCAGTTGCAAAAGAATAATTTACAAGAGTACATACAAGTAAATAAACACATTACTAGACATTAATTACAAAAATACAGCAAGTGCCTCACCACTATTTTTATACAATCCTGTATATCACTAGAGAGATCTTATGGAGAGTCTTAGAAAAGAAAAGTGTAAATGTATCATACATTGACATAATAAAAGATATGTATACAAATTCAGTGACAAGGGGAAGTATATCTGGAGGATTAACACGAGAATTCTCTATCATTGTTGGCTTACATCAAGGTTCAGCTTTAAGCCCTTATCTCTTTACCCTTATCTTAGATGAGCTTTCTAGACATATCCAACAAGCAATACCTTGGTGTTTATTATTTGCGGATGATATCGTTTTGGTCGATGAGACGCGCGAGGGTGTAAATGCAAAACTTGAATCTTGGCGAGACACTAAAAAAAGAAGGGTTTTAGGTTGATCAGGGCAAAGACGGAATATATAGAGCTTAAATTTATTAGTGTAAGAAGGACGGATGACTTCGTTATTAAGTTGGGTGATCAAGATATTCCTCATATTGAGTGTTTTAAATATCTCAGATCGATAGTTCAAAAAGATGGCGGTATTGATAATGATGTGACACATAGAATCCAAGCGGGTTGGTTGAAGTGGAGAGGCGCGTCAGGGATCTTATGTGATCGTAAAGCACCATTAAAACTTGAAGGCAAGTTTTACCGTACTGCGTTTAATCCTGTAATGCTCTATGGTTTTGAGTGTTGGGCAGAGAATTGTGTACATGAGCAAAAATGGGAGTTGCGGAGATGAGAATGCTTAGGTAGATGTGTGGACACATGAGACTGGATAAAATTAGGAATAAATGTGTCAAGAATAAGACATGAGTAGCACCAATTGCAGAGAAGATGCGAGAAGCTCGACTAACATGGTTTGGACACGTACATAGGAGACCATTAGATGCACCTGTTAGGCATTGTCAGAGTCTAGTCACTAGGCATGATAAACGAGGGAGGGGTAGACCAATAACGACTTGGAATGAAACTATAAGGAAAGACATGATGTACTTAGGCATTAATGAGATTATGACTAAAGATAGGGCACAGTGGAGACAGGATCCATATAGCCGACCCGACTATAGTGGGATAAAGGCTTGAGTGTTGTTTTACTGTATATCACTAAAAGATCCTTGATATCCAACTTTAACTCTATCCTAACTCTTAAATATTTGAATGTATTATTTGATGATGTATTCTTCGAATTTATCAGTCACAGCTCACTAAATTACCCTTATTATGTACATTACCCATTAGTTTAAAAAAGTTTATCAGATGAAAATTATGACCATTCATTCATTATTTGATGATAAATACTATATTTCACTAAAGGAACCTTGATATTCCATTTAAAATTTATCCCAACTCCTGAATATTTGAATTCATTAAAAATAGCTAAATATACCAAGTATTTCAAAAAATTTAATCATCTAGGTTTTAGAATTATGGAGATCTCTATAGAGCTTAATTATGCCAGTTGGACTAGTTTGGAAAAAGAGAACCATTTGAAATACTTTTCTGGTTTTTCATCACACATCTTTGCTACTCCATTTTTTCAAAACATGTTGGCGGCAGACATACCCGGGCACGTGCATGGGTTGGAAATTTGATGAATTTGCACGATGGTCTGCCCCTCAAATCTAAAATTGAAAATACCTAGCCCAATTTCCACTTCTGCATTCCCGCAAAAGGGTTCCTAATTCCCTTATTTTCGCTTTCCGCCATCCGCAATCCCGGCTTCCCGCTACTTGCCCTAAATCCCGATTTTCCTCCACCTTCCTAGGGACGACGCCTTCTCCAGTTCTCTCGTTCTTCCTTCTCTCAACCCCTTCTTCCGCCTTCTCGATGTTGGCCGCTCGCTTGACATTTTCTTCTCCCACGAGTCTTCTTAGTTCTTCTGCAGACTGCAAATAAAGTAGAAACTGCCTGCCTTTCATCTTCTTCAAAAGCAAAAAAGCTGATGAGGATTTCCTTATTCCTAATTCCATTAATAATATGAATCCTGATTTCGCTGCCCATCATGAATGAATGCGGCCAATCGATCATGAATCTTAATATTCATTTTTGCTAGATTTTTTTTAATATTTTTTTGTATGCACAACTTCCACCTCCCTGCCTTCTGCAATCTGCCTCCGACCCTCCGTTTCGTTTAAGCTTTTGGAGCCGCCACCAACTGTTGCATCACCCTGTGAATTTTCTCCCCTCAATTGAACCCCACATCGCCCTTTTACTCAGGTAAGGAGGCTGAAATTCCTCTTCACTCATCTCAATAATTCTTTTCTCAGGGGTATGAGAGAGATATCTATCCTCTGGAGAAGACAAAGATGTGTTAGCCACTTTGTTGGCACTGGGATACTCATGCAGCTTGTAATAGTTATGCATTAAATGTTTAGTGATCCCACAGTGATGACACACATGTTGATCTCTATTGCCCCGAGCTCCTCTCCCACCACGAGTAGCACGACCACCTCGATTACCACGCCCACTATTCCTAGATGCGGAGAATAAAGCAGACTTATCATTATCATCTTGTTGAGTTATCGAGTGAGATCCAATAGTGAAACTGCTCAGACGATTGTACACTTCTGGAATAGATGTAGATATTTTCTCAGATAAGATTTGATTCTTGATAGACTCCAAGCTAGGATGAAGGTCAAATAAGAAGCACATAACACCAAGCTGTTCTCTTTGAGCCACCTTTTCAAGAGGAGAAGTGGGAATCAGCCACAAGACATCAAGTTCATCAAATAAGGATCGGAACTCAGTATAAAATTCCCGGATAGATCGCTCCTCCTGATTCAATTGGAACAACTTCTTCAACAGATGTCATATTCGAGATTTGTTATTGGTATTTGAATACATAAGAGTTAGTCGGTCCCACACATCCTTGACTGTAGAGCAATTAACAATTATGACTTTGACCCTAGGAAGCACTGGTACGGGTACCGGATACGATACGTACCCGGTACGACGGTACGAAAAATTTAAAAAATACGGATACGGGTACGTCATGATGCGTTATAACAAATATAATATATATTTATATATCACAAGTGCAATAAATATTTCTCAAAACATCGAAACATTAAACATAAATCATAACTTGAAGTACAAGTTCACAAATCAATGAAACATAACATGAAGTTTTCTAACATTAAACATTCGTAAATATTACAAAATTTAACGTCTTATATGTTTAACCAAAAGAGAAAATTAAACTTAAGTTTACTTTTCAGTTTTTTTTCTTCTTCATTGTTGGAGATCAACATCTTCAATCTCCGGTTAATTTAGAGACAAGTTAGCCGTTTGTTAATAACTTGCATTGAATCCACACGTTCAATACACGTACTTGTAATAAAAACGTACCGATACCAGAAACATACTCGATACAGATACACAATTTAATTGGACGTACCAACCTTTGTTTATTCTAGAAAAACATACTCCTATCACAATATGCAAAATGATGTGCTAAGTCCAAGTGTGTCCACATAGGTGTATCCGTTGAGTATCAGGTACGTACCAGTACCAGATACGTATCCGGTACGGGTACGCTGCCTTCGGGGAAGTATCCGTGCTTCATAGCTTTGACCCTTCGATCCATGGAATTAAGAAGAAGACCAGAAATACGATTCTCTTCAATTTCCCAGATGGGGTACCCTGAATCGCCCGACTGAGGAGGAGGATCTGTAAGGTGTTTAGCTTTTCCTATGTCTTTCAAACATACAAGAACAATCTTCTTCTAAATTTGGAAGTTTCGGGGACCTTCTAGTTTCTCATCGGTGAGTCTAGTAGGAAAATGTATAGAACTATGCATAGAGTCCTCTATGAGCCCTCTAGACCCATCAACAATTGAAGATTGTTTCAGAGAATCTTCTTTCGACATCCTTCACGACACTGATGTGCATACAAAAGGACAAAAAAGCGCAAACCGCACTGAGATCAGAACATGACTGGACGAAGATGAGAACTAAACACTGAAGAACTGGATCAGAAGAGCTAGATCTCCCAGCAAGTGGATCAGAAGGACAGGAACCTTAATTGATCAGAAGGATTGGACTGCACATGCCAAGAATTTGACTGCATCACATCTCTCCTATCTTCAAGAACAGTTTGTTTTGCTGGAGCCTAACAAAAGCGGCTACAACTCCTTCCACAACTTCAAGACTGCACTGAAGAAGAGCTCAACTAAAGCGATGAAGGACTGGAACAGAGCAGAAGCCCAGATGCGAACGGGACAACGCATGCGGAAGAAGATGCGCGAAGGTGAAGCAACGACAAAAAACTCATAAAACGGAAGAAAAAGCACACCCGACGCAGACGCAAGCGACGCACGACAGGAAACCTTGACGCGGATGGAGGGAAGCTTCGACTAGGCGGGAGAACGAAATAGAGGTCTCGACACAGAAGCAGCGATGCAGACGCACGCGACGCGCGGCAAAAAAACCTCGACGCATGCGGAAGACCTCACTCCCCCCCGACGACTCTGATGTCGTATAAACTATCGAGGATGAAAAACGGCGTACCTCTGAATACTGCACAACCCTAATCGAAGCCTCTTCTGGGATATAAATGCGAATGGCTGGAACTGGATGGAGGGCTGAACCGGATGGAGGCTGAACCGGAAAATAATACCATAATCTAACATGGCTGAAATTCCAGAGATGAGCGATCAGGAATTTCAGAGATATTCTCAATTTCAAGTTGAAGGCCAGAACTATATGGCTTCTTATGCTCAGACAGGTAACTACACTACTTGCATTTCTGTCCCAAGGGAAGTGGATTGTAGATTCTGGAGCTTCAGATCACATTACTGTGTCGACAGATACTCTTAAAACCTTCTCTTCATCATCCCTGATCTGTGCTATCACTGTGGCTGATGGCTCTTCAACAAATGTGAAGGGAAGTGGGACCTCCCACCATTCTACAGATTTAAAATTATCATCTGTTCTTTATGTTCTAAATTTACCTTTCAATTTAATATCTATAAGTCAAATTACAAAGCAATTAAAATGCTTGGTCTCATTTTTTCCTGATGGTTGCATTTTTCAGGATCTTTTGATGAGGATGGCTATTGGAAAAGGGAAGGTTGAAAGAGGAGTGTACGTGATTGAAGCTGCGCTGTAACACCCAAACCAAGTTTAACAGGAATCAGCAGTCCGACCGGGTCCCCGAAAACAAGTAAACTAAGTAACGGTATATAAACTTGGTATAAAGCAGGTAAAAGTAATGAAAGTGCTAAAAAAAGGACTTACAGCGGAAATGTGAAGTAATTCTAAGGTTAAAAGTGTGCCTGACAAGCTGAATTCACAGAGCCAACTAAAACAGAAAATGTATCATTAAGGGATTAAATTACTGTCAAACTGTAATAACTGATATATCAAAAACACGGGTGAAGTACTACAATACAACTATCTGTAAATAAAGCAAAGTACAACAACAGTTGTACAACTGAATAAACTGACGACTGAAGACTGAGCCGCCTATTATAAGTGGATCCCCTGACCTGAGCCCCCTATAAAAACAAGTTTCAAATGAGTCAGACCCACTGAAGAGTAAGAAAAACTACTCTCTCCAGCAACACTTAAAGAAAATAATTTTTGGTAAATAATACATGAATTTAAAAGTTTGTATAAATATTCTAATATTAAATGTGGCACTTGAGATCACAGTCTGACATTAATTCAACTTATCGTGTGATCTGACACACTCTTTCTTATCTGTATAAAATGTTGATTTCTGAAGTTTTGAAGCTATATCCATTGAAAGTTTCGACCTGTTTCACTGACTTCTTATTAACTCGTGTCACTAAGGATGACTGTGCACAACTAAAAACTGTATTCTGAGTGGCAAGCCTGATGGTGCCCTGAACTGAGTGTTCCTCAAATGGAACACAGACTCCTATCTGTGGAGTTCCAAACCTGAGACAAGGGTCATCGACCCTGAACTTGAAATACGAGTGGTGGCCTGCTGGCCCTGGTAATACAGTGGTGTGGCTCCACCAGGATCGCGAGGTTAATCCTTCCTCGCCACTCTTTCCTGAATTTCACTTAGACTGATGTTCAGTGAATCTAACACGGAATAGGATTCTAGTTAAATACACTAGGCTTAGAATTTTCATGATACCGCTTCTGCTAAATTAAGCCTAAGCGTATCCTACCCCGATGACCTGGATCTTACTATAGGAACTTGTAAATCTAAGTGCATATACCAACATTTTAATACACGAATTAAAATAATATGAACTGCTGGAATAGGATGAGTCGAATTTCTTACAGCGGCGCTTCGACGCTCGTACATGCATTGAGGTGACATGACGTTCCTTCCCAAAAGATCTGACCGCTAAGAACTTCTCCAATCCTTTGCTCCAACGGCCACCGCAAAATCTGAAATTCATCGGTAACCTAACTTAAGTGTTTTCCCCCTTAGGTTTTTCTGGTGGAAAAAATACTCATGGAGGCAAGTATATATATTTTTACGAAGGAACAAGAATATAAACGTATGAGTTACCTCGATCTAGAGGCGATGATTTACTCAAAGATCGGTCATGACCTAGCACACAAACGAGTTACCCCTTTCTAAATCTGAAATAAAAAGCAGTAGGGTTTTTACACATTATAGAAGTGAAGAATACCCTAAGAAAGAAGGGGAGAAGGCAACCCACACTTACAGAGATCGAAAACGGCGATTTTGAAATCTTTCCCGTCAGCTAGGTTTAAGGAGACACCTACTTAAGTGCTTGGATGGAAGGAGAGGACCGACTAGGGCTTCTGAGGAGGGAAGAGGAGCCCGACGCTGGAATCCGGCGCGGAATTGAGGGTCGGTTAGGGTTTTGCTTGTCGGAACGATCAACGGTTCTGGAGATGTCGCCGAACAGGTGCGGTGCGGGAGAAAGAAGTAATCGTAGAAATAAAAGGAGGGGCACCACTTTGAAGCGACGGCTGCAAGGGGAGTTGTGGTTTATTTTGCTTCTTGCGGTTTTCATAACTATGAACCGGTATGGGGGAGGGAAATCCCATTTTTTTATTATTGTTATTAGATTTTTATTATTATCATAATATGCTAATACACTATCACTAAGGAGTGCTATTTAAAAGAATGTTACCTTCATACTCCGCCGGCTTGATTAATTAAGCTCGCGATCAGACCCTGAAATTAATTTAAGCGCGTCATCAAAGTCTGAGATGTTACAAATCTTTCCTCCTAATAAATTTTCGTCCTCGAAAATTGCAAACGCACCAGAATCAAAGAGAAACGCATAATCTTCATTGCCATGAAGTTCGTCCTCTCTTTCCCAAGTATACTCTGGTCGAGCGCAATTCATCCAAAGGACCTTAACCATGCAGATCTCTCTGTTTCTGAGCTTCTGAATCCTCGAATCCACAATCTTGACTGGCAAAATACTTATACTGAGATTTGATTCAATCGGCGCATCCTTAGTACTTATCACCTGATTTGGATCTCTGATTGCTCTCCTCGGACGTATTCCACCCATATCCTCAGGTAAGGCCAACTTGTATGCAACCTCACCTATGCGCTCTAACACCTCAAATGGATCCACAAATCTGGGACTCAACTTCTTCATCCACTTAATCTTAGAGACTCCCTTGACAGGTCTCACCTTCAGATAAACGTGATCTCCAACCTTGAATTCAACTGCTCTATGTCTCTGGTCATAGTACTTGACTTGTCTGGCCTGAGCAATTCTCATGCGGTCCTGAATGAGTCTGACTCTGTTCATGGTCTTGTCTATCCATGATTCTTTGCTAGAATCTCTCTCTTCACTTTCTGCCCAACATAAAGGTGTCCGACAACGCCTGCCATACAAGGCCTCGAATGGTGTCATGTCAATACTCGCCTGAAAACTATTATTATAGGAGAATTCCACTAAAGTGACATACTTCTCTCATTTACCCTCAAAGTCTAAGATACACATGCGAAGCATATCTTCCATGTTTCTATTTGTACGCTCTGTCTGTCCATCAGTCTGGGGGTGGAAAGCTGTGCTGAACTTTAACTGAGTACCCAACCGCTCTTGAACGTATCTCCAATCTCTGACAGTAAATCTACCATCTCTATCTGGCACAATTGACTTTGGCACGCCATGAAGCCGAACTATCTCATCCACGTACAACTGAGCCAACTTTGGACCCTGGTCGGTTCTTTTGTTGGGAATAATATGTGCAACCTTGGACAGTCGATCAACTATCACCCAAATCGAGTCATTCCCATTCCGGGACCTAGGGAGGCCATGCACGAAATTCATAAAGATGTCTTCAAAATTCCACTATGGAATCGGAAGAGGTTGCAATTTGCCTCCAGGCCTCTGACACTCTGCCTTAACTAACATGCAAGTCTCGCACCTCCCCACAAAGTCTGAGACATCTCCTTTAAGTCCTGACCGCCAAACTGACTTCTTGAGGTCTGCATACATTTTCGTGCTGCCCGGATATATAGAATACCTAGAGTTATGAGCCTCAACTAAAATATCCTCGCGAAGATGCCCGACATCCGGAATGCACACTCTGCCCTTAAACAACCACAACCCATCACGAACCATGAAATCGTCTCTCCGGCCTGTCCGAGTCAAATCAAAAATCTCTGCCATCTTTGGATCTAAGGGCAGGGCATCACAGATCCTCTCCTTGATGTCGCACTTTATCTCAATCCATCCCAAACTGACAGGGCTAAAACTAGGGCGCGGAACCACACTAATCTCTAGCCTTTCCAAGGCTCGCACCAATTCTTCCTGTTGAGTGACGAGAGCATAACTAGAACTCTTTCTACTGAGAGCGTCTGCTACAACATTAGCTTTTCCCGGATGGTACTGAATAGTCACGTCATAATCTGCTAAAAACTCGAGCCACCTACACTGTCTCATGTTGAGCTCCTGTTGATCAAAGATGTACTTGAGGCTCTTATGATCTGTGAAGATCTCACACCGCTCGCCATAGAGGTAGTGTCTCCAAATCTTCAATGCATGGATGATAGCTGCTAACTCCAAATCGTGCACCGGATAATTTTTCTCGTGATTCTTCAGTTGTCTGGATGCAAAAGCTATAACTTTTCCATGCTGCATGAGAACACAACCCAGACCCTGGCCCGAAGCATCACTGTAAATCTGAAAGTCATCTACACCTGAAGGAAGACTTAGTACTGGTGCATCTGATATTCTGGTCTTCAACTGCTCAAAAGCAGACTCGCACTCTGATGTCCAACTAAAAGCTCTTCCCCTCTTGGTAAGCGAAGTCAACGGAAGGGTTATCCTCGAAAAGTCCTGAATGAATCTCTTGTAGTAGCCTGCTAAGCCGAGAAAACTACGGACCTCTGCAACTGTCTTCGGTCTTATCTCTGATCGCCTCAATCTTCTTTGGATCAATGACAAGTCCATCTCTACTAACCACGTGGCCCAAGAATGCCACTTCTAGGAGCCAAAACTCGCACCTAGAAAACTTAGCATATAACTGATTTTTCCTAAGAGTGCTCAAAACTGTCCTGAGATGTGTGGCATGCTCCTCCTTGCTCCTGGAATACACTAGAATATCATCAATAAAATAATCACGAATCGATCCAAGAACTCTCTGAACACCATATTCATCAGATCCATAAATGCAGATGGGGCATTGGTCAACCCAAATGGCATGACCACTAACTCGAAGTGCCCGTATCTGGTACTAAACGCAGTCTTCTGGATATCCTCATCGCGAATCTTCAACTGATGGTATCCCGACCTCAAATCTAACTTGGAATACGTGCAAGACCCCTCGAGTTGATCAAAAAAGTCGTCTATCCTTGGAAGAGAATACTTGTTCTTAATAGTAAGTTTATTCAACTCTCGGTAATCGATACACAATCTCAAACTGCCATCCTTTTTCTTCACAAAAAGGACTGGTGATCTCCACGACGATGTACTGGGTCTGATAAATCCCAAATTAAGCAATTCCTGTAACTGGATTTTTAACTCAGCCAATTCCCTGGGCGCCATGCGATAAGGAGCCTTGGCCACTGGTGTAGATCCAGGAACAAGGTCAATCTAGAAATCAATCTATTTGGAGGGAGGGGCACCAGGTAGCTCCTCGGGAAAGACATCGGGAAACTCACAGACCACCGGTACCTCCTGCAATAAGGCTTTAACTTTCGCATACAATAACACCAAAAAGGCGGAACACCCTTTACTGACATGCCTCATAGCTTTTACTGAAGAGATGATCATCTTGGAGACTCCTTTCAAATCTTGAAAGGAAATGAGAGACTGATCAGGCCCTTCAAGCTGAATCTTCTTACTCCTGCAATCTATCTTGGCATTCACGTTAGTCAGCCAATCCATGCCCAAAATTAAATCAAACTCAGCAATAGGCAAAAGGGACGCCTCCACTACAATTTCAACTTCTCCAAATAAAATTGGTGCCCTACACTTACAACTGGTCTGCATCACCGAACCGTTTGACATCATGACATCTAACGGAGTTGGGTTGGTGACGACTTCCAAGCCAAGATTAGACGCAAAAGATTCTGCTATGAACGAATGTGATGCACCCGTGTCAAAGAGCACCTTAGACGGTATGTCATGAACTATGATGATACCTATATGCAAACTTATAACATTAACCTTTAAGTGTTGCTGGGAGGAGGAGAACTAAATATTTCAAATCAAGATTCCAAACCTGTCACCACGTCCTCCTGTTCCTTGGCCTCCTGCTGTCCAAGACCATAGGTTCGAGGTTGAATCAGACCGCGTCCTGAAGCTGACTTCAGGTCAGTAACCACCACTGCCTTCCCTTTTTCGACCCCACTCGAGCCTGCTTGCTCGTATTTCGACTAAAAGTCATGACACAACACAAGTATTAACTTACAAGAAAAGGTCCTGGATAAAGAGAAAATCACCAAGCCAAAGATCTTATTACCTGATTACCCGCAGACTCTGGGCAATTCCGCGCAAAGTGACCAGCCCTCTGGCACTTGTAACAGACACCTGAAGCAGCCAAACATTCACCAGAATGATGTCGATTGCATTTAGGGCAAAGGGGGTAGTCTCTGGGCTTGCCCCCATACCGATTGCCCTGCTTAGAATCGGCCTTTCGCTTCTTATTCAAGCGGTCCCTTGAATGACTCTTATCCTGCTGAAACGAGGGCCCACTTTGAGGTCGCTTGGAGCGAAAACTATCGCGCCTTAGGACTCGCTGCTGATCAGCCTCTAATCTTCTTGCTGTATCCACCAAACTCGTGTAATCTGCGTTGACCATGGTCATCAACGGCTGTCTCAAAGAATCTCGCAGGCCATCCACAAAACGATTGCACTTCTCAGCTTCATCTCCCTGCAACACGCCCGCATATCGAGACAAGTGAGTAAGTTCTCGCTCGTACTCGGTAACTGTCTTATCCCCTTGAAAGTGTCGAAGATACTTCTCCTGGAGACCTCGACGGGCGGAAGGGGGCACAAACCAGTTCGCAAGAGCCCTTGAAAAGTCGCCCAATGTAAACATATCAGATGTACGACCTGGCAAGAATAAAGGTCACGTTACTCCACACTAAAGAGAATAATTTTCTAACAAAAAGGGAATTTCACAAGACAACTCACCGGCAGGATCATCTGCTAAATACTTAGTCCACCAAATTTTCGCCTCGCCCCGAAGGAGGAAAGTCGCTAGTGGACCCTTTTTTTTTCCCGGGGCACTTTATAATATTCAACAAATCTCTCGTGTTTGCGATCCAGTCATCCGTATCCATCGGTGTTCCATCTCCACTATAGTTGGAAGGGTGGAGATCTCTGAAATCCCTTAAGTATCGATCCATACCGACCTCCACTGTCACAGGTGCAGGGACTGGAGCTGGAACTGGAATCCCTGCAGGCTGTCTTTCCAAAATTCCAATAATGCGACAGTTACTGCCTTGGCAATCTGAGTTGCCAAATCAGTCGGTTCCGAGACTGCCGGCGCAGGTGGTGGAGGTGGTGCATTAGTATCACCCATGACGGTATCAGGAACAACGTTCTGACGTGAGGATTCCCCCGCTCACTGGTTCGAGGTGACTAAAGGGCATAGAAAAGAAATTATTAATACAATGATATATCTGAAAAACAAATCTAACACTGAAGGTATTATTGTGCATCCGTGGAAACTAAGAGTTAGACAAACTCGATGACTCTACTAACGTGAGTTTTCTTCTGACACACTTCTATGACTCTGTGAATTTTTGGGGTCTAGGGATCCTATGGCTCTGATACCAATTTGTAACACCCCAACCCAGTTTAACAGGAATCAGCAGTCCGGTCTGGTCCGCGAAAATAAGTAAACTAAGTAACGGTATATAAACTGGTATAAAACAGGTAAAAGTAATGAAAGTGCTAAAGAAAGGACTTACAATGAAAAGGTGAAGTAATTCTAAGGTTAAAAGTGTACCTGACAAGCTGAATTCACAGAACCAACTAAAACAGAAAATGTATCATTAAGGGATTAAATTACTGTCAAACTGAAATAACTGATATATCAAAAACACGGGTGAAGTACTACAATACAACTGTCTGTAAATAAAGCAAAGTACAACAACAGTAGTACAATTGAATAAACTGACGATTGAAAACTGAGCCGCCTATCCTAAGCGGATCCCCTGACCCGAGCCCCCTATAAAAACAAGTTCCAAATGGGTCAGGCCCACTGAAGAGTAAGAAAAACTACTCTCTTCAGCAACACTTAAAGAAAATAATTTTTGGTGAATAATACATGAATTTAAAAGTTTGTATAAATATTCTAATATTAAATGTGGCACTTGAGATCATGGTCTGACATGAATTCAACTTATCGTGTGATCTGACACACTCTTTCTTATCTATATAAAATGTTGATTTCTGAAATTTTGAAGCTATATCCATTAAAAGTTTCGACTCGTTTCACTGACTTCTTATTAACTCATGTCACTAAGGACGACTGTGCACAACTAAAAACTGTATTCGGAGTGGCAAGCCTGATGGTGCCCTGAAATGACTGTTCCTCAAATGAAACATCGACCCTGAGCTTGAAATACGATTGGTGGTCTGCTGGCCCTAGTAATACAGTGGTGTGACTCCACCAGGATCGCGAAGTTAATCCTTCCTCGCCACTCGTTCCTGAATTTCACTTAGACTGATGTTCAGTGAATCTAAAACGGAATAGGACTCTAGTTAAATACACTAGGCTTATAATTTTCATGATACCGCTTCTGCTAAATTAAGCCTAAGCGTATCCTACCCCGATGACCTGGATCTAACTATAGGAACTTGTAAATTTAAGTGCATATACCAACATTTTAATACACGAATTAAAATAATCTGAACTGCTGGACTAGGAGGAGTCAAATTTCTTACAGCGGCGCTTCAACGCTCGTACACGCGTCGAGGTGACATGACGTTCCTTCCCAAAAGATCTGACCGCTAAGAACTTCTCCACTCCCTTGCTCCAACGGCCACTGCAAAATCTGAAATTCATCGGTAACCTAACTTAAGTGTTTCCCCCCTTAGGTTTTTTTCAGTAGAAAAAATACTCATGGAGGCAAGTATATATATTTTTACGAAGGAACAAGAATATAAACGTATGAGTTACCTCGATCTAGAGGCGATGATTTACTGAAAGATCGGTCATGACCTAGCACACAAACGAGTTGACCCCTTTCTAAATCTGAAATAAAAAGCAGTAGGGTTTTTACACATTATAGAAGTGAAGAATACCCCTAAGAAAGAAGGGGAGAAGGCAACCCACACTTACAGAGATTGAAAACGCCGATTCTGAAATCTTTCCCGTCGGCTAGGGTTAAGGAGACACCTACTTAAGTGCTTAGATGGAAGAGAGGACCGACTAGGGCTTCTGAGAAGGGAAGAGGAGTCCGACGCTGGAATCCAGCGCGGAATTGAGGGTCGGCTAGGGTTCTGCTTGTCGGAACGAACGACGGTTCTGGAGATGTCGCCGAACAGGTGCGGTGCGGGAGAAAGAAGTAATCACAGAAATAAAAGGAGGGGCGTCACTTTGAAGCGACGACTGCAAGGGGAGTTGCGGTTTATTTTGCTTATTGCGGTTTTCATAACTATGAACCTGTATGGGGGGGGGGGGGGAAATCCCATTTTTTATTATTATTGTTATTCGATTTTTATTATTATCATAATATTCTAATACACTATCACTAAGGAGTGCTATTTAAAAGAATGTTACATTCATACTCCGCCGGCTCGATTAATTAAGCTCGCGATCGGACCCTGAAATTAATTTAAGCGCATCGTCAAAGTCTGGGATGTTACATGCATTTCGTCCTGTTGCTCACCTTGCCACATCTACATCACCTTATTACATTCACTACCGTCTTGGTCATCCCTCATCTACCACTCTTCATCAACTGTTTCCTAAGTTTAGAGGCATTTTTTTAGTGTGAGTCATGTCAATATGCTAAGCACCATCGTGTGTCTTATGCTCCTAGAGTCAATAAACGGATGTCTTCTACGTTTGAGTTAGTTCTTTCTGATGTTTGGGGCCCTTCCTCTATTGTATCAAAACTGGGTTTTTGATATTATGTTACTTTCGTTGATGACTATTCTCGTATGACATGAGTGTATCTTATGAAAAATCACTATGATGTTTTTCAAATATTTTGTGAATTTTATGCTGAAATTTAAAATTAATTTTCTTCTAGTATCAAGTGCTTACGTAGTGATACTAATCGTGATTATCTTTCTGGCCAATTTAGGAATTTCCTTTCCTGCAAAGGAATTGTTCATCAGACCTCTTGTCCTAACACACCCCAACAAAATGGGACGACTGAGCATAAAAACAGACATCTCTTTGAGGTTGCTCGTGCTGTTTTATTTAGACATCACGTTCCTAAAATGTTTTGGGCAGATGCGATTTTAACGACTTGTTATCTTATCAATCGTCAACCATCTACAATTCTTAATGGAAGAACCCTCTTCCATGAATTGTTGCCTACCCGTTCTCTATTTCTTATTGTGCCCAAAATCTTTAGGTGTGTCTGTTTTGTTCGTGATACACGACCTAATGTGCCTAAACTTGATCCTCAATCTCTTCGGTGTACCTTTGTTGGATATGCCCGACATCAAAAGGGGTATCAATGTTTCTCTCCTGATCTCGATAGTTATGTTGTGTCAGCTGACGTCACTTTCAAGAGTCTACACCTTATGTCCTCAATGAGGTTACTCCACCGCATACAATTGAAACTCAGGTGCAGAAATGTGGTCTCCTACTCTCCTCCCATGTACAGCTTCTCAAGAGACGGCTTCTTCCACTCAATCACCTTCTACCAATACATCTTCCAATGACTTATTGGATTCTCAAGTGGGTACCTAGTTGGATTCTTCATCTCATGAGGGTGATATTGGGGAATCTCCTTATACTGAGTGCCTAATTGATGATGAACTTATTGCTCTTCAAAAAGGTGTTCAAAATTGACGAAATTGGCTAGTTTATACCGACTCATATAAAAGATTATCTGTTCAAACTACACATTTGATGACCACGTTGAATACCACGGTTCCCAAGTCAGTCGTGGATGCCTTGGCTCATCCCGGTTGGCGTATTGCTATGATTGAGGAGATGAAAGCTCTTGTTCAAAATGGTACTTGGGAGCTGGTTACGTTACCCAAGAATAAGCAAACTATTGAGTGTAAGCTGATATTCACACCCAAGATCAACTCAGATGGGTCTCTTGCTCGCTTAAAGACTCGACTTATTGCTAAGGGATATGCCCAACAATATGAGATTGATTATTTTGAGACGTTTTACGCAGTAGTTAAAATGACTTGCGTTCGTTTATTTATCTCTCTAGCTGCTTTAAACAAATGGAAGTTGCATCAACTTGACGTGAAAAATGCATTTCTAAATGAGCATTTAAATGAGGAGGTCTACATGGAGCAACCACCGAGGTTTATTGCTCAGGGGGAGACCCATAAGGTTTGCATATTACATCGCTCCTTATATGGTCTTAAACAATCTCCAGGTGCTTGGTTTGACAAACTTACTACAACTATGGTTCGAGGGTTTGGCATGAAACAGGGCATCAGGGATAATTTCGTTTTTTTACCAAACTACTACCGATGGTTGCATATATATGGTTGTGTGTTGATGATATCTTGATTACGGGTAATAATACGGTTGACATTTCTAAGTTGAAAGTGTTCCTCCACGAACAATTTCAAACCAAAGATATTGGACCATTGGGGTACTTCCTTGACATTGAAGTTTCTGAGCATGAGAATGACATTTTTTTGTTGCAAAGGAAATATACTCTCGATTTATTACAAGACACTGGAATGTCAAAGTCAAACAGTTGTGAATCTCCAATTCTTCTCGGTGAGAAGCTTATGCCCCAATAAGGTACTCTGAACCTGAGAAGTATCAAAGACTTGTTGGAAAATTAAATTACTTAACCATGACTCGTCCTGATGTTACTTTCCCCGTTAGTATGGTTAGTTGGTTTTTGACAAATCTCAGGATCCCTCATTGGGAAGCTGCATTAAGAATTGTTAAATATCTGAAGAAGGATCAAAGAAAGGGGGTTCTGTTCCAGAGTCATGGACACTCACGTATAAAAGCCTTTTGTGATGCTGTTTGGGAAGGTTCTCTGTTTGATCGTAGGTCTACTTCTGGTTATGCTATACTTACAGGAGGTAATCTAATTTCTTGGAGGAGTAAGAAACAAGATGTGGTGGCCAGGTCAAGTTGTGAAGCCGAATACCGTTCTATGACAAGCACCACTGTTGAAATTATGTGGCTTCATCAATTTTTAAAAGAAATTAATTATCATGCTGAAAGTCCCTCCAAGTTGTGGTGTGATAATCAATCTGCGCTGCACATCCGGAATAATCCTGTGTTTCATGAGAGAACTAAACACATTTAAGTTAAGTGGACTGTCATTTTAACAGGAATGCAAATCTCGAGCAGGTTATTGAATTCGGATACACTTGCTCAAGTGACCAATTGGCAGACATACTTACAAAATTTGTCACTGGAAAAAGATTGGAGTTCTTTTGTAACAAGCTTGGTATAATCAACATTCATGATCCAGCTTGAGTGGGGGGGGGGGGTGTTAGATTATGGTATTTATTTTCCTGTTCAACCTCCATCCAGTTCAACCCTTCATATTTATATCTCAGAGAAGCCTTTGATTAGGGTTGCAAAGTATTTAGAGGTATGCCGTTTTTCTTGCTCGATAGTTTACATTTTTTTTTCACCAGAAGGACAAGGGCTACATAACTGCTTCATTCCTCAAGGATCAACGATTCAAGGGCAATCATTTGATTCACCTCCAGTCTCTAGGTATAAACATGAATTAAGTTGTTAAAATGTGTGCATTTAGACCACTAATTTTAGGGATTTCAGCTTCAATTATTCGTGAAACGTGATTAGGTATTCTTCAGTTATTTTATAGGACTTTATTATTTAGATGATTTGATTTTTAATCGGTTTGTCCTCTTCATATTACAATCAATTGGTTATGGAGAATTATTTTGCAAAAGTTGTTCAACCTAGTCAAGAAACACACAAAAAAAGTCACCTTCATTCTCATGTAGTAATAGATAACGACTAAATCGTGTTGAGGAACTCTTTTCTGATCCTGGGTTAAGACAATCAATTTTGAGTTTTGATGTCAATGATCAAGATAGAATTAGAAGATATTATTTTGAAAAAGGATCTTGTCAACTGCAATCAGAAATTTTTCCCAAATTGAATTCGGAAAAAAGCTCGGCGATTCAACAAAAAATGGTTTCTTGAATTTAAGGGTTGGTTAGAGTATAGTCAAAATAAAGACGCCGGTTTTTGTCGGTATTGTTATCTTTCCACAGAAGAGTTGTGATCCAACATTTGTTACTTGTCACTTTAGATATCGGAAGGATAAGACTATTCTTGAAAAATATATTGGCAAACATGATAACGATCATAACAACAACAACACTCAAACCTTTATCCCAATATAGTGGGGTCAGCTATATGGATCCTTTATCGTCATTGTGCCATATCTTTTGTCATAATCTCACTAATGTCTAAGTGCATCACGTCTTTTCTTACAGTTTCATTCCAAGTCTTTATTGGTCTACCCCTCCCTCGTTTAACATGCTTAGTGACTAGACTCTCACAACGCCTAACAAGTGGCTCTAATGGTTTCTTTTGTACGTGTCCAAACCATTTTGACGAGCTTCTCGCATCTCCTCTGCAATTGGTGCTACTCCTGTCTTATCCCTGATACTTCATTCCTAATTTTCTCCAATCTCGTGTGTCCACACATCCACCTAAGCATTCTCATCTCTGCAGCTCCCATTTTTTGCTCATTTACACAATTCACTGCCAACACTCAGAACCATGGAGCATCGTAGGTCTAATTGCAGTACGATAAAACTTGCCCTTAAGTTTTAGTGGTATTTACGATGACATAAGATCCCTGACGCGCCTCTCCACTTCATCCAAGCCGCTTGGATTCTGTGTCACATCTTTATCAATATCTCCGTCTTTTTGAACTATTGATCCAAGATATTTAAAATACTCACTACGAGAAATATTTTGATCACCCAACTTAATAATGAAGTCGTTTGTCCTTTTTGTATTGCTAAATTTAAGCTCCATTTACTCCGTCTTTGCCCTGCTCAACCTAAAACCCTTCTTTTCTAAAGTATCTCGCCAAGATTCAAGTTTTGCGTTTACACCCTCGCACGTCTCATCAACCAAAACGATATCATCTGCCAACAATAAACACCAAGGTATTGTTTGTTGGATATGTCTGGTGAGCTCATCTAAGATAAGGGTAAAGAGATAAGGGCTTAAAGCTGAACCTTGATGTAAGCCAATAGTGATAGGGAATTCCTGTGTTAATCCTCCAGATGTCCTCACCCTTGTCACTGAATTTGTATACATATCTTTGATTGTGTCAATATATGATATATTTATACCTTTCTTTTCTAAGACTCCATAAGATCTTTCTTGGAACTCTATCATAAGCCTTCTCAAGATCAATAAACAACATATGCAAATCTTGTTTTCTTTCTCGATAATTGTCAATGAGTCTCCTCAAGAGATGTATACCTCCCTGACATGAATCTAAATTGATTCTCCGAGATGTTAGTCTCTCGTCTTAATCTTCTTTCTATTACTCGTTCCCATAGTTTCATGGTATGACTCATCAATTTAATTTCTCTGTAATTAACACAATTTTGTATATCACCTTTATTCTTATACAAAGGTAACAAGATACTTTCTCTCCATTGGTCAGATATTCTCTTTGACTTCAGTATCTTATTGAAAAAACATATAAGGAATTTGATGGGTATATCGAACCACCTTTCCATTTTTCATCTTATTTAAAACATCTTTTACCTCTGATACTTGAATTTTACGATAAAACGTTATGTTCTTATACTTCTCTTTCAAGTTCAATTCATCGTCTTTTGTTTCATTATAGAGTTGATAAAAGTATCTTTTTCATCGCTCTTTAATATCCACATCAACCGTCAAAACTGTATGTCTCATCCTTTATGCATTTTACTTGACTTAAATCTCGTCTTTTTTTTCTAGCTCGAGTAATTTTATATATGTCACGTTCTCCATCTTTAGTATCTAATCGCTTATAAAATTCTTCATAAGCTTGACTTCTTGCTTTACTTAACTGTCTATTTATCTTTTTTTTGGTGACTTTATACCTGACTAAGTTTTCATCATTCCTGCAAGCGTAGAGTGATTTATAACTGACAATCTTTGCTCTCACTTTGTCTTGTACTTTCTCTTTCCACCACCACGATTCTTTATTTGAGGGCGCACGACCTTTTGATACTCCAAGTACGTTCTTTCCACTTATCCTTAATTATGAAAACATAATTTCTCATGAGACATTAGGATCAACATAAGAGTCATCAACTAGTTGATCCAGAACTGCATTTTTGAAAGCAACCTGCTTTTCCATCTTCAAGTTCCACCATCGAATTTTTCGCAACATTTTTATGCTTGTCTTAAATTTATTATATTTAATTTGTACATCTAACACAACTAACCTATGTTGTGTTGTCAAACTTTCTCCTGGTATGACTTTGCAATCCTTACAAATTATTTTATCCATTTTGCGACTCATAAAATAATCAATTTGTGATTTATTTAGTCCGCTTTTAAACGTAATTAAATGTTCTTCTCTCTTTATGAAAAGCGTATTTGATACAATTAGCTCATATACTACGACAGTCAAATAGTTCGTCCTTATTTATTCCTTTCTCCATATCCATATCCTTCAAGAACAGCTGTGTAATATACATTTTTCTTTCTTATATGTCCATTTAAATCTCCTCATATGAAAATCTTCTCTATTTGTGAGATTTCTCTTACTAAATCATTTAAGTCTTCCTAAGATTATATTTTAATTGTTTCACTTAATCCTACTTGTGACGCATAAGCACTGATCACATTAATAGTTTCTTTTCCTATGACAATGATCATAATGCTCAAAAAAATATGTGAACATTTGATGAATCAAAAACAGAACATTCAAATAGTTTTGGCTAAACAAGGTGAAACTCAAGCTGCTGAATATCATGCACGTTTAAATGCCTCTATCGAGTGTGTTCGTTTTCTGTTGCGATAAAGATTGTCTTTTCATGGCCATGATGAGTCTAATGGGTCCCTAAACAAAGCAAATTTTTTGGAGCTTTTGGAGTTCTTGGCGTCAAATAATAGTAATGTCAAAGCAGTGTCTTAAAAATGCTCCAATTAATTGTCAGTTAACAACTCCAAAAATACAAAAATATTGTTCTTGCAATTGCAAGTGCTACAACATGTGAAATAATTAAGGACATTGGACAAGATTGCTTTTTATATTCATTGTTTTGCTCACCAACTACAATTGATATTTGTGACAGTCGCAGAGGGACATCTTGAGATAACAGAACTTTTCATACATTACCAATGTATTAAATGTTGTCGGGGGCTCTTGTAAAAGACGTGATTGTATTAGAGCTTTAGAAATTGAAAGAGTTGCTAAAGAAATAAATTGTGGTGAGTTAGAGAGTGGGAGATGGCTCAACCAACCACTTGAAATCAAGAGGGCAGGAGATACTAGGTGGAGTTCGCATTATGACACTGTTTTAAATTTCATTCGCATATTTTCATCTATTGTACATGTTCTCAAAATTATTACACGGGACGGAGCTTATGAAAATCAAAAGAGAACTGCAAGTAGTCTTTTGAAAAATATCCGAACATTCGATTTTATGTTTCTCTTACATCTGATGAAAAATATTTTATCAAAGACAAATGAATTATCAGTTTAACACTAGCGCTGTAGAAAGATGATCAAAGCATCATTAATGCAATGAATTTTGTTAAAATATCAAAATAATTATTATTCAATATGAGAAATATTGATGTTTATTGGAAGTCTTTCATCATTGAAGTATCATTCTGTTAGGTTAACGCTACTCCTAAGCAAAAGAACGAACAATACTTGATGATCTTTGATGCCCTAAGGGGCACGCCACACTCCCCCGTATACCCAGCCACATATTTAGACCGGCTGAGCCCGCCCGGTTTGATTAGGAGGATGGCAGGACTGAACCGGATGGTTCAGTCCCGCGGTTCTTTGGTCCCTTCCGATGATAGACCGCGCTGAAGCAGCTAAAATATTTTCTTCTATGAAGATTATAAAGAGTCGTTTAAGAAACAGAATGAAGGATGAATGGATGACTGATTGCCTAATAACTTATATTGAGAAAGTTATTGTGGACACAATTAGAAATGAAGAAATTATTACGTGTTTTCAGAATATGCGTTCGCGGAAAGTTGCTTTATAGTATGTAAGTTCTTTTGGAAACCTCAATATTACAAGTTTTTATATTTATGTAATGTCTAATATCATTATATGTTGTTCTTTTATGATGATTTTTTTTGTCATTTGTAATGAATTTTTTTTATTTATATTTAATTTTTTTTAGTGTCCGGGTTTGAAAAAAATCCTTGGTCCGCCGCTGGAGTTAAATGACCGATTTAGTGAAGTAAAACTGAATTACTTTTGTGTTTCATGTCTTGATCCTAGTAACTAGTTCAGTTGTTTTGATAAGGAGTAGTTGATTCAGCTTGCAAAGTTTTACCTATGTGATTTTATTCCACTAGACTTACCGTTACATGATGATCAGGTATATATATATATATATATTTGACGTGCGGTCTAATGAAACATTCTCACAAGTTAAAGATATCAGTGGGCTTCTAAAAAAATTAGTGGAGCTTAAAAAGCATGATAATTTTCAATTGGTTTGTTGACTTTTAAAGTTGGTTTGTCTTTTACTGGTTGCAACTGCTTAGCGTGGAAAAAATGTTTTCTGGTATGAAGATCATAAAAGCCGTTTGAGAAACAGAATGGAGGATGAATGATTGCCTAATAGCTTATATTAAGAAAGATATTGTGGACACAATTATAAATGAAGAAATTATTACGCGTTTTCAGAATATGCGTTCGCGGAAAGTTGCTCTGTGATATGTAAGTTCTTTTGGAAACCTTAATATTACAAGTTTTTATATTTATGTAATGTCTAATATCATTATATGTTGTTCTTCTATGATGAATTTTTGTCATTTGTAATGAAATTTTTTTATTTATATTTAATTTTTGTTAGTGCCCGGGTTTGAAAAAAATCCTGGGTCCGCCACTGAGTGCGATGTTATTTTTTTATTCTTTTGATATATATATTTGAAATCCATCGTTACTCATCCCAATCTTTGTTCTCTGCAAAAATATGAAATTGTTCCGTCAATTTCAACATCTTTTTAAAATCAGTCTTTTGACCTTTTTTTTAATTTTATTTTGGAACCCTCAACTTTTCAAAATCAATAAAATCAAGTCTTATTTATGGCCCCCACTAGAAGGACGAAAACATTCAAGGGATTAAACATACATGAAAAAAAAAGTTGAGGAACTAATTTCACAAAAAAATGTCAATGTTAAGGGACTGATTTCATATTTCTTGCCTTTTTTTTTTCAGTTATATAAAGCTACCTTCCAGTTTTAATACTTTTAGTTCAATAGATTTCATACTAGAATTTAATTTGTTCTAGTACCTATTTTTGCTTTTCATCTCCTTCTCAATATCCTCTTCTCTACTTTATAAATTTCAGTTCCTAAACTTTAAATATCTATTGTTGTAACAGAGCTGATTTAAAGCATATCATTGCTTTATGGTTGTCAGTTGTATTGTTTTTGGATAGCTGGTTATCATCTAAAAAGCAGGCGATCTTTTGTGCAGTTATTATTGAGCTGTAATGTACTCATCTTTCTAAAGTGCTTTGATTAATAAAAGCACCTATGACATTTTTTGTTTTTTATTATTATTTAATAATAATAAAGTAAAAAATTTATCAAAAAAAATTATATATATCTATATATATATGATATTTATATTATTGATCATTTAAAATAAAATATAATAACAGTGACAATGCATGGTTTGACCTCATGAGTAGTGTGCAGTGCTGGCGGTACTCGCGGTCATCCTCCATCTCCTCCAAGGGCCATGGGTGCTGTCATCAGAGGGGCCAGTGCTACTGCTATAGCATATTGCACACGGGGAATATTGTATATGTGAACAATTACAATCCTTTGTTGCTCGACTTCTCACTGAAATAGCATATTACGTGCAGGCATTTATATAAGCAACCCATGAATCGACGATATTAGCAGCCCTCAAAAAGTCAAAATAAAACCTAAAACTATTCTTTTCTCACCCTCTAATTACAGCCCGCTCCCTGCACCTGTCAAGCCACTGCCTTCCTCCCCGATTCAAATGCGTCTTCCTTCGCTACGAGCACCCGATCCAGACACCTTCCTCTCCCAGCGCTCAAGACGATTCATTTCTTCTTTGTGATCCCTTTTCCATTGTTCTCAGATCTTATTAGGAGCCGCACGAGGGATGGCTTACCTTCAAGAATACCGTCCAAGGAAGTTTGTGCATGGAAACGTGATGTACTCGATGACGATCTTCAGCATTTTTTGTTGCGATTCGGGATAGCTCTGTTGCAGCGGAACTTCGGAGTAGGGTCGAAGAAGTCTCCGTCGATGGCGGGGACGTAGAGAGATGATGTGTACGCTCGTGGTGAGATGTTAACTGATTCCTCCCGGTTTCAGGTAGAATTCCTTGAAGACTGCAGCTCCCTTGTTCGCAGAAATGCCACAGTGAAATCCGGGTGCAGTCCGCCGAATGTCCCTGCTAAGCTGTTCCTTCCAGGATTGATTGATGCAATTCTGGGTGCTGTTACATACCAAATGGGGAAATCTGGAGGTTTTTAGAGTCAAAGATTTCGGGGAAGGCTGTTTTATTATTTTCTTCGCAAACACATAATGCATTATTGACGCTTGAATCAGTAGTTGATGACAGATGAGATTAGTGGTGATTGGAGATATTAAACATAATTTTAAGGAATTTCGTATGAATTGAATGAAATATAAAGAGATAATATGAAATTTCAATAATTATTTGTGTCCAAATTATCAGCATCCAAACAACAACAACACTCAAGCCTTTATCCCACTATAGTGGGGTCGGCTATATGGATCCTTTGTCGCCATTGTGCCTTATCTTTTGTCATAAACTCACTAATGTCTAAGTAGATCATGTCTTTCCTTATAGTTTTATTCCAAGTCTTTATTGTTCTACCCCTCCATCGTTTAACATGCCTAGTGACTAGACTCGCACAACGCCTAACAGGTGCCTCTAATGGTTTCCTTTGTACGTGTCCAAACCATCTTAGTCAAGCTTCTAGCATCTTCTCTGCTATTGGTGATACTTCTGTCTTATCCCTGATATATTCATTTCTAATTTTATCCAGTCTTGTGTGTCCACACATTCATCTAAGCATTCTCATCTCTACAACTCCCATTTTTTGCTCATGTACTCAATTCACTGCCCAACACTCAGAACCATAGAGCATCGCTGGTCTAATGCAGTACGGTAAAACTTTCCCTTAAAGTTTTAATGGTACTTTACGATCACATAAGATCCCTGATGCTGTGATGCACCTCTCCACTTCAACCAGCCAGCTTGGATTCTATGTGCACATCTTTATCAATACCTTCGTCTTTTTGAACTATCGATCCAAGGTATTTAAAACACTCACTTTGGGAATTATCTTAATCACCCAACTTAATAACGAAGTCATCCATCCTTCTTGTACTGCTAAATTTAAGCTACATATTGATGCAACACGAGTCTACAGATGGTGGACAATCACAAATGCCCTAACTCAATAGATGAAAATGCAATCCAAATGCAATGCACGAGCGATCAAGAGATAACATTCCACATTTAGGATCATCAACGAGTAATAAAATTCAGCCAAGCTCTAAGCAACAATTTTGCACAATTGGAAACATACATTGATATATATAAAGAACAATTATAATTAACCAACGAGATGAGGCGCAATTTCGTTTAAGTGCGACGAATGTGTCTCGCAGATCAAACAACAAATGAAGTGCAATAGCATATAAGATCCAACAAACTAGGACAATAGTTCAAGACCAACGCATTCAAGCATGAGTAATTAAACATTCATACCTTGATTTGCTTATGCACGTGGCGGTTTGGCTTCGAGATGGAGATCCGTTGGCGGGAGTGCTTTCGACTTGATGGTGGTTCCACGGAGGGGCTTGCGGGTAATTAGGAAAAATCGGATTTGGAACATTTGAGAAGGTGGAGGGTGAGAGCTGGAGGAGGATGAATGGGACGGGGCTGGAAGGGGTAGTGGGAGTGTTGATCTGGTGGGTTGGGTGGCCAGCAATGGATATTGGGGTTGGGTGAGGTAGGGGAGGGCTGGAAGGGTAGGGAGGATGTGCATCTGGAGGGCTGGGTGGCCGACGGAGTAGTCTGGGTCAGGGGGACGCGGAGAGTTATGGGGAAGGTGAGGGGCGGCGGGATGCAGGTCGGACGGGGATTGGGGAAGCGACACGGATCTGGGAGACGGAATGGAGGTGCGGGTTGGTTGGGTTGGTGAGTGGCGGAGCCTGGCTGAGACGGTGGGGGAAGGGGAGAGGAAGCAAGGCGTGTGGTCGGGGAGAACATACCTGAAGCGGCGGGAGCAGAGCCTCCGGAGTCCACCAAAGACAGACCGACAAGTTGCAAAAGCGCAACTCCGATCCTTTTGCCAGCCCTGATCGTGCATATTTATAAGAGGAAATGAAAGAATCAAAATTAGGGATCCTGATCAGGCGGCTATAATTTATTCGGGCTGATCTGGGGAAAAATACATCACAATAACAAAAAACTAATATATGAAACTGACTCGGAACGACCCTCTGGGCGCATCCGCGGACTCAGATCGCTCCATACAGGTTGTCGAACGCCGCCTCCTGCGGGAATAGAACATGTGCGTGTCATTGATCGTCATCAACTCCCCCCGACTTGAAAACACTCATCTCCGGTGAGTGGAGACGGTCATACTCTCGGCGTAAGTCGGGGGCGAGTCTCTCGAGCTCCTCAGCAGAATTCCAAGTGTCATCGGAAATCAGGCGGGCGAGCCAATGAACCAAGTACCACAGGACCATCTGGCCGCCCGTCGTAGTGAATTCATGACCAACGGTCTGTAGTGCATCTCTGGGACGTGTAGGCGACTGTCGCAACAATGTCTCTCCGTCTGAAAGTGGTGTTGGTGGAACTGCCGATGGGGTGGTGTGGTACCCCGAGCAGTGCTCCACCGTTCGCGACTGCCCGAGCTTGGTAGGTGGAGTGGTGCTAAGGAAGAGTGGGGCAAGCTGTGGCTCATGGGTAGCTAGAGACAATGGATCCACGTGCACTCGCTCCTCACAGTATGGAGTTAAATCCTCCACATTGAGCACCCTGTGAATTCCCATTGTGGTGGGACATTAACCTCTTAAGAGTTCGCACCAATCCGTCGAGTGATTGTGTAGAGTCCCATTCGGCGAGCACTTAACTCTTTCGCTGCCCCTAGTGGGAGCCTCTCAGGTCGTTGGCAGATCATATCTTGCTCTCTACGTCAAAAACTTGTCCCCTCCTGTGCAGATCAGGCTTAGCTTTATAAATTTCATTACTAGTTGTGATCTTTCTTCGAACTGTCTCTTGAAGTGCATGCAAATGATAAATAGACAACTCAACATACCAATAATGCGGATGATGAATCCAAATGATGACATGAAGTGCATGTATGAGCTGAATGAACGACTCGACAGACTTATGCAGATGATGAACCCAAAATATGACATGCTCGTATGAGTGATGCATGAGAAACACAACAGACACGATACACAGGACATTCAACAAGCTCCATGTGGGGAAGGTTCCTCAAAATAGGTGAGTTATAGAGGGGTTCGTCGGGAGGATTGTAATAAAACTCAGTGAGTGTGCGATGAGTGTCAGAATGGCCGTGTGAGGTGCCAACACTCTGATACGAACTCATATGGTCCCTAATATCTCTCAAGGAACGTGACGCATCAGGAGGCTCACCAGAAGGTACGTATGAAAATTCGTCGCGAAGGCGACGATCACCTAAGTGAGCGACAGAGACATCAATAAAAGGATGTGACACTCGAGTGAGGCAAGTGTTGCTGATAGGAAAGAATTTATCTGGCGGGTCAACAAGAGGTATGTCTAAGAACTCATCATGAGTGGGCTCGGTCATACGCTATTCTCAGCACATCGGGAGGGTGCTTAAGTATGCCTAGGAAATGCCCCACATACTCATTGCTACACTCAAGACCCGCTCTCCAAAGCAATGGGAGGGACGTGAATGCGAGAGGTGTCAATAAGTCAACGCTCACAGTTGACACGCTCAACGAGATGTCAATCTCACAGGGGAGTGGGGGTTCATCTGGAGGTTTGTTAGGGGGATCATTAAAGAACCCATCAGTAGGTTCATGATCCTCCAAGTGAGTACTACCAATAAGGGTGGTGCCTCCAAGAGCTGGTGAGACATCCGCCAAGATATCGACGCTAGGCTCGAGGCTCTCAGTCAAGACATGAGTCAAAATACGGCTAAAGGGAGAGTGAGAAGAATCCATACTCAAGTGGGGGTTAGTCGGAGAGGTGGCAAGAAAATGGTCTATCATCACGAGGGTGACGAGGCCAACATGAGGTATAGAAGATGGGTAAACCATCAAAGTGTCACTGGGTCGCTCAACCTCACTCTCGTGACCAAACTCACTAGGCGTGCTAATGACGCTCTCCACCTGGAATACAAGGTCATGTTCGGGCTCTGCCTCAAAATCATGTGGGACCGGAGGCTCATCAAGAGAAGGAATACCAACATCAGATGGCAAAACGCTCATGTCTATGGGAGTACTTAAATCCTGAGGTGTCGCTCTCTGTGTTTCCCCTAAAGCGGATTTCAGGCGATCCATTTGAGCATGTACGACATCAAATTGTTCAAGTACCAATCGCTGAAATTCGGCTTCAGGTATCTCTATAGGTGGAATACTTAGGCGATCCAAACGCATTTGGTTATCCACATATTGGTGACATCTATAGAGTTCCAGACAATCATCAACATGCTCACTCCTAATCGACCCACAACGTATCAGCTGGTAAATATGATCCTTACGAACGCGGGGCGAAGTGTGAGACTGCTCATCAGAATAGTATGACGATCTCTCCGTAGGGGCTTTACGAAGATCCTCGACTCTACTAGCATCAAGTCGTGGCGTGATATAGTGACGATAATGTGAAATGCTAGAATCATAGCGATCGTCTCTAGTAAATCGTGGTGAAGGGTCAACACGATATCTCGATTGAGCGGAATGTGAATACGGATGTTCGTCGTAATGATATGCCATGAGATACTACTTATAGACTCCACTTACTGCGAAAAAAAATGCGACGCTAACGTAACCTCGCTCTGATACTAAATTGATGCAGCACGAGTCTACAAATGACGGACAAACACAAATGCCCTTACTCAATAGATGAAAATGCAATCCAAATACATTGCACGTGCGATCAAGAGATAACAGTCGACATTAGGATCATCAACGAGTAATAAAATTTAACCAAGCTCTAAGCAACAATTTTGTACAATTGGAAACATGCATTGATATATATAAAAAAACAATTATAATTAACCAACGAGATGAGGCGCAATTTCGTTCAAGTGCGCCGAATGTGTCTCGCAAAATCAAACAACAAATGAAGTGCAATTGCATATAAGATCCAACAATCCACGATAATAGTTCAAGACCAACACATTCAAGCAAGAGTACTTATACATTCATACCTTGATTTGCTTATGCACGCGGCGTTTTGGCTTCGGGATGGAGATCCGTTGGCGGGAGTGCTTCCGACTTGATGGTGGTTCCACGGCGGCGCTGCGGGTAATTAGGAAAGATCGGATTTGGAACATTTGAGAAGGTGGAGGGTGAGAGCTGGAGGAGGATGAATGGGACGGGGCAGGAAGGGGTAGTGGGAGTGCTGATCTGGAGGGCTGGGTGGCCAACGGTGGATATTGGGGTCGGGTGAGGTAGGGGAGGGCTGGACGGGGTAGGGAGGATGTGGATCTAGAGGGCTGGGTGGCTGGCAGAGTAGGCTGGGGTCAGTGGGGCGCCGGGAGTTATGGGGAAGGTGAGGGGAGGAGGGATGCAGGTCGGCTTGGGGATTGGGGATGCGGCACGGATCTGGGAGACGGAATGGAGGTGCGGGATGGTTGGGTTGGTGAGTGGCGGAGTCTGGCTGAGACGGCGGGGGAAGGGGAGAGGAAGCAGGGCTTGAGGTCGGTGAGAACTTACGGGAAGCGGCGGGAGCGGAGCCTCCAGAGTCCACCGAAGACAGACCGACAAGTTGCAAAACCGCATCCGATTTGCCATCCCTGATCGTGCATATTTATAAGAGGAAATGAAAGAATCAATATTTGGGCTCCCGAGCAGATGACTATAATTTATTCGGGGCGATCGGGGGCCAAATACATCACAGTAATAAAAACTAATATATGAAACTGACTCAGGAACGACCCTCCGGGCGCATCCGCGGACTCGGATCGCTCATACGGGTTGCCGAACGCCACCTCCTGCGGGAATAGACGTGTGCGTGCCATCAATCGCCATCACATATACTTCGTCTTGCCATGCTCAACATAAAACCCTTCTTTTCTAAAGTGTCTCGCCAAGATTCAAGTTTTGCTTTTACACCCTTGCTCGTCTCATCAACCAAAACGATTTCATCCACAAACAATAAACACCAATGTATTGTTTGTTGGATATGTCCGGTGAGCTAATCAGCATCCAAACAAAGCCATTAGAAATTCATTCTAGTTATCAAAATTTGTTTTTCTTGACATATGAATCTCTGCACATGATAGGGATAAAAATCTTTTATTTATGGGCCGCGAAGAGCCATTCGCGGGCTGCTATTATCTATGAGCTGCAAATAGCGATACGGTGGCTGCTTTTATATAAGAGCCATTCGTGGGAGGGTCATTTGTTGCTAGACTTCTCACTGATAGCATATTGCGTAGAGAGAGGGTCATGTTTTGGTAGACTTCTCACTGATTTTTTTATTTTTTGGAAATTTTGGTTTTCTCCTTTTTCACAGCATGCATCCAAAAATCTCATTCTCTGATGAAATTTAATATTTCAGCTGTATATAAATTATTGGCTTATTGAGTTCCATCACTTGCAGGGTCACCTGATGCAGATAACAATGATGGTCCCACCCTCCTTCCCCGGTCGACTCCAATACTTGAACAAAGAAGATCGACTACTCCGCTGGCTTATCGTGAACCACAGGAACACAGTATATGGACTGGAGGCTGTCAAGGAAGACGATGGAAATGATGAGCTGAGCGTGTTCAGCCCCGGAAGCTTGTACAGGAAGGAGCGCGAGGATGATACTGATGATGATGACGACGACGACGACGATGAAGGCGATGATGATACTGAGAAGCAAGAGCAATACTAGAGCTCTAATAACTATAGTAGGTTTGGGAGTGATGCTGGCGTAGCAACTTTATAGTTGTAATTATCTCTTCTTAGCTTTCCATTGCCATGAACATCCACTAATGAAGCTTGCCAATGTGGTTTTGAATTTGCTGAATAGTAAAACACTGTCGCATTCTGTGATTTTTTTTGCTTGAATCAGGACAGTGATTGGGCCATAATATTGTACCCTTTTTATGCGCTTGTTGCAATTACAGGGATTCTCAGGCTAATGACCAACTTTTGCCACTGCTAGAAATTAACTATTCCTGGTTATAGGCGAAGTATTGCTGCCGTTGGATTCAAATCTCTCTTTGAAAAAAAATGAAAAATTGTTGAATCCGGTTGCTTTACAAGTATCTTTATTAATAGTATCCATTGATCTCACATCAAATTGATTACTATATTCGGATAATCTTTAATTTGAAAGGGTGAATTGTGCAGAAAGCGCAAACCAGAAAGGGGTGATGAATACAGTGGAAAGTGAGTGGAAAAAACTGTTAGGCTATGTTTGTTCTGCAGTGATTGGAGGAAAGGAATTGGAATTGGTATTTCAATTCCAAATTTTCTGTTCGTTTGACGTTTTTTAGGAAGGAATTGATTTTCACGAAAATCTTATGGGTTTTGGAGGAAAGTGTTTGACCAAAACCAATTCTAGCGTTCGTTTGCTTATTTTAAGGGAGGGGATTGGCTTTGGACCCAAACCCATGGATTTTGCTCTTTGAAAAATCTTTTTATACCCCAAAAAACATCTCTTTAGGTCGGTTTTGGCACGGTTTTGATATTGTTCATCTTCATGGTTCACTGAAACTAGATTGCTTCACCCTCCAGAACCACAGAGCCCGCTCCATTTCCGGAACGTTCATCACCATAGTTCGCCCTCCCTGTTCATCACCGTTCCATTTCAGCACCTCAGAGCCTGCTCCAGAATCACAGAGCCTGCTCCATTTTCGGAACCTCCATCTTCTTTCCCCACGGGAGCGACAAAGATCGCTCCATTTCAGCAGTAGCCGCTAGCTTCGCAAGCCGCCAGTCACCGCAAACCGCCGTATTCCTACACTTACAAGAAGATGAACATTATATATTCTGAATTCTTTCTACTTCAAAACCTCTCCAAACGAATAAAAAACAAACGATTTTGATCAATTTTCAAAAACCCACAAATTTTTGATTTTGGTCAAAATCAATTCCCTCCGTTGAAAACCCACTAAATGAACACAGCCTTATTTATTGGCCCCAGTGAAGATCAACATTACGTGCTCAATTATATATGGAACGACACTTGTCTTAGAAATGAGGAAATTTTTTGTACATGTGGTATACTGTGCTTATGGTCCATAAATAAATACCCCATTCCCTACATAATTACGGAAAGACCTCTGCCCGATTTTTTCGTTTTCACGCCTCTTTTTAATTTTGCGACCCAGCTGCACTCCGGAGCCCGTAAACGTCGCCTTTCTTCTAAATCATCATCGATCTCCTCCCGATCATGTCGAAAAATGCGGAAATGCATCCCGATGTCCCCACTTTTCCTGTATTAGATGACGAAAATGATGTTTTTGCTATTGTAGATCCGTGTTTCTTCAGTATTAGGTTCCAGAGCAGACGGTAGTTTGTCGGCTGAAAATCCAGGTTTACGTCGGCCATTTTTGATGTTTTCTAGCGATTACATAGCTCAATCTTCTAATCTCGTATATTTATGTGTCCAGGTGATTTGAACAAGGCTCATAATGCCCAAATAAGTGTTTCCCTAATATCTTCTCAAACAATTGTAGTTGTTTTTCTCTTCTAACTTTTCTCTTCTTCATATATATTTAAGATTGCATTCCAGTGAGCTTTCTGTGTTGTAATTACTGTTAGATGTAATATTTCTCCGCAGTAAATGTAAATTTGGACTGTAAAAAGTAAGTTTTTTGGAACTGTAAATATCTCAAAATTTGGACTGTAAAAAGAACTGTTTTTTGAACTGTAATTGAAAGAACAAAGTGACCATGCTTATTTAGAGTCTACTAAACCTTCAAATGGTAAATTTTGTCATTCAAATTGTTTTGAGATATTTTTTTACTGTTATTATCTGTAAATGTGATGCTTTGTATATTTGTAACAATATGACTTGTATGTTCTTATATTTGAACCATTAATTTGAACTGTAATTAACAAATATTTTTGCACCGTAAATTTGGACTGTAAAAAGTACTGTCTTTTGAACTGTAATTGAAAGAACAAAGTTGATTTTAACTTTAATTGAAAGAATAAAGCTGGACTGTAAAAAATACCATTAATTTGAACTGTAATTAACAAATGTTTTTGCAGCTGAAAATTTGGACTGTAAAAATTATTGTTTTTTAAACCGTCATAGAACAACCAAAGTTGAACTAAATCCTCTATTGTATGTTACCATCATATGCTAAATATTTTCATTACTAAAAATTTGTTCTATTATGTAAGTGTGAAGTTGTGAAATGTTGGTATTTTGTGGATTTGGGTAAGTTGAACTTTTGTGTTGTGTTTTTTGAACTGTAAAGATTTAAAAATTTGGCCTGCAAGTAGTGCCTTTTTTTAAGTGTAAATGAAAGAACAAAGTTCACATTCATGTTTAGGGTGTACTGAAGCTTCAAATGGTAAATTTAGTCATTCAAATGGTGTTGAGATGTTTTTTGACTCTTATTATCCGCAAGGGTGAGGCTTGTTATATCTGTAAGAATATGACTTGAATATTCTTTTATTTGAACTGTTTATTTGAACTGTAATTAACAATTTTTTTTGCACCGTAAATTTGGACTGTAAAAAGAACTGTTTTTTGAATTGTAAATGAAAGAACGAAGTTGAACTAAATCCTCTATTGTATGTTACCATCCTATGCTAAATAATTTCATTACTAAAAATTTGTTCTACTATGTAAGTGTAAAGTTGTGAAATGTTGGTGTTTTGTGGAACTTTTTTGTTTTGTTTTTTGAACTGTAAATATAAAAAAGTTTTGGGAACTGTAAATTTCATCTGTCATTAATCATTTTGTTGCACTTTGGATTTTTTGAACTGTAATTATTTCTTTTTTTAAAACTGTAAATTTCACTTGTCATTATATGTAGATTTAGAACTCTAAAAATAAATGTATTTGAAACAGTATGAAAGTGAGGAAAAGATCTACCTTAACTCTAGAGGGGGGGGGGGGGGTGAATAGAGTATTTTAAAATAATTCACAATTAAAAAGGTTAAATTTATGTATATGTGTAAGGTGCTTGCAGTGAAGTAAAAACTAAAGCAAGAAATAAAGAATCACACAACACACAGCAAAGAAAAACACACAGCAACCAGAAGACACAAGGATTTATAGTGGTTCCCCAATAACCTGGGTACATCCACTCTTCTACCACCCTTGGTAGGATTCCACTGCAGGAAGGGTTGATCAGGTGTCCTGGGCACCAATGAGCTTTTGACAAGGTGCTCAAAAACCAAACCAGATTTTTTGATCAGGTGTCTTGCCACCACTGAGTTTTGATCAGGTCTCAGAAACCAAGAGTTAACTTTTAAAGGGAGAGATAACCTTGTACAGATGGTGGTAAAATAAAAGGTGATGATGTCTTCTCTGTCTCAATTCACTGAGAGAAGACTAGTGGATTGTTGATGTTGTCAAAGATCCCCCTGAGATGTAGAATGGTTCAGGAGTGAAAGCTTTGCTAGGATGATAGCTCTTCAGATGCTTCAGATCTCTAGCAGAAGATGATTCCAGCAGATGCTGAAATGTTTTGTGTCTGGATTCCTTGATGTTGAAGCTTTTGAACACTTGAAGATTTGGAGGAGTTGAGTAGCAGAAGATCTCCTCTATAGCAGAATTTTCTTGTGTTCTTGAAGATTCAGTAGATTTGAAAATCACAAAAGATGAACTGTTGATCAGAGAAGTTGTATTGTTCAATCTTTTGTGTAGTAATCTAATTCTTCTGTATCTCTTTGTATTCTCTGTGTATTGTTGTTATTATTGTTGTCTCTATTCTCTTCTGCAGGAGTATATCAAAAATCTGACTTAGATGACCGTTATTCAGTCATAAATGGCTTTCCATAAATGACAACTGTCTCTGGGGAAAGTCCTAAGCAACATTCCATTTAGTACTTCCTTGAAACTTGCATCAAATTGCTTTGAAATGGCTAGAAAATCCTTTGTAATAAATGCAGAAAATAACTCTGAAGGAATTTGAATTAATTCCATAACTGTCTTTGAGTTGAATTCTGAAAGCGTCGATCTCTCACAGAAATCGTCGATCTGAGCTCTACGATCATTGAACTGAGCTCAGAGATTGGATTTACACAGCAGACAGAAAATGTCGACCTGAGCTCTACGATCGTCGACCTGAGCTCAGCGACTTGGAAAATAGCTGAAGACAAAACGTCGATCTGAGCTCGAAGATCGTCGACCAGAGTTCGATGACTTGCAGAGTTGAGCTCAGAGAACGTCGAACTAAGTTCGACGTTTCGTCGACCTGAGCTCGACGAAAATTGTCTTGTCTCAGTACTTAGTCCTGATCTCTGAATGGTCCTGGGGGTAGCTCCAAACCTAAGTTCTAAGCCCTAGACTCATTCTAATTTGACCTTTTCAACTATACAACTAGGTCAAACAATTTTCCTAGTAACATAGTGATCCTTGCCCAAATTAGTAATAGGGTGTTCCAACAATCTCCCCCTATTTGGGTTAGGATTACTATTTACAGGACATAATCAGGAAATACAGAATAATACATATAGAAACAGAAAAACTAAACTAACAATGTAGAAAAGATAATCAAAGCAGCATTGCAGAACTCAAAAGGAAATCAGCAAATGTTCAGATAAAGATGTACTGTCTGCTTACAGAATTCATTTCCTTTCACTGTCTTTCTTAAATAAAATCTCCCTGTTGGGATTGAGAGCATCTTTCTTTGATCTTCTGTCATCTTCTGCACCTAAGGAGGTTTTGGATCTGGGCCTTAGAACTACAGCCTCAGGATGCAGTTTCATGTAATCTTCTGGATCAAAAGAACTTTCTTGAAGCATATCTCTCCAGTTCTGTCTTTCTTTGTTCTGAAAGTGTAGTGATGTTAGAAATATCTTTCCCTTATTCTCTGGCCTTCTTCAACTGATCTAGAGCAGCAAGCTCTTTCATCCTAGCAATCCATGATAAAGGATTATTTTCTGGATCCTCAAAAGGAATTGAAGGTTCATATCTATTTATGGTTTCTAAAGCAGTAGATGTTCTTGTAACAACAGTATCTCTGAGTTTGTAAGGAAAAGGACCTTGAGTTGAATCCATATACCCTTGTCTTTCCCTTTGCTATTTGGAATAGGTTCTATATTCTCTCTGACTTCCTCTGTGTTGTCCTCTTCTTGAATGATAACCTTTTTGATACTGTCCTCTGGGCTGATATCTTTGAGAGGGTTGAGAGAAACTTTGCTTTGAATCTGAAGATTGAAATGCAGAGCCTCCACCAGATCCTGAATCTGGAGGAGGAGGAGGAGGAGGAGGTTGATACTGAGAGGATCCTTTCTCATACTTGTCCAGTGTCCTTTTCTTCTTTATAGCCTTTGACTGATTTTTGGAATATTGCATCCAGGGCTCTGTAATCTGGCAGTCATGTAGAATATAATATGGTATGTCATTTGCATCTTTGACCTTGGCAGGAGGAACTCTCATCATAGCTTTTCTTCTATCTTTCCTCTTTTTGTCAATGGTGCCAGCAGAGTCATCAGATTCAGTATAGAATTTGTCACTGTCAGAGCTCTGTGGTCTGTCATAAAGATCATCAATTCTTTTTATGTATTCCTCTTGAAGTTTGGATTTCTCAGAATCAGCAGGAGCAGGAGGTGTTGGAACAGCAGCAGGAATCTCAGCAGGAGCAGTTGGAATAACAGACACTTATGGAGCAGTTGCATTAACAAGATTCGCAGAAACTTGTTCTTCCAGATAACTTGCCAGTTCTTCAGCAACAACAGTATCAGCAGACAACATCTCAATATCAGTAGATTCAATAGAAATATCAGCAGCAGCAGCACTAACAGTAGCAACAGTTTCCTCAGCCTTAAGAGACTTTATATAGGATATGATCAGGCTGGGATCACATACAGAAATAGGCACAATGGCCTTAGTGAGGTCTTCAACTCCCTGAGTTGGTAAGCTTCTTCTGTGAAGAAGATCAAAAGCAGACAATAGTGACCTGAGGTCCACTGTGAGAACTGGTTCTGGAGCAGCAGGCATTGCTTCAGCTTCATAAGGCATCTCCCCTGCCTTGATTTAGTCATGACTGGATCAAGGCACTCCATAGAAGGAACTGCCTGAGGAGAGGAAAAAGAGGTTAGCCTATCAGATAGCTCCTTTATTGATTGCAGGAGTGGAGCCATGGTGGTCTCCAGTAGGCTTACTATCTTGGGGGATAGTATCCCATATAGCCTATCTGCTAAAGCTGATAAATCCACTTGCTCAAGTGGGGCTTGAGTAGAGATGGAGGATGGAATTGCTTGAACTGATGGTGAATGGGCTGCAGTTGATGCTGTGGTGGATGGGAGAATTTATGGTTGAGATGTAGGGATGGTGGAGATGGATGGTATGGGTGTGGAGATGGATGGAGTGAAGGATGGTTGGGAGAGTATATCATGAAAAAGTTGTTGGTAGGAGGAGGTAGAGGGAAGATCAGGAGGATAGGAAGGGGAATCATCTATGAAGGAATCTTCCAATATGTTGAAGGATGGAATGGTGAGAGGTGGATAGTAATGAAGTGGATGGAATGATTCTGAGGTGGCTGGAGTTGAAAGAGGTGATAAGATGGTAATGGGGGAAGAGATGGTTATGGTTAAGGAGATTGTTGTGGTTGATGTGGAGGTGGAGGTAGAAACAAGAGGAGGAGAAGGAGGAGCAGAGGTGGAGGCAGACAGTTCTTCCATGAGGGCTGGAGCTTGAGGGGAAGTGACTATAGGAGTCCTTGTGCCTGAAGCTATAGTAGTCCTGGCAGGATTGATGATCTGCCTGTCCCATTTCCCAAATAGGGCACAGGTTAATCTTTTAGATGCATTAATGTGCATCCCATTGGAAACCAGCAGCTCTGGGCACCTGGAGTGCAGGAAAACCCCTAAAATCCTCCCAAATCTGACAAAACTTTTATTAATTTTCTTCTTGATCAAATCAAAGAAGATTGTTCCCCAATTCAGATGTTTCTTGTCCACTATGGCTCCCATCAGACAGAACTGATACCTTGATATGGTATCATGTGCTTAGTGCTTAGCCAGCAGCACTTTCCCCACAACATCAGAAAAACGAAATTCAATAGATAGATTCTTTTTCAATAACTTATTAGGGTTTGTAGTAGAGTGACCCATTCTATCCAACATAGAATCAAATTCTTCTCCAGACATAGCAGTAGAATTATCTCCAGAACTTAAGTTGAATACCTCAGTCAGAAGGGTAGGGGACAATTGTACCTGAATCCTGCTGATAGAACCGACTAGGGTATTCTCATCCAGAATGTTTGTAGTAAATACCCATTCCTTTATTTCGTCAGCCGCAATCTTCATTCTGGTCGACATAATATCCACTAGCTGTTGTTCCTTGAATAGTTCCAGGATATCCTTGAAGATTTGGTCGCTGCCGTCGAATGAATCTGTTGGAACACCCTATTACTAATTTGGGCAAGGATCACTATGTTTTTAGGAAATCAGTTTGACCGAGATGTATAGTTGAAAAGGTCAAGTTAGAATGAGTCTAGGGCTTAGAATTTAGGTTTGAAGCAGCCCCCAGGACCATTCATGGATTCAGACTTAGAGCTGAGACAAAGATAATTATCGTCGAGCTTAGGTCGACGAAACATCGAACTCCGTTCGACGCTCTCTGAGCTCAACTCTGCTAAATCGTCGAGCTCTAGTCGACGGTCTTCGAGCTCAGATCGACGATCTGTCTTCAGCTTATTCTTTAGGTCGCTGAGCTCCGGTCGATGATCTTCGAGCTCAGGTCGATGTTTTCTGTCTGATGTTCAATCCAATCTCTGAGCTCAGGTTGACGATCGTAGAGCTCAGATCGACGTTTTTCCTGAGAGATCGATGACTTTGAGGATTCAAATTCAGTCAGCTTTTGGAATGTTTTTCAAATTCTCTCAGCATTTATTTCAAGAGATCTGCTAGCCATTTTCATTTATTCTGGAGCAAGTTTCAAGGGATTTATCAGAGAATGTTTATTGGACTTTCCTCCAGAAGACAAAACATTAATGGAAGACATTTATTGACTGCTAACGGCTATCTTGGATAGAGGATCTTCAGAGAATAAATCATCTTTTCTAGTCTAACAGATATACAAGAAGAGACTACACAAGAATAGACTATCTACAACAAGAAATTCTCAGTACAGATTCATAGGATAGTGAGATCAATTCAAAAATCAAGTGATCAATCCTGGAGAATTAGTTGAATATTGGTATACTGAAAAGTGATCATAACTTCAACATCAAGGACTCAAGACAATTCATATTTCAGCCTCTGCTGAAACCATCTTCTGCTGGAGATCTGAAGCTTCTGAAGACCTATCACCCTAGCAAAGCTCTCATCTTTCTCAGGGGGAGCTTTGACAATACAATCAATCCACTAAGTCTTCTCTCAGTGATTGAGACAGAGAAGACAACTTCACCTCTTCCTTTTCTTTTCCTGCTATAAAAGGGTTATCAAAACTCCCTTCAAAAGTCTTGATTCTGGTTCTGAGAGCCTTGTCAAAACTCAGTGGTGGCAAGACACCTGATCAAAAAATCTAGTTTGGTTTTTGAGCACCTTATCAAAAGCTTATTGGTGCCCAGGACACCTGATCAACTCATCCTGCAGTGGATTCCTACCAAGGGTGGTAGAAGAGTGGATGTACCCAGGTTTTTGGGGAACCACTATAGTTCCTTTTGTTTTCTGGTTTCTTGTGGATATTCTTTGCTGTGTGCTGTGATTTTTGTTTTACTGCTTTAGTTTTATTTTCTACATCAAAGCACCTTACACCTATACATAAATTAAGCCTTTACTGCTGTGCATTTTTAAATTGTAAATTTACTCTAAAATACTCTATTCACCCCCCCCCCTCTAGAGTTAAGATAGATCTTACCCTCACTTTCAATTGGTATCAGAGGGAGGTTGGTTGTTCATACAGGCTAACACCTGAACTAAAAGATCCTTGATAAGATCAATCTTTTAAGAGGGTTATTTTCATTATATTTAATTTTATAAAAAGACATGGCACAGAACAAAGATTATGCAAGCACCAGGCCTCCAGTGTGCAATCTATCTAAGTTTGCACTTTGGAAAGCAAGGATTAGACTATATATGAATTCTATTGATGAAGACATATTTAATTCTGTTTTGACAGTGTGCCCAAGTCCACCAGCAAGCTCAAGTATAAATGCTGTTCCACCTCTTCAGGAACAGATGCTGAAATAAAGAAGTGGAAGACTACAAATGCCAAGGCCATAAATATCTTAGCTCAGACAATATCTGATGAGATATTTCAGAAGGTAGCTGAATGCAACTCAGCTAAAGAAATATGGGACAAACTCTCTGAAATTTTCTCAGGATCTGCTGATGAAAGGAAAGACAGGAGATCCCATCTTATAAGCTAATATGAGAATTTCAAAAAGGGAGAAGCTAAATCAGTGGCTGACATGTACAACAGACTAAGTCTGATTGTCAATGATTTAAAGACTCTGGATAAAGAAATCTCATTGACTGAGCTGAATGATAAAATCCTAATGTGCTTCCCCAACACTTGGGATTTAAGAATCTGGCCAATCAAAGATGCCAGAAGTCTAAATGAGATTACTACTGAAGCTCTCCTGGGCAAGCTCAAATCTTATGAGCTGCTCATTAAAAATAGAGAAGAAGAACAAAAGGCTACTTCTCCAGTCATCAGAAAAGAGAAGACCATAGACTTCAAAGCTACAGAAGAGGAGCATGAAGATAGAGCTATAGGAAATGATGAGCTCCTAAGTCTACTGGCCAAAAGATTCTACAAAATGGCCAGAAAAGACTTCAGAAAGAAATCATACAAGGGACATGATAAGCCAAGGTATGATAAATCAAATAACAACAAAGAAATTATATGTTTTGGTTGCAGGAAACCAGGCCATATTGTGCCTGACTATCCAGAAAAAAATAAGGACAAGAAAGATAGAAGGGAAAGAAGAAAGGAGAAAGACTTCAAGAAGAATACCTCAAACAAACCCTCCTACAGCAAGAACACACATACAAGGAAGGGATTTGTTACTGAGACATGGAGTGAAACTAAAGAGGACTCTGAAGCCTCATCCAGCTCCAGTGATGATGAGGATGATGCTGATGAAAAGGAATTTTGCATGATGGCTATCAATGCCTCTCAAACAGGTTCAGAAGCAGAAGAGTCAGAATCAGATTTAGAAGTTTAACTAGAAGAAGATCAGGTAATCAATTCATTTGATTTCAATTCTGAGGACTTTAAACATGAGTTTAAAGTATTATGCCTAGATCTGTTGGAGTCTGAGAAGGAAATCACTTCCCTCAGAAAACAACTGTCTGAGTATAGCACTTTAAAATCAGAGAACCTCAAACTCTCTGAAGAGTTAGAATGCTATAGGGAGGAGATAGCTTCACTGAAGAGTGAACTATCCAAGGCCAAGCAGTTTGAAGAATCCCTTAATGGGAGAAGCATCAAACTGATGGATATCACAAGCATAGTGAACTCTAGACTTAATAGTACACTGGGCTTGGGAGCTTCATCCAGCCAGCCTATAGTTCTGACAACTCCAATCAAATTTATCTCTGATAAAGGGAAGGAAGTTGTAGAGGTAGCTAGGAAGAATGTAGATTTGCCAAAGAAAAATATAGTTCAACAGAATGCATCGAACAGAGCTCGACGATCGTCGAACGGTGCTCGACGATCCAAGAAACGATCGTCGACCTCAGCTCGACGACACCTGAACTCTGAACTCCAGGATAGTCGATCTTCGAACAGAGATCGACGATCTGACCCAAGATCGTCGACCTCAGCTCGACGATCGTCGAACAGAGGTCAGGACTTTGAACAATCCTTTAAAGGTACATCTAGATTCAATCCTAGAAGTCCTACATCCCAAGGTTTCAACCCCTATACTGAATGGATAGTACCTCCTAGGAGATACCATCCTGAAGGTTATGAGAGTCAACCTGGGATGTCTTTCATTTCTAAATTTAAGGGATATAAACCTAGGACCAAGGTAAACTGGGTCAAAAACATATAAGCTGTTTATGTGCAGGTGAAGACCTATCCAACATCAAACCAGTCATGGTATCTAGATAGTGGGTGCTCAAAGCACATGACAGGGAACAAGGACAACTTCACATCCTTTAAAGCCAAGCTTGGACCCAAAGTAATCTTTGGTGATTCAAACTTTGGAACAACAAAAGGATATGGTGCAGTCCAAATTGGAACAGTCACCTTCAAGAAAGTAGCTTATGTTGAAGGACTCAAGCATAACTTGATAAGTATCAGTCAACTTTGTGATGAAGGATATCAAGTTACTTTCAACAAAGCTATATGCAAGGTCAAGTCAGAGGACAACACAACTGTGTTGACAGGTAACAGAAAAGGTAACATTTACTTAGTGGATTTTCATTCATCTAAAGTAGATATTTGCCTATTCAATTCCATATCTAGACCTAACATTCTATGGCATAAGAGACTAGGACATGTTAAACTTAGAACCATTGCTAGGCTATCCAAGGACAACCTTGTTAGAGGACTACCTTCTGGCCCCTACAAGAAGGAAGGACTTTGCAAGGCTTGTCAATTAGGCAAGCAAACTAAAAATAGTTTTAAATCACTTAATAAGAGTGACTCACCTAGGATTTTGTATCTGTTACACATGGATCTTTTTGGACCCATTACAGTACAAAGCCTAGGAGGGAAATCCTACACTTTAGTGGTTGTAGATGACTTCTCAAGATTCACATGAGTGTTCTTTCTGAGGAAGAAGTCTGATAACTTCAAGTGTTTGACAGAGTTTCTCAAATGCATACAGATTGAGTTCAACACTCACATTGCCCTGATCAGAAGTGATCATGGGACAGAGTTTGATTCTCTTCTTATGCTAGAGTTCTGTCAGAGTGAAGGGATCAGGCATAAATTTTCAGCTCCTAGAACTCCTCACAAAATGGGGTAGCAGAAAGGAAAAATAAAACCCTAATTGAATCTGCAACTACATTATTGACAGATGCTCACCTTCCTCTATCCTTCTGGGCTGAGGCAGTGAACACCTCCAATTATGTGTTTAATAGAAGTCTAATACATAAACTGAAGGGCAAGACTCCCTATGAATTGCTCAAAGGGAAGAAACCTAAAGTAGACTATTTTAAAATCTTTGGTTGTATTTGTTATATTCACAACAATGACAAGAGATATATAGCAAAATTTCAAGCAAAAGCTGATGAAGGAGTGTTTCTGGGATAATCCATGATCAGTAAAGCTTATAGGGTTTATAATAAAACTACTCTAAAAATAGAAGAATCTGTTCATATTTCTTTTGATGAAACTAATATGTCTTTCAAGGAGAAGAATGCTTCTACCATAGAACAATTGCAGGTACATTCTCTAGCTGAAGACTTGGACAGATTACAAGTTACTCAAAAGGATGAAAGTAGTGAAGATGAAGAAGCTGCTCCACATCTGGAAGAAAATCTTCTTAAAGAGCCAGTTGCTGTTCTACAAGAAGAAACAACAACACAGGTTGGTGAACAATCAACACCACCTATTAATTTAGTATCATCAAGAGATCATCCAATCTCCCAAGTGATTGGAAACATCTCAGCTGGTGTGCAAACCAGAAATCAGGTCAACCAAAACCTGATGCACACTTGCTTTCTCTCTCAAATTGAACCTCAATCCATTCAAGATGCAGAGCAAGATCCACACTGGATCATTGCTATGCAAGAGGAGTTGCATCAATTTGAAAAAAACAAAGTCTTGGAACTAGTGCCAAAGCCAAAGGATCATTCCATTGTTTGAACAAAATGGGTGTTTAGAAACAAATTGGATGATCAAGGAATTATTGTAAGGAACAAGGCAAGGCTAGTTGCTCAAGGATATTCTCAAGAAGAGGGGATAGACTATGACCAGACCTTTGCACCAGTTGCAAGGTTAGAGGCCATAAGAATCTTCCTGGCTTATGCTGCTCACAAGGGATTCAAAGTCTACCAAATGGATGTGAAGAGTGCTTTTCTCAATGGGGAGATCAAAGAAGAAGTCTATGTCAGACAACCCCCAGGTTTTGTCTCTCCAACTCATCCTGATTATGTTTTCAAACTACATAAAGCATTATATGGTGTAAAGCAAGCTCCTAGAGTATGGTATGAGACCCTAGCATGCTTTCTTCTGGAAAATGATTTTATTAGGGGGAGATTAGACCAAACTCTTTTTATTAAAACCCATAAGTCCCATACCTTACTAGTACAAATCTATGTAGATGATATTATATTTGGTTCTACTGATTCAAACTTGTGCAAAAAGTTTTCCAAGCTTATGCACTCTAAATTTGAAATGAGTAGCATGGGTGAGCTATCCTTCTTCTTAGGACTGCAAGTCAAACAACATGCTGAAGGCATATTTATTTCTCAAACCAAGTATGCAAAAGAACTAGTTAAGAAATTTGGTATGTCTGATGCATCATGTATGAAAACACCCATGCCTACCAATGCTGTATTGGATGCTGATGAACATGGGAAACCAGTTGATCAGACAACATATAGAGCAATGATTGGATCTCTATTATACCTTACAGCTAGTAGGCCTGATATAATGTTTGCTACATGTATATGTGCTAGATTCCAAGTTAGCCCTAGAGAGTCACACTTAACTTTAGTAAAGAGGATTCTTAAGTATGTTAAAAGCTGTCCAAATCTAGGTCTCTGGTATCCAAAAGATTCAGCATTTGACTTAACTGGATTTTCAGATGCTGATTATGCTGGATGCAGAATAGATAGGAAAAGCACCAGTGGAACTTATCAGTTTCTTGGTGATAGACTTGTCTCATGGTATTGTAAGAAACAAACATCTGTGTCAACTTCAACTACTGAAGCTGAATATATGGCTGCAGGCAGTTGTTGTTCACAAATATTGTGGATACAAAATAAACTTCTAGACTATGGTTACAACTTAGAGAAGTCTAAAATACTTTGTGACAACATTAGTGCTATTTCCATTGCATAAAATCCAGTCCTCCATAGTAGGACAAAACACATAGAAATTAGGCATCATTTTCTAAGGGATAATGTTGAGAAAAATAAAATTGAACTTCAATATATCCCAACTGATTTACAAAGGGGAGATATTTTCACCAAGCCTTTGGATGAAAAGAAACACAACTTCTTCCTCAATCAGTTAGGCATGTTAGATGGAGGAAGCCTAAAATAAATTACAAGGTTTTGAAAAGCTAAAAATAGACCAAGATTAGGCTAAAAACTCATCTCTTTTTTTGTGTCTGTAGGATAGTTTCAGACTCTGAACTGCGCTCGATGTTTTCCCCAGAATACGTCGAACGGAGATCGACGTTTTCCCGAGAAACGTCGAACGGAGATCGACATTTTCCCAAAACGTCGACCTGAGTTCAGAGCTTGTCAGATAGTTGTATACTATCTCTCTCAGGCCTTCGATCGTCGAACTGAGCTCGACGTTCTCTCTAGATCGTCGAACTGAGATCTACAATATTGAAGACCTTTCATCTTCCCTCAGGAGTCCTGATCGTCGAATGGAGATCGACGATCCTTACTTTTTCGCGTCGAACCCTAATATAAAATCATTTTTCGGCCGCCGCTCGTCGTTTACGCTTTCATACTCTCTGCAAATTTTTCTCTTTCCCTCCAAACTCTCTACACTTGGTCGTGTTTGTTGAATCTTTGTAGGTACAGATGGTAATGTCGGTCGCCGCTCTCTCCAAAATGAAATTTGATACAGGCTTTGACATTGATATGAACTCTTTCGATGGCAGCGATCAGCGATTCAAAGACATTCTAAATCTGTTCCGCGAACAACAATTAGTTCAGTTGATGACCACAAGAATAAAGATTGCAGTAGATGAAGTAAAAGAATGGGTTTTTACTGCCACCAGTGAGAATGAAAACTCTATAGTCGGCACCATCAATGGAACTCAGGTACCAATATCACCCGCTCTTTTGACAGAAGTATTCGCATTAAGTACTAGGAATGACTCCATCGATTTGTCTGGAGAGGAATATGATTCATTGTTATATCGAATGGGTCACTCTGTTGTGAACCCTAATAAACTGCTGAAAAAGAATTTATCTATTGAATTTCATTTTTTGGCTGATGTTGTTGGCAAAGTGCTTCTAGCAAAGCACTCTGCTCATGATACAATCTCAAGGTATCAGTTATGCTTAATGGGAGCTTTAGTTGATAAGAAACATCTGGATTGGGGATCAAACTTCTTTAATTTGATCAAGAAGAAATTGAGCAAAAGCTGTGTCAGTTTGGGGAGGATTATAGGGATTTACCTACATCACAGGTGCCCTGATCTGCTGGTTTCAAGTGGGATGCACATCAATGCATCCAAAAGGCTCACCTGTGCCCTCTTCAGCAGGTGGGACAGGTAGATTATAAACCCCAACAGGGCTGCTGCAGCAACATCTGCTTCAGGCACAAGGACTGCCTCAGTCACTCCTCCTCAGGTCTCTGCCCCAGCAGAAGATTTGCCTGCTTCTCCTCCTCTTCCAGCCACTACCTCGAAATCATTCCATCCCTTGTACTACTATCCACCTGTCACCACTCCATCATTTCATCTTCTAGATGACTCCTTCATGTATGATTCTCCTCCCTCTCCTCCTGAGATTCCATCTACATATCCCTACCAATAACTTCTTCAGGACATACTTTCTCAATCATCCTTCACCCCATCCTTTACCTCTCCCATATCATCCATCTCCACTTCAGTAACATTAATCTCAACAATTCCTTCTACTGAGCCATCCATCCCTATACCTCCTACCTCCACACCATCCATTCCATCAGTCCCAGCCAACATCATTCCAGCTACATCAACTCCTACCTCTACTCAAGCCCCTCTTGAGCATGTAGATCTTTCAACTTTGGCAGACAGGTTGTATGAGCTGCTAGCCCCCAGGCTAACCTCATTGCTGGAGACCACCTTGGCTCCACTTCTAAAAAATGTTCAGGAGCTGTCTACCAGGCTATCTCCCTTCCTCTCCTCTCAGGCAATCCCTTCTTCTGGGTGCCTTGATCCAGTTTTCACTGAATCCAGGCAGGGGAGATGCCCAATAAAGCTCTTATTTTGCCTGAGGCTGCTGAAGTTTCAGAACCTGCTCCAGTATTTGCAGTAAATCTTCAGAGCCTGTTGTCAGTTTTTGATACTATGTACTTCAATTCTCTGACAGTTCTTCAAGTTGAAGACCTTACTAAGGCCATTGTGCTTGTTTTAGAATGTGATCCCAGCCTGATTGCATCTTATGTAAACTCTTTCAAGGCTGAGGATGTTGTTTTTATTGCTGCTGCTGCTACTGCTGTTATATCTATTGGATTTTCTGACATTGAAATGCTGTCTGTTGTTGCTGATGCTGCTGCTTATCTGGAAGAACCTGAACCTGCTGCTCCAATTACTTTTGCTCCTATTGCTGCTTCCATAAGTTCTATTTCCGTTGCTGCTGCTGCTCCTGCTCTGACTTCTGAACAACTGAAACAACAAGAGAAGTACATCAAAAGCATTGATGATCTGTATGATAGACCCCAGAGCTTAGAAAGTGATCAGTTTCACACTGACTTTGATGACTCTTCTGGTACTATTGCAAAGAAAAGGAAGGCCAGAAGCAAGGCCATGATGATGGTCCCTTCTACTAAGGCCAAGGATGCTAATGATATACCCTACTATATTCTGCATGATTGCCAAATTACTGAACCATGGATGCAATATTCTAAAAATCAACTAAAGGCCATGAGGAAGAAAAGAAAGTTTGATAAGTATGAGAAAGGTTCATCCTAATTTCAGCCTCCTCCTCCTCCTCCAGATTCAGGATCAGGTGGAGGCTCAGCTTCTCAATCCTCAGCTTCAAAGCAAAGTTCCTCCCAATCCTCTCAAAGATATCATCCTAGGGGGTAATATCAAAGGGGTTATCAGTCTAGAAGGGGACAATATAGAGGAAATCAAAGAGGACACAGATTTCAAGCAAGGGAAGGACAAAGACACATGGACTCAACTCAAGGTCCTTTCTCCTATAAACTCAGAGAAATGGTTGATACAAGAACTCCTACTGCTTCAGAAACTGTCAACAGATATGAGCCTGCAGTTCCTTTTGAAGATCCAGAGAACAATCCATTATCATGGACTGCTAGGATGAAAGAACTTGCTGCTTTAGATCAGCTGAAGAAGGCCAGAGAACAAGGGAAAGACACTTTCAACATTACTACTTTGTCAGATCAAAGAAATGTAGAACTGGAAAAGTATACATCAAGGAAATTCTTTGACCCAGTGGACTACATGAAACTGCATCCTAAGGCTGTGGTTCCTAGGCCAAGATCTCAAACCTCCTTAGGTGTAGAGGATGATAGAAGGTCAAAGAAAGAAGCTCTAAATCCTAGCAGGGAAATCTTATTTAAGAAGGGAAGTGAAAAGAAATGACATTTATAAGAAGACAATATACTCATTTTGAACATTTGCTGATATTCCATCTGTTTGCTGCTATGTTGCATGATCTGCTCTTTTGTGTTAGATTTTTGTTTTTCTGTATGTTGATTTTGTATTTATTACTGAGTTCTGTAAATAGTAATCCTAACCCAAATAGGGGGAGATTGTTGGAACACCCTATTACTAATTTGGGCAAGGATCACTATGTTTTCAGGAAATCAGTTTGACCTAGATGTATAGTTGAAAAGGTCAAGTTAGAATGAGTCTAGGGCTTAGAATTTAGGTTTGAAGCAGCTCCCAGGACCATTCAAGGATTCAGACTTAGAGCTGAGACAAAGACAATTATCGTCGAGCTTAGGTCGACGAAACGTCGAACTCCGTTCGACGCTCTCTGAGCTCAACTCTACTAAATTGTCGAGCTCCAGTCGACGATCTTCGAGCTCAGATCGACGATCTGTCTTCAGCTTATTCTTCAGGTCGCTGAGCTCCGGTCGACGATCTTCGAACTCAGGTAGACGTTTTCTGTCTGATGTTCAATCCAATCTCTGAGCTCAGGTCGACGATCGTAGAGCTCAGATCGACGTTTTTCCTGAGAGATCGACGACTTTGAGGATTCAAATTCAGTCAGCTTTTGGAATGTTTTTCAAATTCTCTCAGCATTTATTTCACTTTGAGGATTCAAATTCAGTCAGCTTTTGGAATGTTTTTCAAATTCTCTCAGCATTTATTTCAAGAGATCTGCTAGCCGTTTTCATTTATTCTGGAGCAAATTTCAAGGGATTTATCAGAGAATGTTTATTGGACTTTCCTCCAGAAGACAAAACATTAATGGAAGACATTTATTGACTGCTAACGGCTATCTTGGATAGAGGATCTTCAGAGAATAAATCATCTTTTCTAGTCTAACAGATATACAAGAAGAGACTACACAAGAATAGACTATCTACAACAAGAAATTCTCAGTACAGATTCACAGGATAGTGAGATCAATTTAAAAATCAAGTGATCAATCCTGGAGAATTAGTTGAATATTGGCATACTGAAAAGTGATCATAGCTTCAACATCAAGGACTCCAGACAATTCATATTTCAGCCTCTGCTGAAACCATCTTCTGCTGGAGATCTGAAGCTTCTGAAGACCTATCACCCTAGCAAAGCTCTCATCTTTCTCAGGGGGAGCTTTGACAACACAATCAATCCACTAAGTCTTCTCTCAGTGATTGAGACAGAGAAGACAACTTCACCTCTTCCTTTTCTTTTCCTGCTATAAAAGGGTTATCAAAACTCCCTTCAAAAGTCTTGATTCTGGTTCTGAGAGCCTTGTCAAAACTCAGTGGTGGCAAGACACCTGATCAAAAAATCTAGTTTGGTTTTTGAGCACCTTATCAAAAGCTCATTGGTGCCCAGGACACCTGATCAACTCATCCTACAGTGGATTCCTACCAAGGGTGGTAGAAGAGTGGATGTACCCAGGTTTTTGGGGAACCACTATAGTTCCTTGTGTTTTTTGGTTTCTTGTGGATATTCTTTGCTGTGTGCTGTGGTTTTTGTTTTACTGCTTTAGTTTTATTTTCTACATCAAAGCACCTACACCTATACATAAATTAAGCCTTTACTGCTGTGCATTTTTAAATTGTAAATTTACTCTAAAATACTCTATTCACCCCCCTCTAGAGTTAAGATAGATCTTACCCTCACTTTCAGAATCCATATCAATATCAAATCCGGTATCAAACTTCATCTTTGTGAGAGCCGCAACATTCACCGCCATTGAATACCTACAAAAAAAATTTTTACCAAACACAACCAAGTGCAGTAGAGTTTGGAGGGAAAGAAAGAAATTGCAGAGAGTATGAATGCGCAATCGAAGAACGACGACGAAAAATGATTTTTATATTAGGGTTCGACGGCGGAAAGGAAGGATTGTTGAACCCCGTTCGACGATCTGGGCTCTTAATGGAATCTGAAGAGTCTTCAATAACGTCGATCTCCGTTCGACGATACTGGAGAGCGTCGAACTCCGTTTGACGATCGTTTACCAGAGGAAGATAGCCTAGCGCTGCCTGGAAAATGCTGAACTCCGGTCGACGCTAATTGGAAAGCATCGATCTCCGTTCGACGATTTTTGGAAAAACATCGAGCGTAGTTCAGAGACAAAACAGAACCTACAGACACTAGAAAATATCAATTTTTAGCCTAGTCTTGGTCTATTTTTAGATTTAAAAATCTTGGGATTTATTTTAAACTTCCTCCATCTAACATTCCTAACTGATTTAGGAAGAAGGTGTGTTTCTTTTCATCCAAAGGTTTGGTGAAAATATCTCCCCTTTGCAAATTAGTTGGGATATATTGAATTTCAATTTTATTTTTCTCTACATTGTCTCTTAGAAAGTGATGCCTAATCTCTATATGCTTTCTCCTACTATGGAGGACTGGATTTTGTGCTATGGAGATAGCACTAGTATTATCACAAAATATTTTTGACCCTTCTAAGTTGTAGCCATAGTCTAGGAGCTGGTTTTGAATCCACAGAATCTGTGAGCAACAACTGCCTGCTGCCATATATTCAGCTTCAGTAGTTGAAGTGGACACAGATGTCTGTTTCTTACAGAACCATGAGACAAGTTTGTCACCAAGGAACTGGCAAGTTCCACTGGTGCTTTTCCTGTCTACTCTACATCTAGCATAATCAGCATCTGAAAATCTAGTTAATTCAAATCCTGAGTCTTTTGGATACCAGAGTCCTAGATTTGGAAAACTTTTCACATACCTGAGAATCCTCTTTACTAAAGTTAGGTGTGACTCTCTAGGGCTTACTTGGAACCTAGCACATATGCATGTAGCAAACATTATATCAGGTCTACTAGCTGTAAGGTACAGTAGAGAGCCAATCATTGCTCTATATGTTGTCTGATAAACATGTTTTCCATGTTCATCAGCATCTAATACAACATTAGTAGGCATAGGTGTTTTCATACAAGATGCTTCAGACATACCAAATTTCTTAACCAGTTCCTTTGCATACTTGGTTTGAGAAATGAATATGCCTTCAGCATGTTGTTTGACTTGCAATCCTAGAAAGAAGGAAAGCTCACCCATGCTACTCATTTCAAATTTAGAATGCATTAGGTTGGAAAACTTCTTGCACAAATTTGAATCAGTAGAACCAAAGATAATATCATCAACATATATTTGTACTAGTAGGGTATGGGACTTATGGGTTCTAATAAAAAGAGTTTGGTCTACTCTACCCCTTATAAAATCATTTTTCAGAAGAAAGCATGCTAAAGTCTCATACCATGCTCTAGGAGATTGCTTGAGACCATATAATGTTTTATGCAATTTGAAAACATGGTCAGGATAAGTTGGAGAGATAAAACCTGGAGGTTGTATAACATAGACTTCCTCTTTGATGTCTCTATTGAGAAATGCACTCTTCACATCCATTTGGTAGACCTTGAATCCTTTGTGAGCAGCATAGGCAAGGAATATTCTTATGGCCTCTAACCTTGCAACTGGTGCAAAAGTCTGGTCATAGTCAATTCCTTCTTCTTGAGAGTAGCCTTGAGCAACTAGCCTTGCCTTGTTCCTCACAATAACTCCTTGATCATCCAACTTATTTCTGAACACCCACTTTGTTCCAACAATTGAGTAATCCTTAGGCCTTGGCACTAGTTCCCAAACTTGATTCCTCTCAAATTGATGTAGTTCCTCTTGCATAACAATGATCCAGTGTGGATCTTGTTCTGCATCTTGAATGGATTGAGGCTCAACTTGAGATAGAAAGCAAGTAAGCATCAGGTTCTGGTTGACCTGATTTCTGGTTTGCACACCAGCTAAGATGTCTCCAATCACTTGGGAGATTGGATGATCTCTTTTTGTTACTAAATCAACAAGGGGTATTGATTGTTCACCAACCATTATTGTTGTTTCCTCTTGTAGAACAACAACTGGCTCTTTTAGATGTTGCACATCCTCTTTATCATCACTGCTCTCATCCTTTTGCTGGATAGGTGGAAGAGCTGTATCCTTTTCTTTAACCTGTAATCTGTCCATAATTTCTGAAAGAGAGTGTATCTGCATAGGTTTTATGGTAGAAGCAGACTTCTCCTTATAAAACATGTTAGTCTCATCAAAAGAAACATGAACAGATTCTTCTATTTTAAGAGTAGATTTATTATACACCCTATAAGCCTTGTTGATCATGGAGTATCCCAGAAACACTCCTTCATCAGCCTTAGCTTTAAATTTTACTAAGTATTTCTTGTCATTATTGTGAATATAACAAATACAACCAAAAATCTTAAAATAGTTTACTTTAGGTTTCTTCCCTTTGAGTAATTCATAGGGAGTCCTGCCCTTCAGTTTATGTATTAGGCTTCTGTTCAACACATAGTTGGAGGTGTTCACTGCCTCAGCCCAAAAAGATAGAGGTAGGTGAGCATCTGTCAACAATATAGTAGTAGATTCAATTAGGGTTCTATTTTTCCTTTCAGCTACCCCATTTTGTTGAGGAGTTCTAGGAGCTGAGAAAGTATGCCTGATCCCTTCACTCTGACAGAACTCTTTCATAAGAAGAGAATCAAACTCTGTCCCATGATCACTTCTGATCAGGGCAATGTGAGTATTGAACTCAATCTGTATACATTTGAGAAACTCTGTCAGACACTTAAAGTTATCAGACTTCTTCCTCAGAAAGAACACCCAAGTGAATCTGGAGAAGTCATCTACAATCACCAAAGTATAAGATTTCCCTCCTAAGCTTTGCACTATAATGGGTCCAAAAAGATCCATGTGTAACAGATACAAAATCCTAGGTGAATCACTCTTATTAAGTGACTTAAAACTGTTTTTAGTTTGCTTGCCTAATTGACAAGCCCTGCAGAGTCCTTCCTTCTTGTAGGGGCCAGAAGGTAGTCCTCTAACAAGGTTTCCTTGGATAGCCTAGCAATGGTTCTAAGGTTTAAGTGTCCTAGTCTCTTATGCCATAAATCATTTGGTTTGCAAACTGAATTAAATAAGCAGATATCTATGTTGGTTGAAAGGAAATCTACAAGATAAATGTTACCTTTCCTTTTACTTGTTAATACTATTATGTTATCCTCTGACTTGATCTAGCATAAGGATTTGTTGAATGTCACTTGATATCCTTCATCACAGAGTTGACTGATGCTGATTAGGTTGTGCTTCAGTCCTTCCACATAAGCCACCTTCTTGAATGTGACTGAGCCAATCTGAACAGCACCATATCCTTTTGTTTGACCAAAGTTTGAATCTCCAAAGATCACTTTGGGTCCAAGTTTGGCTTTGAAGGATGTGAGATTATCCTTGCTCCCTGTCATGTTCTTTGAGAACCCACTATCCAGATACCATTGTTGGTTCATTGCTGGATAGGTCTTCACCTCCACATAAACAATTTATAGGTTTTTGACCCAGTTTACCTTGGGTCTAGGTTGATAGCCTTTAAATTCAGAAATGAAAGACATCCCTGGCTGACTCTTATATCCTTCAGGATGGTATCTCCTAGGAGGTACTATCCATTCAGTATAAGGGTTAAAGCTTTGGGATGAGGGACTTCTAGGATTGACTTGAGATTTACCTCTGAAAGAAGGTTCAAAGCTCTAAGCTCCGTCCGACGATCGTCGACCTGAGTTCGATGATCTTGGGTCAAATCGTCGAGCTCCGTTTGAAGATCGACTATACTAGAGTTCAGAAGTCGTCGATCTAAGTTCGACGATCCAGCCTTGGATCGCCGAGCTCTGTTCGACGATCGTCGAGCTCTGTTCGACGTTTTCTGTTGAACTTGATTTTCCTTAGGTAAATCTGGATTCTTCCTAGCTACCTATACAACACCCTTTACTTTATCAGAAATAAATTTAATTGGGGTTGTTAATACTATAGGTTGGCTGGATGAAGCACCCAAGCTCATTGTACTATTGAATCTTGAGTTCACTGTGCTTGTAATGTCCATCAGTCTGATGTTTCTCCCATTAAGGGATTCTTCAAACTTCTTTGCCTGGGATAGCTCACTTCTCAGTGAAGCTATCTCCTCCCTACAACACTCTAACTCCTCAGAGAGTTTGAGGTTATTTGACTTTAGGATACTGTAGTCAGATAATTGATTTCTGAGAGAGATTATCTCTTTCTTAGACTTTAGCAAATCTAAACACAGTATCTTAAATTCAATTTTAAAGTCCTCAGAAGTAAAATCAAAAGAGTTTATTACCTCATCCTCTTCAGATCCAGTTTCAGCTTCAGAATCAGACTCTTGTTCTGTATCAGAGTTTTGCTGGGAGGCATTGATTGCCATCATGCAGAATTCTTTTTCCTCAGCATCATCCTCATCATCACTTGAGCTGGATGAGGCTTCTGATTCTTCTTCTGTATCACTCCAGCTTTCAGCTACAAACCCCTTCCTTATATGTTTATTTTTGCTGGAGAAGGATTTGTTGCTGTTGTTTACCCTGGAGTCCTTGTCTTTTCTCCTATTTTTCCTGTCCTTCTTGTCCTTATTCTGATTTTCTGGACAGTCAGACACAATATGGCCTGGTTTCCTGCATCCAAAACAGATTATTTCTTTATTATTTGATTTGTCATACCTTGGCTTCTCATGCCCTCTTGATGACCTCTTTCTGAAATCTTTCCTGGCCATTTTATAGAATCTTTTGGCCAACAAGCTCATCAATTCTTCATTGCCTGTGACCTTGTCTTCAGGCTTCTCTTTTATGGCTTTGAAAGCTTTGGTCTTCTCCTTTCTGATGACTGGAGAAGTTGTCTTTTGCTCTTCTTCCCTATTCTTAATGAGCAGCTCATAAGATTTGAGCTTGCCCAAAAGAGCTTCTGTAGTTATTTCAGTTAGACTTCTGACATCTTTAATTGGCCAGATTATTGAATCCCAAGTACTGGGGAAGCACATTAGGATTTTGTTATTTAGTTCAGTGAGTGTGATCTCCTTATCCAATGTCTTCAACTCACTAACTATCAGACTGAGCCTGTTGTACATATCTGCAACTGACTCAGCTTCTCCTTTCTTGAAATTCTCATATTGACTTATGAGATGGGATCTCCTGTCTTTCCTTTCATCAGCAGATCCTGAGACAATTTCAGATAACTTGTCCCATATCTCTTTTGCTAAACTGCATTCAGACACTTTTTGGAATATCTCATCAGACATGGTCTGAGTAAGAATATTCATAGCCTTTGCATCTGCAACTTTCGATTTCTTTATTTCTGCATATGTTCCTGAAGGAGGTGGAACATCACTTGTACTTGTGATCACTTGAGGTCTTAGACAAACTGTCAAAACAGAGTTAAAAATGTCATCATCAATAGAATTCATGTAAAGCTTAATCCTTGCCTTCCAAAGTGAAAACTTAGAGAGGTTGCACACTAGAGGTCTGATGCTAGCATAATCTTTGTTCTGTGCCATGGTTTTGTATGAAAATAAATATAATATAAAAAGTAATAACTATCCTCTATAAAAGGTTTATCTTATCAAGGATCTTTTGGTTCAGGTGTAAGCCTGTTCAACCAATCTGTTGAAAATTCAGATATTGAATAACCAACCTCCCTCTGATACCAATTGAAAGTGAGGAAAAGATCTACCTTAACTTTAGAGGGGGGGGGGGTGAATAGAGTATTTTAAAATAATTCACAATTAAAAAGGTAAAGCAGTGGAAGACTTAAATTTATGTATATGTGTAAGGTGCTTGCAGTGAAGTAAAAACTAAAGCAAGAAATAAAGAATCACACAGCACACAGCAAAGATAAACACACAGTAACCAGAAGACACAAGAATTTATAGTGGTTCCCCAACAACCTGGGTACATCCACTCTTCTACCACCCTTGGTAGGAATCCACTACAGGAAGGGTTGATCAGGTGTCCTGGGCACTAATGAGCTTTTGACAAGATGCTCAAAAACCAAACCAGATTTTTTGATCAGGTGTCTTGCCACCACTGAGTTTTGATCAGGTCTCAGAAACCAAGAGTTCACTTTTAAAGGGAGAGATAACCCTATACAGATGGTGGTTAAATAAAAGGTGATGATGTCTTCTCTGTCTCAAATCACTGAGAGAAGACTAGTGGATTATTGATGTTGTCAAAGCTCCCCCTAAGATGTAGAATGGTTCAGGAGTGAAAGCTTTGCTAGGGTGATAGGTCTTCAGATGCTTCAGATCTCCAGTAGAAGATGATTCCAGCAGATGCTGAAATATTTTGTGTCTGGAGTCCTTGATGTTGAAGCTTTTGAACACTTGAAAATTTGGAGGAGTTGAGTAGCAGAAAATCTCCTCTATAGAAGAATTTTCTTGTGTTCTTGAAGATTCAACAGATTTGAAAATCACAAAAGATGAACTGTTGATCAGAGAAGTTATATTGTTCAATCTTTTGTGTAGTAATCTAATTCTTCTGTATCTTTTTGTATTCTCTGTGTATTATTGTTATTGTTGTTGTCTCTATTCTCTTCTGCAGGAGTATACCAAAAATCTGACTTAGATGGCCGTTATTCAGTCATAAATGGCTTCCATAAATGACAACTATCTCTGGGTAAAGTCCTAAGCAACATTCAATTTAGTCCTTCCTTAAAACTTGCATCAGATTGCTTGAAATGGCTAGAAAATCCTTTGTAATAAATACAGAAAATAACTCTGAAGGAATTTGAATTAATTCCATAACTGTCTTTGAGTTGAATTTTGAAAGTGTCGATCTCTCACAGAAATCGTCGATCTGAGCTCTACGATCGTTGAACTGAGCTCAGAGATTGGATTTACACAGTAGACAGAAAACGTCGACCTGAGCTCTACGATCGTCGACCTGAGCTCAGCGACTTGGAAAATATCTGAAGACAAAACGTTGATCTGAGCTTGAAGATCGTCGACCAGAGTTCGATGACTTGCAGAGTTGAGCTCAGAGAACGTCGAACTGAGTTCGACGTTTCGTCGACCTGAGCTTGACGAAAATTGTCTTGTCTCAGTACTTAGTCCTGATCTCTGAATGGTCCTGGGGGCAGCTCCAAACCTAAGTTCTAAGCCCTAGACTCATTCTAATTTGACCTTTTCAACTATACAACTAGGTCAAACAATTTTCCTAATAACATAGTGATCCTTGCCCAAATTAGTAATAGGGTGTTCCAACAGAGTAGGTCATAACTGACAAAAGTTTTGTTTTTTCTTAAGATTCATGTTGTGTTCCCCATTATGCATTCAGAAGAAGAGGCTTACATATGTACTGTGAATATGCACACCGAATAAGATTCAGTGTGTGAAAGCAACATATTATTTATTGGACTCATACATCAACTATCAAAGTTAGAGGATATAGTTGTTCCAAAGCAGGAAGCAAATGCGTAAAGCCATCCCCGAAGAAGTACCACAAATTAGATACCCACACGGGTTGTCTTGCTTGTATCAATTTTCATACCGATTCAGATGGAAAAATTGAAAAGTTACCAAATGGAGGAGGTGTGGGCACCTCAGTCGGTGCCACACTTTCAACAGAATGTTGAGGTTCCGACTGACCCGCAACACTTCTAATCACCTATATATATAGAAACATAATTTAGCGACTAAACAAATGGCAAACATACAAAAATGAACACATAGGTTCAATAAACAAGTGTATTTATATTCCTAAGTGGACATTCTTGAGTTCAATAGATGTGTTATAGCGACAACACTTATACGTGCTCACCACCCCTGAAAAGAATTCGTCCGAGAATTCCGAAGAGATCGACCAACAAGCTGATACAAAATTGTAACACCTCTACCCGTCACGTAGGATATAATAGAGGGTCCGGTCGAGGCCCCACACCATATTCCACAAACAAGCGGAGACGTCACAAAATAATATCAAGAACCATCGCACCCTAACACAGAGCATTCTAGCGGAAGCTTCAGGGTTGAAAACTTGAACTCAACAATAACAGAAATGTCCACTTTTACTAAATAGGAATGTATACAACCAAATACACAAGGTACACAGCCTTATAGCTTTTACAAGTTTCTCTTAACATAAGGTGTGGTTTACAAACATCGGCACACAGGCCGTCCACATATGAAACAAGAGTAAACAAAACAAGGCCTTCGAGGGCAACAACGCAGCTTGGGATTCAGCCTGCTAAGTCCCTCTTGGACCAGCACCACCTGCACCTGCAAGAACCAATCCACCAACCGGCGACAAATAGGGCAACGGTCAGCATTCAGCTAACCAATTATAACGACCCTGCCCCTGGCACGGGGCAGCGAAATTCCTTCCCTGCACAACATTTTACATCACATACATATATATTCAGCCACCAAGGAAATACATATTACAAATGCCGGCACGACGGCCCGACATTCCGTGCACTCAGGGCACCTTCTGGTGTACCGAAAACACCGGATCCCACCACCGTTCAAAGGTCCCAGACATGACGGTTCATTATGAGCATTCCTAGTCTTTATGGCGCGTAGGCCAAAGACTCTCATTATGCCCCTGACGAAAGCCCAATGCATTGACGCTCTCTTGTACAGCTGGCATAATGCAGGTACAGATCAGCCACCCCCCGTTGCTCAAATCGCCTTGCCACAAAGGAATACCAAAGTACTCATGGTCAATTTACAGGCTCGGGTCGGTTTCACCTTTCCTGTTCGGCACTAAGTCCTTTTTCACAGTTGCAGCCCCATGGCTCAACTTCATACCACATGGCGCTCACGGCCACAAGAGTTGAACCCAACTCTCACAATTTCCTGGACTCCCTCTAGTACTTCCTGTGGCACCAAGCCACAGGCATCCACCACAGATTTCATGCACACAAGTAATAAACACGGAGTCTTCTCCGATGTGCAAACAAGCATCACCAATCCAGACCAACATGTCTAGATGGGCTTCACACAACATGCCTAACCGTACTCACACTTCCGGTTCTAATGCAAAATAACAAGGGATGAACCACCAATCTCAAGAGAATAGCTTTGCCATACATCTTTTGGTGGAGGATTCCTATGCAAATGAAGGAAAGAAGGACTTCACTTGTCCAAGAAGGAAATTGTTACCCTTGGAATATGCTTCTAAGCCATGGGGAGAAAAGTAAATGGATGAAAGTTCCCGCAGTAGCCTTGCCTTCGCAAACCCGAACTCAGCTCGCGATTTGAACCACTATAGCACCACCGACAGCTGGCTTTCCCTTCTTCTTCCTTCTCTTGCTCTCCTCTCTCTTACTTTAGGAAGATAATGACATAACTCAAAATGAGCTTTCTCCTCCTCAAGGCCAGCCTTATCACCCCAGGGAAGAGCCTAGACCATTGGATCTTGGTCAAAGAAAATGAACGACTCAGATCAGCCCTTAAATTGATTTTCCTAGGCTTAACACGGGTTGTGACACGCCCGTGTCACAAGCCGTGTTCCTTAAGCGGCTATAGAACCGACTCACCCAGTCTAGAACACAGGCCTAGACATGCCCGTGTCAAACACCTGACACGCCCGTGTCAGAAAGCACACGACCGTGTGACTGGCCGTGTCACTCCTTCAACACAGGACCAGATCACATGAGAAGAACACGGCTAAGGAACACTCCCGTGTCCTTAGCCGTATACCAAACATGCCCTTGTGATACGCCCGTGTCACAGGCCGTGCTCGCCACTCAATGCTACCCGGTTATTCCCCCGAGCAGGACATGCCCTTGGACACGCCCGTGTCCCAGGCTGTGCCGCATCTCGACGATCGTCGACTGTGTTATCTCGAGAACTCGAGTCGACTCCTACAATAAAGGACACGCCATGGGACACGCCCGTGTCCCAGGCCGTGTACACTGGACATGCCCTGAGACACGCTCGGATTGAATGGAGGAGTACGATCTTATATCCAAAGAGGAATAGTTAAGATCACTCATGAAGACTTAAGGAATTAATTTGTCCTACTAGATTGTGAGAATATGCTCGATATAGTGGAGAATTATCACAAGGAGAGAGATTGGACACAGATGAATATACTTCTCCATGGAACTATAACGAAGACACTGATCCATTCCACAGCCACTCTCACTCCTGATACGTTCATGGTGCATGACATACTTAAGAATACTATTTTATTGAAGGATGGAGACAATATAAAGATCACTGAACAACTCACATTTATCACTTATAAGATTTTAGAGGAGCCGTTTAATGACACAGATTTAGTTTTATCTGTGATCCGCTATACTTATAAGATGAGAGATCCATTAAGAAAGAAAATTAATATGCTTCAATTCAGAAGTGTAATTAATTGAGTTATATATTTGAAGTATAAATGGATTGATCAAAGCTTATACGTAGACGATTGTATTCCTCCAATTTATAATACGGAGATGACTAGATTTCCATTAGGACATGGTAAAGCATCAACTTCAGCCGCACCCCGACCCACTACAGGTGAAGCATCCACTTCAGTCATACCTCCACTTCCTCGAGGTGGATTGCTACGTGAGAAAATAGACGGCCTTTATGATTTGGTGGAGACCCGACATGCGGAGACGATGATAAGGCTCAAAGGGATAAAGAAATGTATGAATTTCATTGCTCGAGGTTTGAAACTCAAAGCTACCCTGATAGAAGAGAAAGAGTGGGAGATTCCAGTGGAGGATCCTCCTCGTCACTCTATTCGACAAATGAGATGCCCAAGGTAACAACGAGATTAAAGCTCGAGTGAGGACCAGTCAGCTACCAGTGAAGATTGGGAGTTTTAATTTAATTTTCTGTAGGTTTTAGGTTTTTAGAGCAATCGCGGGGCGTTAGCTGCTGTCGCCCAGCGATAATGAACATTTTAGTATTACTTATTTTTGTGATGTGAGACCTTATGTGTTAGTATGTTCATTGTTATTTAATCTGACATTATGTGCTATGTGTGATGTGAGACACTATTGATTATGATAAGACTATTTATAATGGTTTTGATTATGTTTGATAATGTGTGTGAAGGTTATCTCAATGCTTGTGAATCCTTATCTTTGTGTTAACAATTTAGTTATTATTATTTTTAAGTTTCACTAATAGTTTTAGTTTGAGATATCTAAGACACCTAATTCTAGTCTTAGGGTAGCAAAGCGTGAATCGGGCAGTGGCTTTGTAAAAATATCGGTAAGTTGTGAGTTGGTTTCTATAAAGTTTATTTTAATATTATCCTTCTTAATATGGTCTCTAATAAAATGATGTCGAACATCTATGTGTTTAGACCGTGAGTGATGTATTGGATTATAGGTTAGATCGATTACACTTTTATTATCCCATTTTAATTCTATAACTTGTTGCTTTACCCCAAAATATTCTAAAGTGTGTTTCATCTAAAGGGCTTGTGCATAACAACTACCTAGTGCAATATATTAGGCCCTAGTGATAGAGAGGGCAGCAGAATTCTATTTCCTACTCGACCAAGAAATAAGTGAAGGGCCTAAAAAGTGACAAGTGCCACTTGTGCTCTTACGATCTAAAGAACAACCAACATAATTAGAATCAGAATAACCATGTAAGATAAAGTCATTATTATGGGGATACCATAAACCTAATTTCGAAGTACCAATAAGATATATAAAAATATGTTTAACCGCTTTCAAATGAGATTCTTTAGGATTAGCCTGAAATCTAGCACATAAACAAACTAAAAACATAATATCAGATCTAGATGCGATTAAATATTGTTGAGTACATTGGTCACAATGTACTTTATTTGAAAAAGTCCTTTCAGCTCAATGATATACACATAGTTGTATTTGATGGATGTTAAGTTCATGTGTGTAGGCAAATAAAGCTAAGTACAAAAGCATCGAGACATTCAGGACTTGTGTCAACACACATTGAACAAGTTGTGTCGTGACAAAGAGAAGTTGTGTCGTCACTAAGGGCAACTGTGTCGACATAATCTATTCAAGCTGTGTCGATACTAAGGACAACTGTGTCAAAACTCAGGACTAGTGTCGACACACTTCACAAGTTGTGTTGTGACTGGAAGCAAGCTGTGTTGACCCACAGGACTTGTGTCGACACATTCTACATAAGTTGTGTCAAGACAAGGTGTAGGTCTGTGTCAATATATTCAGATGTATGTCGACACCACTATAAGAGCAGTGTCGACACCCAGGACTTGTGTCGACACATTCAACTGTCAAGTGTCAACTCTTTAAGTAGATTTGTTTTCTAAGTACAGAAATCAAGTCAGAGATACTGATAACTTTCAAAACAGTCAGATGTAAGTTATTAGTCGGATCAGTCGGTTACTCCTATCAGAGCCTATTTAAAGGGATCTAGTCTTCAAAAAAAAAGAGAACAACTAGAATAAAAACAAGCACAATCTGTTGAAGTCAGATATTATAAGCATCAGCTACAAATTTAGAAGGTGGAGAGAAGCTAGATCAAGAATCATCTTCAACAATTCTCTAGCCTAGATCAACCTTAATTTCTACTTCAAGAAGTTTTGAAAAAGCTAAGAAGGGTTGGATTAGATCTATCTTGACAAGATCAAAGGAAGCAAACTCTTCAAGATCATATCAAGAAGCTGTCACTTATTTCTTTCTTGATGGGTGACTTTTTCTGATTCTATTCCTTTTATCTTCATTCATTGTGTAAGATCTACTTATAGATCTGAGTGTAGGGGAATAACTCTTTTTATGTTGTAAGCCTGTGTTATAAAGGCTGAGGTAAGGCTCAAATGGCCTGAGGTAGGAGAAGTAGGAGATTCTCTGAGGTGTAGGGCAGGAGTTGCCTGAGAAGTGGGAGTGAGGATTCATTCTGAGGTAGAGTTCTTGGGAAGAACTTGAGGTATAGGATCTTGGTGATCTGAGTGGTAAGACTTATAAAGTCTGAGTTATAGGAGCCAGCTGGGCTCTGAGCTGTAAGATCTGAGGATCTGAGTAAAAGAAAGAGAAGAAGTTTGGTCGAATCTAGTTCATTGCTAGATAGGCGAAGGGGGAAAGTGTATATACCCATAAATTGGGGAACCACTATAAATCTATGTGTATTGTGTTGTGTTTGCTTATTATTATGCAGTGATATTTTTCAAAGTGCTGATTAGACTATCTTGTTTTTTTGACAGTGTTAATCTGCAAATAGAAAGCATAACTCTGAATAATTTAAAAGAGGTAGCCATAATTTAAAATTTTACCTATTCACCCCCTCTAGGTCATTATCAATCCTAAAGTAAACATTTACAATTGGTATCAGAGGGAGGTTCACTGAAAAAGGCATAACATCCTAGTAAGAATTCAAAGGATTGCAAGGAAAGATATATTATGGCTCAGAGGGAAAATAATTCCATTAAGCTTCCTGTCTACTCCAAAAAAACTTTGGAATATGGAAAGAGAGAGTCAGATTATTCATGGAAGCAGCAGACCCAAGAATATACATTGCAGTGAATGAAGGACCTTTCATTTCCATAAAAGTGTTAGTTCTTGATGCAAACATCAAGACATCCAAGGATTACATGGAGATGGATAAGGATGAAATCATACTAGCCTTTATAGACAAAAGGGCACAAAATATTATAGTTAGTGCAATAGATCATTCTACTTTTCAGAATCTGATTCATTGAGAGACAGCTAAAGAAATTTGGGAGTCTTTGATTGTCTACATGAAAGGATTAGATGAGGTTAGAGATGATAGAAAATCTCTGTTAAATCAACAGTATGAAGCCTTCAGACAAGATAAGAAAGCTTCTGTAGCTGAATGTTTTGAAAAGTTCTTCAAAATTGTAAACAACTTGAGGACTTATGGCAGAAGTTTTACTAACTATGAACTTAATGACAAGTTCTTGAGGTCCCTAAACAAGGAATGGGACATTAAGATCTATGCCATAAGAGAAATGGGAAACTTAGCCAACATAGACCCCATGCCCTATTTGGAAAGTTGTTGTCGCATGAGTTACAACTCTATCTCAGGAAGTCTGAAGAAGATTCAGCTAGAGCATATAACAGAGAAAAGACCTTGTCCCTAAAAGCTGAGTCATCTAGGAAAGTCAGAGAGAAGTCAACTGTACCATGATCACTTTTAAGTTTGACCACAGAACATTCCATCTCATTCTGAATTTGTTTGACAAAGTCAGCAAGGATGTCTAGTGTTTCAGACTTTCTCCTTAAGAATAATACCCAAGCAAACCTTGAGTTATCATCCACAATCACATAGATATAGGACTTTCTACCCAAACTAAGAACTTGCATAGGACCAAATAGATCCATATGAAGTAAGTACAAATACCTCTCAGTGTCTTTGGACTGAATGCTCTTAAAGGAAACTTTTGTTTGTTTGCATTTTTGGCATACATGACATACGCCTTCTTTGGAGCATTTTAGTTGCGGACTATTTCTAACTAAGTCCATAGAGAATAGTTTACTCATATCTTTGTAGTTTAAATGAGCCAGTCTCTTGTGCCACTGTATACACAAAGTGTCTTTCTCACTTGCTATAAGACATATAAGTTTTTGTTCATTTATACTAAGGAAATTTAGAAAATAAATGTTTCCACTCCTAGTGCCTGACAAGATAATCTCTTGATCACTTTAATTCCTTATCAAACACTTGTCATTGTGGAAAACAATTTCATACCCTATATCACAAAGCTGACTTATGCTTATCAGATTATGGTTCAATCCTTCCACATAAGCCACTTTAGTGATGGTAACTAGGCCATTAGAAATGTTACCATATCCCTTGGTGAGTCCTTTCTCTGACCCTCCAAAGATGACTTTTGGTCCATTCCTAACTGGAGTGTAATCTCTTAGAAACTCCTTGATCCAGTCATATGCTTGGAACAACCACTATCTAAGTACCATATTGGCCTGTTTGTGGTACTTGGCTCCACCTGCAAACACAAATTTAGTTCACCTTAGGCACCCAAATAGTTTTGGGGCCTTGGTTTCTGTTAGGCTTTTCTTTGTGAAACACAACAGTCTTTCTAAATAAAGCTTGTTGAAACTTATATGAAGGAGCTGTTGGATTATATCAACAATCTAGAGCAAAATGCCCAACCTTCCCACAGCACCAACACTCAAATCTGTTGTATCTTTTCTTTGGTTGCATATTTGAGGTTGTTCTACTGTGCAACACAGAATTGTCATCCAACTTCCAAAGTAGTGGTACAAAATTTATACCCTTACCTTTCAGATTTAGGTGAGATACACTGAGATCAACTCCAAGAATTACATGATTTCTTGGATTGATCATCTTGTGTGGTGGTTTTTGTCCTATATTGCCTTTAGATGTCTGATCCTTCTAGCAAGGCTCTTTATTGAACTTACTAGTAGAGCATTCAGACCTCATGTGTATAGGAACACATGATCTCAAGCATTTGTTAGAAGGCAGATACTCAACTGGTTGCATAACAGGACCACTTGGAGCTTTACCCTTGGGTACAGACTTATTTTTAAATTTTTTATTCTTACCATATCCTACACCACTTCTAAATGGTACAGAAAAGGTATCTATGATAGGTAGCACTAACTTAGGTTTTGAGAATTGAGTTAGAAGCTGTCTTTCCTGGGTAAGCATTGCTTTCAGGTCCTTGATAGTCTTGACATGTTCCATTATTACCTCTGCCTGGCTATCTATCATATTAGTTAGTTCTATAAGTTTCAGTTTTTGTAGGTCCAATTTTATGTTGGCTCTTTCCAACTGAAAAGATACTTCTCTCAAGGATTCTAATTCTTTGGCCTGATCCTTAGAAAGTTGTTTGCTTACAATCAAGGCCTTTAGTAACTTCCCATATCTATTGATAAGGGAGTTAAAATCAGCTTCAGTGTCTGAATCATGTTCTTTATTATTAGAGGAGTGTGAACATGATTCATTTTCTGATGCAGAAAAAGAACCTGAGGCTGAACTATGAGAGATTGAATTTACCTTAGCAGGATCTGAAGAATCCTAATCTTCTTCTCCTGGTTTGTTCTCCTCAATAGCCATCAGGCCCATGAGAGCCTCCTCCTTTTCTGATTCTAATGAATCAGACTCACTATCATACAGTGTCCATTGTCTTTTTGCTAAGAGGCTTTTGTCAGCCTTCTGATGTTGTCCATCTTTCAAGTTTTCTGACTTTTTCTCCTTTCTTTTTGCTAGGAAATTAGCTATAATATGCCCTTTTTTATTTCAATAATAACACATTATATTAGTATTAATATATTTATTCTATGAAGACCCATACTTGTCCCCAGATTTCTTCTTCCTGGGTTTCTCTGGATGATTGGACTTCTTGATAGAAGGATCTCCAGCTAGACCCTTCTAGCTGCCCTGCCTTCTTCTCCCCAACATTTTCTTGAACTATCTAGAGAAGAGAGATAGTTCCTCCTCATTCAGGTCTCCTCCTGATGAGGAAGATTCTGAACACTCAGAAGTTGTTTCCAGTATTTGAGAAAAAATAGAACTCTTATTGATGCCGCCAGAACAATGCTAAGTGATACATCTCTCCCATAATATTTCGGGGATGAGGCTGTAAATATAAAATGCTATGTTCTAAATAGAGCATTGATCAACAAGTATCACAATAAGACTCCTTATGAACTAATGAAAGGCAGAAAACCAAATATGTCCTACTTCAAAATTTTTGGTAGTAAGTGCTATGCTTTGGATAATGGGAAAACTTATCTAACCAAGTTCTCAGAGAAATCCTATGAAGGAATCTTTGTAGGGTATAGTCTTCATAGCAATGCATACAGGACCTACAACTTGAAACATCAGGTTGTAGAAGAATCTATTAACGTAGTTTTTGATGAATCATCTGTTTTATTTAATGTAATCTCTAACAACTCTAGTCTAGGTGTTGTAGACTCTAGAATGGAAAAGCTAAAAATAAGTGACTCACCTGACATAGAGGTACACATTAGAGACAATATAGAAATTCATATAGAAGATGTTGCAACTGCCCAGGGGGAGGAAGAGACTCACCCTAATCCTCTTACAGTACTAGGTAATGATAGGAACCTGCCAGTAACAGTTAGATACCTTAGAGATCATCCTATTGATAAAATAATAGGTGATGATAGATTAGGAGTAACTACTAGGAGTAGACATCACAATGAGGTTCTATACTCTAGTTTTCTCTCTCAGGTAGAACCTAAAAGGTTTGAAGAAGCCAATTCAGACCCAACCTGGATTATGGCTATGCAAGAAGAGCTAAATCAATTTGAGAGATGCAAAGTATGGGGTTTAGTTCCTAGACCTAGTGATCACAATGTGATAGGCACTAAGTGGATTTATAGAAATAAATTAGATGAGTATGGTGTTATAGTAAAGAATAAAGCTAGACTAGTGGCTAAAGGATATAGACAAGAGGAAGGGTTAGACTTTGACCAAACCTTTGCACCTATAGCTATGATAGAATACATAAGGTTGTTTTAAGCTCATGCATCATTCAAAGGATACAAGGTCTACCAAATGGATGTCAAGTCAGCATTCCTCAATGGTACACTAAAGGAGGAAGTCTTTGTAGAGCAGCCTCCAGGTTTTGTTGACCCTAAACACAAAACCTATGTTTTCAAATTGCACAAGGCTTTGTATGTATTAAAATAGACACCTAGAGTCTGGTATGAGACCCTATTTACCTTTCTTATAGAGAACAAGTTCTCAAGAGGAAAGATAGACAAGACACTATTTCTTAGAGACATCAAAGGATCAAGCATCTTAGTCCAGATTTATGTAGATGACATAATCTTTGGGTCTACTAATGAGAAGCTGTGTAGTAAATTTGCAAGGCTTATGCAAGGCAAGTTTAAAATGAACAGCATGGGTGAGCTAAAGTTCTTCTTGAGATTCCAAGTTAGACAATCTGAGGATAGAATATCCATCTCTCAATTTAAGTTCACTAAGGAGTTTATTAAGAGATATGGTATGGATAATTCTTCTACCATGAGAACTCCAATGGGTTCTTCTGTGTCACTACACAAGGATGAATCTGGGAAATTAGTTGATGAAACCTTATATAAAGGCATCATTGGATCACTCCTGTACTTAACTTCTAGTAGGCCAGATATTATAATCTCAACATGTATCTGCGCTAGGTACCAAACATGCCCCAAAGAGTCTCATTATACTGCTGTAAAGAGAATACTGAGATATCTTAAGGGCACACCCAATCTTGGGCTTTGGTATCCTAGGGATAGTGATTTTGAACTTACAGGCTACACAAATGTAGATTTTGCAGGGTGTAAATAAGACAGAAAAAGTACTTCTGGAACTTGCCAATTTCTAGGGAAAAGACTTATAAGTTGGAGTAGCAAGAAGCAAACAAGTGTTATCATCTCTATAGCAGAATCTGAGTACATATCTGCTGCGAGTTGATGTTCATAATTGTTGTGGATTCAACATCAATTACTGGACTATAGTGTACAACTAAGTAAATCTTTTATGTTTTGTGATTCTACTAGTGCAATTTTTATTGCTAATAATCATGTTTCTCGCAGTAGAACTAAATATATAGAAATTAGATATCACTTTATCAGAGAGAATGTTGAAAAAGAAAATATAAGCTTACAGTATACTCCTACAGAAAGACAAGTTGCTGACATTTTTACAAAACCTCTCGATGAAAGTAAGTTCAATTATTTTAAATTTGAACTAGACATATTGAATATTGAATAGATATTTACAATTAGTAGCAACAAAAGTTTGTACATCTCTTAAAAAAATGACTAACCAGGTATAAAAATCTTTAAAACCAAGAAAAACTTGATCAATGTCAAGAAATTATATTTAGAACACAAAGTTTGTCTAAGTCAAAGAATTGTGTCGAGACACTACAGTGTGTGTCGATACTAGTAGTAAAGGTGTGTTGAGACACATGATAGTGTGTCGACACTGATTAGCAGATGTGTGTAGAGACATTACAATTTTGTGTCGAGACATAAGGTTTTCTAGATCCTTAGGTTTGAGTCAAGAAACTTAAACCTTATGTCGACTTAAGTTTACACATCTCGACAGAATAAGTTTTTCATGTCAACACTAAATATTTCCAAATAGTTAGAAAATTACTAAATGAAGTGCGCCTTTTCACCTTCAAAAGACTGTTACTATAAATATAAGGTATAGGGATTTGTTGACTTCACTTACTAGAAATCTTGAGAGACCGATTGCTGTGTGTCAAGACCTAGAAATCCATAGTTGACTCCTCTCAAACTCTAGCTCTTTCAACAAGTATGGCACCCACGATGGACGACAACATCAACGAGGGATACGAACTAGTGCGCAACACATTCGTCTCTGCTTCAGATGATATAAAGAAGGTGATTGACCTAGTGAATGAGGTAGGTCTAGAGTATCTTCTTTCAGAACCAACCAAAATTTGGAAGAGAGAGGTATCTGAATTCTATTCTAATGCCTCTCTAAACCCTAAGTCAGATAAGATAAAATCCAGTGTTAATGGAGCAAGGGTAAAGTTAACAACCAAAAGACTGGCTAAAGTCTTTCATATTCCAAGAACTGCACAGGATGATGACCTGAATTCAAACAAGACTGCTAAGGCCTTGGAATGGTGTGGACTACCTCCAATCACCAGTTATGGAAACTCTTTAAATAGGAAGGGAATGAATTCCCAAGGAAAATTTTTATCTGATATAGTTGGAAAAGTACTCCTCTACAAGACTGGAGCCCATGATAGGATTTCCAAATATATGTTTACCTTGATGATAAGGATTATCTTCAAAATCACAACTGACTGGAATAGGGTAGTTTTTGATAAAATTGCAGAAGGAATTCAGAAGCCTAATATGGGTAGAATTATTAGTTTGTATCTGATAAAGGTCATTCTAAACAATATCAATCAGAAAAATGGCTCTAAGATAAATCATATGAGGAGAATGGACTTGAGAATTATGTTTAGATGGAATAGAGTCCTGACTAAAGAGACACCAGAACCTAAAAGGACAAAAGAGATACAAGGCAAGAAATCAGTGGTAGAAGAAGTTGTATCCTCTAGTGATTCTAAAGAAGAGATACACTTCAGTTCTGATGAAAATGCTGTGGAAGAACAAGGCAGATCTCCAAGGCTTTCCCCTGGAATAAGTATACAGGTGCAGGGGGATAACATCCCAGAAAGGGAACAATTTGAGGGGGAGACCCTCAGTGAATTGCCTATGGATACAGCTACAACTATTATAAGGATGTGGTCCAAGATCTAGAAAAATCAAAAGATCTAAAACATGGAATATCAGAATAAGTGTTGGAGGAAAACAATATAAAAGAGAATGAAGAAGAAGTTCTTTTATCAAAAGTACCAAATATCCAGGGAGAGAGAGTTGAAGATTCTCAGATTGAGGTACCTGATGTTGAAATTCAGCATGCAGATATTACCATGGACAATATCAATATTAATAAGGAAGGTACAAGATTTGAGGGGGAGTTGTCCCTAGATACTGACAAAACCAAAGGGACACCTCAAGTTGAAGAAGTTAATTCTTTTGAATCTGAGGAAGCAGAAGCTTCTCAACTGAAGAAAAGGAAGTTTTCTGAAATTAAGAAGAGGAGCAAGAGCTAAAAACAGTATCTTAAATCTAGACAATCATCAGCTCCAATAATGGATCATAGCTCTCTGCTAGTTCAACTACAGATCATGCTTGATAAGCAAAGGCAAGATCTAGAGAAGTATGTAGATGAAAGCAACAAGGAGTTGCAATTTCAACTGGCTCAAGACATCAAGTCAATAAGATTTGAAGTAAATCTCTTGAAAACTAAAATGACTACTTTCTTTGAGAAAGGAGCACATGTAGTAGTCTATCTGGCCATGCAACAATAGGAAGCCAAACAACTACAGAATGATGCAGCACTCAAGCAAGGCCATGTCCTTGAGAATCTGAATAGGATGAATGAAAATCTGATAATTATGCATGACACTACTTTTGGAGAAATTAAGAAACAAACCACTGCTTTGGAAACAAAAATTGATTCCACTGTCACAGAACTAGACAACAAACTGAAAAGTCATTCAGAATCTCTACTAAAGGACATCAAGACTTCTGATAAGAATTTGGACATCAATTTACTAAGAGTTAAGAACACAGTCACATCAGGAATAAATTATCTTGATGGTCAAATAAGATTTCATAAAAATGATTTGAGGGATCATATTGAAAGAGAAGTCATAAAGGGGGAGAGGGTAATGATTAAGGCCAGTTCTGAACATGCTACTTGGATATCAAATAATATCAGAGGCACTTTAGTCTTTCCTCCCCTATGGTATGATGGAGATCAAATTGCTGAATCTGGTTTTCAACCACCTCTACTTGAAGCACCTCCTGCTGAAATCTATGATTTTAGTTATCCTATAGTACAAGCTAATTTTGAGTCTCTCCAAGCATCTGTTCAACACATGTACAGTCCTCCTCAAGGCTTAGATAAGAATGTAATCTATGAGAAAGTGGACAAGTCTTCTACTCCTCCAAAGATAGAGGCTCAGTTATCAATAAAAAGATTTAGAGCAAGCTGAGACTAGACCTGATTTTGAGCAATGGAGTCCAACCTACAGATCAATAATTCTTACTGCATGGAAGGCTGTAAATGCTAATGTCACAGATAGGGGAATATGGTACAATGAACAGGAATGGGACAAATATCTTAAGCAGCAACAGATTATTCAAAAGTTTAGATATGATATGAAGAAAGGAAAGCTTGCTGCTAAGTTTATAGAGCCCGAAAAATATTTCCCAAAGCCATTCCATTACTTTAAAAGACAAAGGCTAAAAGAAGAAGATATTACAAAAGCTAAAGCTAAGAATGACAAAGGAAAGGCGGTTGCTGAGGACAAAGTTTCTGAGGTCAAAGCAAAGATACAATCTTGGAAAGGCATTGTTATCAAAGAACCTGAGCTGCCTTAGGATATTCTTAGTTTTATATTTCATATGGACAACTTGATGTGTAACTATTTAGTAACCAAAGCTTGTATCAGTAAACTTTATGATAAATAATTAATGAAAATCCTGACTTATTCAACATTTCATGTGTTGTTAATCAGGACTGAAATTATTTGCCTTATCTTCTGTTTAGCATTATTGTTTTTAACATGTGTTTTTATTTGTTATTTTACATATAGTATTGCTCTGTATTCTAAATGTCTTTGTCATTATATTTGGTATCATGTTTATATCATTAATTTAGGGTTATGAATTCTCCAAATAGGGGGAGATGGTTGAGTACATTGGTCACAATGTACTTGATTTGAAAAAGTCCTTTTAACTCAATGATATACACATAGTTGTATTTGATGGATGTTAAGTTCATGTGTGCAGGCAAATAAAGCTAAGTACAAAAGTGCCGAGATATTCAGTACTTGTGTCAACACACATTGAACAAGTTGTGTCGAGACAAAGAGAAGTTGTGTCGACACTAAGGACAACTGTGTCGACAAAATCTATTCAAGCTGTGTCGAGATTAAGGACAACTGTGTCGACACTCAGGACTAGTGTTAACACACTTCACAAGCAATGTTGTGACTAGAAGCAAGCTGTGTCGACACACAGGACTTGTATCGACACATTCTACATAAGTTGTGTCGAGACAAGGTGAAGGGCTGTGTCAACACATTCAGATATATGTCGACACCACTACAAGAGCAGTGTCGACACCCAGGACTTGTGTCGACACATTCAACTATCAAGTGTCAACTCTTCAAGTAGATTTATTTTCTAAGTACAGAAATCAAGTCGGAGGTACTCACAACTATCAAAACAGTCAAATGTCAGTTATTAACTAGATCAGTTAGTTACTCCTATCAGAGCCTAATTAAAGGGATCTAATCTTCAGAAGAAAGAGAGAACAACTAGAAGAAAAACAAGCACAATCTATTGAAGTCAGATATTAGAAGCATCAGCTACAAATTCAAAAGGTGGAGAAAAGCTAGATCATGAATCATCTTCAACATTTCTCCAGCCTAGATCAACCCTAATTTCTACTTCAAGAAGCTTTGAAAAAGCTAAGAAGGGTTGGATCAGATCTATCTTGACAAGATCAAAGGAAGCAAACTCATCAAGATCAGATCAAGAAGCTGTCACTTATTTCTTTCTTGTTGGGTGACTTTTTCTAATTCTTTTCCTTTTATCTTCATTCATTATGTAAGATCTACATGTAGATCTGAGTGTAGGGGAATAACTATCTTTATGTTATAATCCTGTGTTATAAAGGCTGAGGTAAGGCTGGGATTGCCTGAGGTAGGAGAAGTAGGAGATTCTCTGAGGTATAGGGAAGGAGTTGCCTGAGAAGTAGGAGTGAGGATTCATTCTGAGGTAGAGTTCTTGGGAAGAACTTGAGGTGTAGGATCTTGGTGATCTGAGTGGTAAGACTTGTAAAGTCTGAGTTGTAGGAGCCAGCTGGGCTCTGAGCTGTAAGATCTGAAGATCTGAGTAAAAGAAAGAGAAGAAGTTTGGCTAAATCTAGTTCATTGCTAGATGGGAGAAGGGGGAAAGTGGATGTACCCATAAATTAGGGAACCACTATAAATCTATGTGTATTGTGATGCGTTTGCTAATTGCTATGCTGTGATATTTTTCAAAGTGCTGTTTAGACTATCTTGTTTATTTGACAGTGTTAATCTACATATAGAAAGCATAACTTTGAATAATTTAAAAGAGGTAGCCATAATTTAAAATTGGACCTATTCCCCCCCCCCTCTAGGTCATTACAATCCTAAAGTTAATATTTACAAATATAATAATGATCATATCATACCTCTATATAAATTTTGATCAATAGAAATGTCACTTTCATCTTTTCATAACTTTAAAGAAACACTTATAAGAGTAATAGCTTGCTTAAGGTTTTCAAATTCAAATCTTGTAAGAACATCATGAATATATTTTGATTAGCAAATAAAAATTTCAACAAGTTTTTGAGTAATTTGGAAACCTAGAAAATAGGTAAGTTCTCCTACCATACTCATCTCAAATTAATTTTTCATAACATACACAACAACCACAACATCACTACAAAACTTTTCATTAGTGGCTCCAAAAATAATATCATCAACATCAATTTATAAAACTACTAAATCATTATTAACATGCTTAATAAAGAGTGTACAATCAACACTATCCATTTTATAATCAATCATTACCAAATATAAGTTTAATCTTTCATACCATGCATAAGGTGCTTGTTTTAAACCATAAAGTGTTTTTTCTAATTTATAAACATGATTTGGAAAAATTTTATTCATAAAACCTGAGGATTGTTCTACATAAACTTCTTCCTTAATATACCCATTTAAAAAATAGTTTTCACATCCATTTTAAATAATTTAAATCTTTTGAAACTAGCAAAAGCAAGAAAAATTCTTGCTGCTTCAAGACATGCTACGGGTACAAAGGTTTCATCAAAATCTATCCCATCAATTTGAGCATATCCTTTTGCTACAAGCCTAGCTTTATTTCTAGTGATCCTAGATTCAATATCCAACTTATTCTTAAAAATATATTTAACACCTACAACAAGATGATCAGATGGTCTCTCTATAAGTTTCCAAACCTTACTATATTCAAATTGATTAAGTTCATCATTCATAGCTAAAAACCAAGACTCATCATTTAAAGCGGTTGAAACATCTTTAGGTTCTATATTATAAATAAAACATAAGTTTGAACATAAATCATGTAAAAAAGAACGAGTACTTACCCATCTTTATGATTCTTCAATTATTAATTCTCGTGGGTGATCTTTTGAAAATATAAACTCTCTTGGAGGCACATATTCTACAACTTCTTCTTCTCTTTGTTCTTTATTTTCTTGTTCTTATTTTCAAAGGATTTCTTCATCATCCTTCTTCAAAGGAGGAAGGGATTCTTCATCATTTCCTATAAGATTAGCTTCTACACTAGAAATAAACTAATTAAATTTAACATGAATTGATTCTTCAACTATTTTTGTCCATTTGTTAAATATTCTATAAGCATTACTAGTTGAATAATAACCAATAAAAATTCCTTCATCATATTTTTCATCAAATTTACCTAAAATATCTTTTGTATTTAAAATAAAACATTTACATCCAAAAACTTTAGAATAAGATACATTAGGTTTCTTTTGAAAATATAACTCATATGGTGTAAGTTTTAAAAATGGACGCAATATGACATGATTTATCACATAATAAGCAATACTAACAACTTCAGTCCAAAAAGATCTAGGTAATTTATATTTAGATAACATAGTACGTGCTAGTTCTTAAAGAGTTCTATTTTTTCTCTCCACTACATCATTTTGCTGTGGTGTGTGAGGAGCGAAAAATTCATGCTTAATCCCTAATTCAGTACAAAATGAATAAATCTATCATTCTCAAACTCGACTCCATGATCCGATTGTATGCATTTAATTTTCAAATCAAGTTCATTTTGAATACAAATACATAATTTTGTGAATTCAAAATACACATCGGATTTGGATACTAAAAATATTGTCCAACAAAAATGTGAATCTATCAAAATAAAAGTATACTTTCTACCTCCTAGACTCTGAGTATTAACCAGACCAAATAAATCTATATGAATTAATTATAAAGGTCTAGTTTTAGAAACAATATTTTTGCTTTTAAAAGATGATTTTGTAAATCTTTCATTTTGACAAGGCGTACATAAAGAATAAAGCTTTCCATCTAACAATGGTAAACCCTTAATCAATTTATTTTTGGAAATTTTAACTACAAGTTTTGTACTAGAATGTCCAAGTCATCTATGCCACAATTCTAATTCATCATTTTTGGAAATAAAGTGAAGATTAAGAAAGATCATGAAAAGTAATCATATAAACATTGGGAATTCTCGGTGCGATAAAAATAATTTCTTAAGTTTTGAGTCTATGATTTTGCAAATGTTTGAAGATGATTCAAATAAAATATTTAAGCCTCTATCATACAGTTGACTTATAGAAATTAAATTATGCTTCAAACTATCTATAAATAAAACATTTGAAATAGTAAAGAAATCATTACTAACTACACTGATGCACATGATTCTTCCTTTGTTGTTATTGTCAAAAGTCATTACTCCTCATTTCTTCATTTCAAGGCTAAAGAACTTTGATTTATTTCCCATCATGTGTTTTGAATATCCTGAGTCCAAGTACCACACATCTTCTTTGTCCTTGGCCTGCCAACACACCTAGAAATAAGATGAGAGTAAAGATCTAGTTACCCAAGTGGTGCCTCTCAATGAGTAGGTGGATGCCTTAGGTGCCCAGACTTTTTTAATTAAACTATGGTTTATCTTCATGCAAGAGTCAGTAGTGTGTCCAAACCTATTACATTTGACACAAGCAATAAAAGGTGATGAAGCCTTTTTCATAACAGAATTTGGACTCTTATTGGAAGATGGTTGATCAATAGAAGAATTATTTTTATTTTTAAAATTTAATTTTCTGGACTTTGAGTTATCGCCGGCAGTAGTAGTTATCATAGGGAGATAGCTTCCAACAACATATCCAAGTTCATACTTTGTAGGTCCATAACACTAGTTGGCTAAAATCATATCCAACAATTTTCGGCCAATTCCAAATTTCTTAATAGCCATATTTAGATCATGGATCTGGGCTTTCAAAATGTTGTTTTCGGTGACTAACATAACATGCTGATTTGTAAAATCCTTTTTGCCACTTTCTATTTGAGATTGAGAAGTTTTTAAAGTTCTCTTTAAGTCCCTTTTTTATTTGTTGAGATAATCTACTTTATTTTGGGACTTAGTAAGTTCTTCTTCTAATTCTTTTATTCTTGTCGAAGAGTGATCAAACTCTTGACAAGTGACCTTCTTATTCCCAAGCACTTTCAATTCACTAGATAACTTTTTATTTTCTTTTAATAAAATTTTGTTTTCAGATTTCAATAGATCTATATCTTTAAGAATTTTATCAAAAAAATTGCAAATATATAAAAATTCAAAATATAATTCTTCATAAGTAGGAGGAGTTACCTCAATATCGCTTTGGACACTACACTCGTCTTCAGATGGTGAAGTGCTCTTTCCCATCAAACACATGTTGACTTTCTCATTATTTTCTAAACCTGAACCACTTGAATCTTCATATGACGAATCACCTCAAGTTTCAGCCTTCAACACCTTCTTTTTGTTCTTTTTGTCGCACCTCTTCTATTTTTTCTCTTTTAGATACTTTTAGCACTTGCTTCTTATACGACAAATCCTTCTACAAAGATAACACTCTGGTGGCAGACGCTCTTCGTCTTCCTCAGCGTCGACTTTACCTCTACATTTCTTAACTCCAGAATCCTTTTTATTAAATTACTTTTTAAATGAGTTCCTCCTCTCTGGATTCCTCATAAACCTTTTTAATTTCCTCACAAACAAACTCTCCTCATCCTCTTCATCATCTTCATCATCTTCATCTATTTCACTTTTCACTTCTTTCTTAGAATTCAACGCCAACTCCTTCTTTGGCTCCAGGTTGTACTCTTGTTGTTGAATTTTTAACTCTACTTCATGAGTTTTCATATTTCTAATGAGGCTCTCAATTTGAAGAGTTTTAAGATCATGCGATTCCAAGATGGCAGTCACCTTCGGATTGAACTTTGAGGGAAATGATCTTAAATCTTTCTCACTAAATCTCTGTTGGAGAAATTATTTCCTAAGACTTTGATGTCGTTGATGATTTTTGAAAATCTTGTGTACATTGAATCAATGTCTTTGTCTACCTCCATCCTGAACTTTTCAAATTCTGACTCTAATTGAAACAGCTTCGAGTCCTTCACCTGCGATGTACCTTCATGTGCAACTTCAAGCAAATTCCAAATATCATAAGCAGTTTCACATATGCAAACTCTATTGAAATCAGTTCTATCTAATGCACAAAATAATACGTTCATAGCCTTAGCATTATTCTTACAACAAAGTTTGTCTAAATCGTCCTATTTATCCTTCGGTTTTTCCATAGTTACACTTCCAATTACCATTGTAGGTGGAGTGTACACTTCTCTACCATTCCCCAGACATCTATATCTAACACAATACGAAATTATCGCATTCGAGTTTTCCAGTAATTATAATCTATGCTAGTGAATAAAGGAGGTCTGCTAATTCCTTGCCCTCAAAAAATGCGTGATTGTTATGCAACATTTCTCCTGGTGGTAAAACTGTTTTGGAAAAAACTTTGCTCTGATAATTTTTTGAATTAACAAAATACTTAGCTAAATTGTTCTAGAATCAAGAAAGCTTAGTCACAACCAATACTTATACCAAATCACTTTGAGATTTATGATAAAACAAAATACAAGTTTATTTCAAAAGTGATAAGAAATTACCAATAAAAGTTTTCAATAAAGTTTGAAATCGAGGTTATGATGAAAAAGCTAAAATATCATTTTTGAATTTAACGGTCCTTCTCCTAAGGACCGGCTGGCTAAAGCCTAACTCTTCCTAGATACAACAACTATCCTCCCATAGATCTCACCATGACCTAGTCGTTGCACACACGACAGTGATTTCCCCTAAACTACATATTGGCCTAGTCGCCACTTATAACGCGTCGAATTCTCTACCGATTACAAAGGGAATGAAACAGGAAAAATAAACTGAGAATAAAAACTCTCTCAGGTCTTGAGCACTAAAGAGGCTGAAAAATCTTTCGAAAATCATCGGAGATAAGAAGCACGAACGATCCTTTCTTCTCTCTTGAGATTTCACGAATACTTAGGAAGTTTTCTGGTTGCACAGAGTTATCTGGTTGTAGATGCACGAAATTAAGGCTCCTGGAGGTGTGTCACATTAAATTCCCAAAGTTTAGCCCATTTATTGTTTTTCCACTATCGCACAGCGGTAGCACGATATCCCCTGCGATAACTCCAATGGTTGATATGTGTCCCACTATGCAATAATTGCATCGCAGTGCTGGAGGTCGTGTACGGTCGTGGGACTATCGTGCCGTGATAGTAATATAAATAGGCGGTATCTCCAATAATACGCATCATGGAAACTATTCTGAATCATGGCCTGTATCACGGCTGACGTAAACAAGCTAATGTGGGGTGGTAGTTACTATCGCCTACAATAGCTCAACTTTATAAAATCTGATGTACATCTCCCACCCAAAATTATCAGAGTGTTATACCTGTTATATCTGCACACCACAAACACACTATGATCAAATACATTTAGGATTTTTTATTTTCAAACTAAGGAGTGCAGAACGCATATTCCAACATTACAGACCCTACATCTCGCATTCGCCGTGAGAAGCGAGTGCTCGACATAGGCTATTCCTTTAATCTTATCCCAATAACTAGGCGAGAATTCCCTGGGACATCGGCCTGGGAAGGAGGTGGTCATTGAAGGGGAAGAGCAAGATCTCACTGGCCGAGAGCTGTTCCCCAGTCCGGTGAGCGTAGAGATACCTGGCGAGATGACCGTACGAGATGGGTCAACTCGCCAAGCGGGAGGAGGGAGCCTTTTTAGTGAGTTGATTGTCTCTGCTTTAGTTCTAGAGGGGTTTAGGGAACCCAAGATGTCTTACTACACAGGCCGGGATGATCTAGTGCAACACGTTTACTGGTTCGAGGATATCATCTCCATCTAAAAGATGTCAGATTCCTTCAAGTGCCGACTCTTCGCGATTACCTTCAAGGAGAAGGTGAAGGACTAATTTCACCAGCTTCCTACAAACTCAATTTATTGCTTTGAGGATCTTTGTCGGGGATTTCTGTTGAGGTTCTCGACGTCAAATAAGAGGAAGAAGGGGGCAAAGTTCCTATTTTCCATTGAGAATGGTCTGGAGGAGATGCTGAGGAGTTATGTGGATATGTTCCAGGAAGAGGTACTTTTGGTTAAGGAGGTACCCGAGTATACCCTCATGTTTGTCTTTACCCTCGGGCTACGTGAGGGGTTCTTCAGGGTGGATCTAAAGAGGGACCCCCATTGTATTTTGAGGAGTTGATGGAGAGGGTGGAAAGGGAGATTGAGGGAGAGGTAGCAAACCTCACATTTTCCAGGAATCTGGCTAGGCTGGGTGCAAGAGAAGAGGAGTAGGGAGGAAGCAAACAGTAGGAGCTAAGGAGGAGAGATGAAGCTAGAGGTCAGGGGATCCAGGGGAAGTAGCATGTTGGGGGTACCATGAACAAAACTACCGTTTGGCCTGGAGTCCCCAGGGAGGACCGATTCAGGGCCAAGGAAGAGGAGTCTATGGGGGGGGGGGGAATTACCATAGGGTCCAATGACGATTCAACCCTCCAGGTTAGAGATAGGTTCTAAGCCCTCCCCTCTCCCCACAACAACAAACTATGGCGATCGACCGTGATAGAGGTGGAAGGTGGGGAAACTGAAGAGGAATAGGAGGCAGGGTGGTGTTGCCTTACTATGACTTCCACTAGGAAGGTCATACGACGTCCTCCTGCCCAAAGTTATTAGAGATGAGAAGAGCAAGAGTTCTAACACAATAGTAGCCTCCAGTGAGGATCGAGTACGTCGTTCCTAGAGAGGGAGAAGAGGACAGGTGTGAGTATCGGGCTGACACAAGTGCCTGAGGGGGGATCCGGGTGATCCATGGGGGATTGGGGATCGAGGCCACTCGTAAGGGGAGCTTCTAGATTATGTTTATAAGGAGCATTGTCTCAACCTCCCAAACCCCACCCCTAAAGGAGAAGATTACCTTCTCATCAAAAGACATGCTAGACGAAAAATACTCGTTCTGCGATGTCTTAGTGATCCAGAAGGCAATCGAGAACTTCACGGTGTCTAGGATTCTAGTTGATAATGGGAGATCCGTGAATGTGATCTTCAAGAATGCATTCGATGCGATGAAGTTATAGGCAAGAAGGGTGTTGGCTTCGGATGGGCCATTGTTCGGATTCTCTGGGGAAAGGAAGGAGGTAGAAGGTGGAGTAGGACTTCACGTAACACTAGGCGAGGTGTCTAGGAACTAACGGTTTTTCATCGTTGATGCTCCGAGAAGTTATAATGCTATATTTGGACGTCCTCTCATCAACGCTTCCTGATGCGTTCCTTTGTCGTTCCTTTAATGTCTCAAGTTCAACAGTGGGGGAGTGCAGGTTCGGATCAGGGGAGACCCTAAGGTGGCAAGGAAGTTCTACGTGACTTCCATCAACACCATATTGTGTATGGCGGAGTTCGAGGAGGTGGAGAAAGTGATGGAGGAGCATACAAGGCAGAAAGGTGGAGTAGGAGTGGTTGAGGAGGCGATAAAGGAGCCAGCGGCGCAGGGAGAAGTGGTGATGGCCGAAAAAGAAGATGAAGGAGAGGTACGCACCCTTGAGGGTGGTATGGATGAGATGTTGCGAGCCCACGGTGAGATTATAGTAGTGGAAGAAAGGGGGAAGAAGAGACCCTCATTCTAGGAGAGGGGAAGAAGCGAATGGGAAGAGCAGTCCAAGCTGGAAGCTACAGAAGAGGTGGTTGAGATGGAGGTCTTCACCAGGGCAAGGGAGACAGAGAAGCTGTGGGTTAACAGAGGCCTGAGTTAGGGAGACCAGGAGAGGATACTGGAGTGCATTTAGAGGAACGTCGACATATTCGCATGGAGCACGGCTAACATGCCAGGCATCGATGCAGACGTGGCGTGCCATAATATAAACCTCAACCCAAAAATGTTGCCCATCCTCCAGAAGAGGAGGATCATTGCAACCAAGTTGGAGGACCTCATATGGGGGGAGGTGGAGAAGCTCCTCAAAGCAGGTTTTATATCAGAGATCCAATATACAGGCTGGGTCTCCAATGTGGTAATGGTTAAAAAATTGATGGGCGTTGGAGGATGTGTGTCTACTTTTCTCTTCTGAATAAATCATGCCCTAAGGATTGTTATCCCCTACCTCGAATTGACGCGCTGGTTGACTCAGTTGTCGATTTTTCTGTGATGAGTTTTTGGATGCTTTTTCAGGTTATCATCAAATTAGGATGCACCTACCTAACATCAAATATGTCTCCTTCATCACAAGGGAAGGATGATATAGTTACAAGATGATTCCCTTCGGGCTGAAGAATGTGGGAGCACCATAACAAAGGATGATGGATCGGATTTTTAGGGAGCAGAGGGGGACAAATCTGGAGGTATATGTGGATGATCTCATGGTAAAGAGCAAGGATGTAGGTTCCCATCTTCAGGATATGAAGGAAACATTTGCCACCCTACGAAAGTTCAAAATGTGGCTAAACCCTTTGAAGTTCATCTTTAGAGCCAGTAGAGGGAAGTTCCTTGGTAATCTCCTTACCCAAGTTGGGGTGGCACCCAACCTTGACAAGGTGAAGGCCATAGTGGAGCTAGACTCACCACAAAGCACCAAGGAAGTTAAACGCTTGATGGGAAAGCTTGCCGGGTTGAGCAAGTTCCTCTCCCGAGCAGGGGAGAAGTAATCGCCCTTCTTCAAAGTGTTGCGAGGCAGCCAAAAGTTTGAATGGTCGAAATAATGTGAGGAGGCCTTCCAAGCCTTGAAGAGTCAGCTCACCAGGGCCCCAAGGAGGGGGAGGATTAGGCTTTATACCTCAGAGTGGGGGAGAAGGACATGAGTTCCGTATTCGTCCGGGAGGAAGGAAAGAAGCAGCTACACATCTACTATGTAAGCAGAGTCCTAAAGAAGACAGATGTTTGGTACCCGATTTTGGAGAAGTTAGCATTTGCTTTGGTCATGTTAGTCAAGAAGCTCAGACCGTACTTTCAAGTGTATTTGATCAGAGTGGTGACAGATCAACTCTTCTCAAGCTCTTTCAAGAGGTAGAACATTCAGGGAGATTGGCCAAATGGTCTGTAGAGCTAAGTGAGTTTTATATCTCCTTAATCCCTAGGCTATCGATTAAGGCTCAGGCGGTGGCAGATTTTTTGGCCAATTACGTGGTCGAGGTGGAAGGCAAAGAATCCTTACGGTGGATCGCCTAGAAGATGTTGGTAGATGGTGCCTTAGGGAGACATTCTATATGAGGCAGGGTGGTGTTGGAAAGCCCCCATGGGACCAGGATAAAGCAGGTTGTGGCCATACAGTTCCTCATCACGAATAACCATGCAGAGTATGAGATCGTGATTGCGGGACTTCGTCTGGCTAAAGTGCTGGGTATACAAGATATGGAGGTGTTTACGGGCTCGATGGTGGTGGCGTCATAGGTCAAGGGGGAATTCAAGGTAAGAGAATCCACCCTCATGAAGTACTTGGCCAAGGTGAAGGGGATCATCATAGGTTTTTAGACATTTTCCATTCAATATATACCACGGGAGGAAAATGCCACAATTGATCGGTTGGCCAAGTTTGGACCCTGGGTCAGAGGGACCCTGAAGAATTTGTTTCGCCCATCCATTGAGGAAGGTGAATTGATAGAGATAGACCAACGTCCCTCCTAGGTGGATCCTTTCATAACTTTCTTGACCACAGGTAAGCTTCCAGAGGAGGTCCAAGACAAAAGGAGCATCTAACATAAGTATGCATACTATCTGATGCACAAAGGAGGATTATACCAAAAACTCTTTCAGGGCTCCTGGCCCGATGTATGGTGGAGGAGGAAGTTCGGAAGATCTTGGATAAAATTCATTTCGGCGAGTGTGGCCATCACTCCAGAAGTGGGACCTTGGAGTCGAGGGTGGTATGATAAGGGTATTTCTGGCCAGCACTAAGCAAGGACACTATATAATTTGCAAGGAGATGTCAGAAGTACCAGTTTTTTGCTCCACTCCAACTCTTATCGGCCCAAAGACTTAGGATTGTCACGGCGACATGGCCCTTCGCTATTTGTGGGATGGACTTGGTAGGACCTTTCCCAGAGGCAAGTGGGCAGAGGAGGTTCCTCCTAGTCATGATCGACTACTTCTAAAAGTGGTTAGAAGTGATGAGCTAGCCAAGGTGACCTCCCAAGTGATCCGCAGCTTTGTGTGGGGGGAGATCATTTGCTAGCATGGTCTTCCTCGAGCCATTGTCATGAACAACGAACTGTAGTTCACTAGCGAGGAGTTTGTCAGCTTCTACACCTAGCTGGGGATAGAACTCCGATTTGTGTTTGTCCACCACTCGAGGAGCAATGAGTAGGTGAAGGCGGCAAACAAGATCATCGTGAACTTGTTAAAGAATAAGGTGGAGAACTTGAAGGGGAGCTGGGTATAACTGCTTACCTCGGTCCTGTAGGCCCTAAGAACCACTCCCAACACAGCCACATGAGAGACCCCCTTAAAGCTTTTCAACAGTTGCAAGGCCATGCTCCCAGTAGAGTTTGAGTTCAATACGCCATGGTTGGTAGCCGCAGATAGTGGAGATGAAGAATGGAGGGGAGAGAATGAAAGCAAGTTCTGACTCTTATTAGACATGGTGGAAGAACTTTGAGACCTGGCGGCCATTCAGTAAGAGGAGGTCAAGCACCGGATGGCCAAGTACTTTGACAAGCACATTTGGATCAAACAGTTTGTGGAGTGAGACCTAGTCTTAAAGAAAGTTAATGCAGCTGGGAGGTCGGCAGCGATTGGGAAGTTCAATCCTAACAAGGAAGGTCCTTACTTAATCAAGGAGGTACTAAATTCGGGAGGTTACTGCCTCCAAAATGTGGAGGGGTGACCATAAGTCACATTGGAGTGGTGACAACCTGAAACATTTTTACCCTTAGTTAAAATAATAATTGTATACTTTTGTGATGTATTGCTTAAATTATATTTCTCTCTTGAGTATGGATGATGCTCTCTAGTGATATAGTAAGGTTGAAACATTAGTCTCGAGCAGACCCATTGACCGGGATCCCACTAGCTGGCAGGGATGAAATCTCACTCGGTGGTAGGTTGAAAGAAAAGCTATGGAATTGATTATCCCCGAGAAGACCCGCTGACCAGGCTCCCACTATCTTGCATGGCCAAAGGATCACTCGGTGGTAGGTTGAAAGTAAAGTTATGGTATTGATATCTCCGAGTAGACCCACTAACCAGGCTCCCATTAGCTAGCAGGATCGAAGGCTCACTCGGTGGCAGGTTTAAAGAAAAGCTATGGAATTGATTAGCCCCGAGCAGACCCGCTGACCAGGCTCCCACTGGCTGGTAGGGACGAAGGCTCACTCAGTGGCATGTTGAAAGGAAAGTTATGTTGGAGTTACCATGGTGATCTAGAAGTGGTCAAACATGTAATCTCACTGCCAACGCGATATGAGCCTGCAGGGTCACACATAAGAGCCAGTGGAGAAGTCTGAACATTGACTGTGTTGGTAAGGGTTACTAATCACCATTCATAATGGGGTCGGGCAAATGTTGCCAAAAGAGGTTCGTCGAGAGTCGTCGAGTATGACTCGTCGACTAAGGCTGAGTCATCGAGTATGACTCGTCGACTAAGGCAAAGTCGTAGAGATTCGTCGAGAGTCGTCGAGTATGACTCGTCGACTAAGGCTGAGTCGTCGAGTATGACTCGTCGACTAAGGCAAAGTCGTCGAGATTCGTTGAGTATGACTCGTCGACTAAGGCTGAGTCGTCGAGTATGACTCGTCGACTAAGGCAAAGTCGTCGGGAGTCTAACTGCTGATTCTTGCCGATTCTGCCTGCTGATTCTCTCCGATTCTGCCTGCTGATTCTCGCCGATTCTGCCTGTTGATTCTCACCGAATCTTGGTCTGATTCTCGCCGACTGATTCTCGCCGAACCTGGAGTTGATTCTCGGCGAATCATTCTGAATCCCTATCCTGTGTGGTCTACGGATAGCGATACCTTTGGACTATTTATGTCTTTGGTATAAATAGGGGACTTAGGGTTTTGGGAATAAGAGAGAGATCGGGATTTTTCCTGTAGCCGAATCGAATCCGACGGAAACATTCCACCGCTCGTTTGCTCCGCCGATTCCCGAACCCCGACGGACGGAAGTGTTCCGCCACCTTTTCGCTTCCCCGACCTCCTCCTCTCCGGCGACTATCGCCGGTGTTTCTCCTCCTGGAACAGACCTAGTAGTTCGTGGAGGTGTAAGGTGCAGTCGATCTCCTTCCCGATCTTTCGTGCGACGAAGCTCGGTGTTCTCCCACTTGTGTGGATTTATGCAGAGACGTGGACATTATTCCACGTAGAACTCGCCACCGACAAGGACTCAAAGCTTGAAGCATCTCTGTTGAGTTGTGACTCAACGCCGTATAAGGTAATTTTTGCCTAGTTGTTTGTTAACTTCTTGATTCAACTTTCGTGGCCCGATCCCATCTCTTTTGGGTTGTTCTTGATGTTTTATTCCTTCCACTGCGTGCACAAGCGTTGTGCCATCCTCATAGAGAAACCCAACAAGTTATGGTATTGATTATCCCCAAGAAGATCTGCTGACCAGGTTCCCACTAGTAAGTAGGGTCAAAGTCTCACCCTGTGGCAGGTTGAAAGAAAAGTTACGGAATTGATTAACCCTGAGCACACCCGCTGACCAATCTCCCATAAGATGGCAGGGCCTAACATTCACACGGTGGTAGTTTAAAGGAAAGTTATGGTATTGATAGCCCCGAGTAGACCCACTAACCAGGATCCTACTTGCTAGCAGGGCTGAAGACTCACGCGATGGCAGGTTGAAAAAGTTATGGTATTGATAGCCCCGAGCAGGCCCCTTACTTAGCTCCCACAAGCTGGCAGGGCTAAAGGCTCACTTGGTGGCAGGTTGAAAAAGTTATGGTATTGAAAGCACCCATGACCAGGCTCCCACTAGCTGGCAGGGCCGAAGCCTCACTCGGTAGAAGGTTGAAAAAGTTATGATATCGATAGCCCTGAGCATACCCGCTGACAAGGATCCCATTAGCTGGCAGGGATGAAGGCTCACTCAGTGGAAAGTTGAAAATTTTATGGTATGGATAGCCCCGAGTAGACCCACTGACTAGGCTCCCACTAGCTGGTAGGGCCGAAGGCTCACTCGGTGGCAGATTGAGAAAGTTGTAATAACATTTGCCCCGAGTAGACCCATTGTCCAGGCTCTCACTAGCTTGCAGGGCCGAAGGCTCACTCGGCGGCATAATGCAAGAAACTTGTGGTTTTATGAACCCTTGATGTTACCCCGCTGACCGAGATCTCACTATTCGGTAGGGCAGGCAGGTCGCTCAGGTAAGAAAGTTAAGCCTTAAGGGGAAGGAGTGGGTTGGGTTCCACTCACTCTCACCACGAATACCACCCCTTCACACGTGAGTGCGAGAGTAAAGCGTTGATATTACGGGAACTCGGATCCCGCGATAGCCACAGGGTCAGATTCCCATGAGCCAGAGAAGGTTGAGCGTACATCTTGGTGAGTTAGGAGAACATAAAGGAAAACACTCAACCATGAATTAACAAATGATATGATAGCAAGCTGCACTATACATAAAAAAAATGAGCATTACAAAAGAAAAGTTGTTTCTTTACTAATCACAAAAAAAAATGTTGGTCGCGTGCGCCGTTACAATGTCAAAAAAGAAAAAAAAAATCCCTCAACTCGCGGGTAGGTCCTTGGATGATTATTCCTTCTCGCCATCGTGAGGGGAGTAACATCGTCCCGAGTACTCCGAAATCGCAGCTTGCGGATAGAAATTCGGGATGAGGTCCCTTGCGACTAGCTCCATCCAATTATCTCGTATGGCATCGAGGTTGTGCAATACGTTCAGATTTGACTCCATGGTCTGCACAGTCTGTAGTTTGTAGGTGTTTTCCACCTCCTGCGGCAAGAAGTGGAGAAGGTTACACGCATTGGAGGACGATGCGCCAGGTGCGACGAGAGTCTCCTCTGTATGGGCTTTTGCAAGCTCCATCTTGGTTGCCGCGAGCGCCCCCTCCAAGTCGTCGATGCGTGACCGAAGGCGTTCGATGCTCTCGACATCCTATAGAAGATTTTTTGAGATAAGTTCAAAGTGAAATGGGAAGAATATGAAGTGAGGGGACTTACCACACCACCCGAGTTATTAGCGAGGAGGCACTCCGTTAGCTCGAGATGCGTATCGAGGTCGAGTACCTTCTCCTTAGCAAACTCCTGGGCCGTCTCGATATCCCTGAATTTCTTGTGGAAGCTAATTCCCCTCCGCGCGAACATGTGTGCGAGCTCATGGCGCATAGATGGGCCCGCAAGCTCTCGTAGGCGTGTTCCTTCATTGTCAGCCTATCATACTCCTCGGCATCTTGGCGACCATGCATTCCATAGATGAGGGAGTATGTATCCTCGTCGGCATGACTGGACTCAGTCCAAGAGGGCAGGAGAGCCAAGAAAGACTCGGTACGAGTCCTTATCCCAGGAGAGCAGACGTTGCCTGAAACCATCTTTGGGATTCTTCCCCAACCCAAATTTGGGGTACGAGTTGGGTGTTCCCAATTCTCTGCTCCCAACTCGTCGTCGTCTTGTTGTTTCCCTTTTGAAGGGGCCGACTCACTCGCTGGAACGGGCTTCTTCGGGAGGGTTGGCTCACCAGAGGGAGCAGGTTTCTTGGAGGCAATGGTCTTTTGGCGCTTTGAGGGCCCGCCGGACAATGATCCTGTATTAGGCCTTCTCCCGATCTCTCCCATCTTATTCTTACTGTTATCAGAAGTGGGTGCTTGCAGGTCATCGACACACGCGGCAACGACAGATTGGGCAAGGGCAAGGGCAGGATCCACCCTACCCTTTCCCGCGTATGGAGGGTGTGCAGGGATGTCGCGCTCACCTATAAGTAAGCAAGGAGCAATAATGCATTAATGTCGTCAGAAGCATAATAGAGTTGCGAGAAGGGTACATGAGCTTACCTGCACTCGAGAGTACAGGTAGTATCGAGTCAGCATTGCACCTTAGATGGGTGACTTCAAAGTTTTTCCCAAGAATAACTTTTGTAGTTTGGCGTCCTCTCCATCGAGTGCAATGCTCGGCAGGTCATCTCGTCCTTTTGAATCAACATATAAGGCACGTTGCCATGGTCACCCTTGATAAAGATGAATCAGTTGGTTCAATAGTGGGCTTTCTTAATGGCCTCGCAGACCTTGATCTACGAGCTGGTGAGGAAGGCCACCCCGTCGCTGGTGGCTCTGTAGATGAATAATTTGCGGAAGACCATCAAGTTAAACTCTATCCTCTCATCACCCAGATAGCACACGTAGGCAACCAATATCGAGATCCCTTAAGGGGAGATCTACGAGGGCACCAACCCAAAGTACTTGAGAAATTACTTCATCTCCGGCCATAGCGGGAGGTGAAATCCCATCTCAAAGTATGTGGGCGGAATGGCGAGTTAATCCTCCTTTATGGAATTGATGGACTCACCCTCCATAGGCATACGAGCTTCAATCGGTAGAGAAAGATGTAGTCCAGAAAGCGAGATGCGCAGTTCTGGCACCCCTCCTCGCTGTCGTCAACCATCTTGCGAGCACGAAGTGTGAGCACTTGGAGGATTGGGGAAGAAAGGTGGAGTAAAAGCAGTTATGATGGTAAGTGAAGACCGGTTGGGGGCGGGGGTTTTTATAGAAACCGGCGGGATGGGTCCGGCCAATTGGCGTGAATCCACTCGCCGCCCCTCTGCTGGCAAGGCATCCTGCAACATGTTTTGTCTGAGACCACTCGCGAATCATGGCATACACGCATCCATTTGTAGAATAAGAAAGGCGCTTAACATCATAAGTCTCGCACTCGCATCAAAACAGATAGTATTTATGCAGAACGATCAAATTACTAAAATATTCATGAATTAGCGGGCATTGTCCAGATAGTTCTTGCATGGAATAAAAAGGAATAATAAAAAAACTCAGTTCACAATAATCACATTCTCACAGAGTTAGTGCGGGACCCATTTCCATGAGCCCTGTTCTCACGTCCTCACTTGCGGACCTCCCCTCTGGGCGACTTCCTCGCGAACATCTGTGTTTTCTTGATGAAGGGTTTGCCATCATTCCTCCATTTTCTTTAGATGCACCTCTAATGAAGCCATGTATCCTCCGATAAGTCTTTGCATCGTGCTTGTAAATGAGGTACACTCACATTCCAGCATCTCCACTCACTAATGTAGAGTGAGTAGGAGAGGAAAGCTGTCATTTGCTGGCTGAGCTCGCTCATCCTGTATCTCTCAAAGCATGAACCCGTGCTTCCACAGAATAATCGCCACCCGCTCAATTAAATCCAACGATAGATACCTTATCACCAAGAAAGCCTCGGATCATGTCACGAGAGGGTGGTGTTGATTATGTCGTGACAACATCCTGATCGGCTCCTATGGAGATATCAGTCAACACTAGTGAAGGAAAGTGAGAGATCAGTACATGCAGGTGCGACAAAAGTTATGAGATGTGTCAACTACTTACCTAGGGAGGTCTCTCCACCTCCTTACCTTGGTGGAGCGGGGGAAGGCTTGGTTGATCGCCAAAAGGATCACTGAGGGGTAGTATCAAAGACTTCCCCGATCTAACTTGCGGGATGACAGGATTGTGAGGAGATTGAACTTACGACTCTGAGGTCCCTGCACCCCCACTCATCAGGAATTTCGTGGCATTAGAGAGATATGTACAGAGGTCGCAAGTGGGAGATCTGGTCGGCGAAAGGAGTCGAGAGGGCATCAATAAAAGGAGGCACTGCACAGACACAAGGGAAGTTCAGAACTATGCTCTCTAGGAGAGTGCAAGCGGAATCAGGAAAATACATATTGATCAAGTGTAAAATCCCTCCTCCTAGTAATTGGGCACGGCCGAGGAGATATTTTTTCCCAGGACCGTCGTCTTACACGACACCAACTTACGAGTTAGTTTCCAGCGCAAGACGGCGACCCTACCGGTAAGTATGATCATACACATGACCAATGAGAAAAGAAGAAATAAAAACCAGTTCACAATATCACAACATAGCTATATAAATATCAAATGAAGGGAAAAGTCCACAATGAGATAACAAATGAGAAGAGTAATAGGGCTTATGTCCAGTACATAACCATGACACAAAACTCTCTCTCTCTCTCTCTCTCTCAACAACATGCGGAAGCTAAACAAAATACTCATCAACCTATCGCCGGGTAGTAGTAGCAGTGCGCGGCAACTGCTCCTCCGATCATGGTAGCTCAATCTCTGGCTCCACCTGGTCGAACTAGTATGGCGGTTCCATGCATCCTTAAAATGATATGGTCCACCGACTGTTAGTCAAAAGACTAAGCCATTATCATCATCGCCTCACCCCCGCGACTCCTAGGCACCGTGCGGGTGGAAGAAAGTGGAGGACCAATAGTAGCAGAATGTACAAATAGGTGACAGTGGTATATACATATAATTTTAGCAGTTCTATACCAGTATGAGCACAATAAAAAATAGTAGTAATAAGTAGTAATAAAGTACAATACAAAAGCAGTAATGAAGAGCTGTATAAATCTAGGAAAGTAAAAGCAACTACTCTACCATCAGAGAAGCGTACATTAACTTACATGAATGCTCATACAAACTTATAACTTAGGGTTTCCAGGTAACTCATCATATAAAAGAGCCCTTTCCAATTTAAATGATGAGGGTCTAGAAACATAAGCTAAAATATATTATCTATATATGTCATGCTATGCGGTGCAATGCAATGATTATAATGTAACTCACCCACCCGACTCTGTACGCATAGACCTTTCAAACATTCTCCACTTTTTGGAGGTATCTAGCCTCTCAGGTACCAACTGTTGAGGCTCACAGTGGCAGTGGAGTGTGTATCTCCATTCCTAGGCAGGTAGGCACACTACCGTGCCTAGACCTTGTGTATGCCTCAATGCTAAGAACATAATAGCGGAGCCCTTGCGTACTCTTGCTGGCAACTACCAGACTTAATGGTCATGTGTGTGTTTAGGGGATAGTCTTCCAGACCTCAGTATAAACATCCTACTGGTCTTTCCTAAAACCTGCACTCCTCACTGGAGTAAACGTACTTTCGTCAGTGTGTCAACTGGACCAGTACCGAATGACCCACCACACAAACACAACCAGATATGAAAATACATACTCGAACCTCCAGCTCGCAGGGCCAACCCATCCTCAAATCTTATGCATCACCAAGCCTTTAGCTCGCATGCAAATTAGTCAGTAATATCACCACACCAAGTCTCCAGTTCCAGGACTAACAAGTCCCAAATCACTCCAACCCGTACATGGGTGAGATTGCTAAGTTATCCTTTCAACCTATTAGACTACTCTTGTCTAACTTTTAGTTATACATAGCAATTTAAGGTTGATCTTGGACTTCTCGAGGTCTACCCGGTGAAGGTCTCATAGCGGTATTAGGAAGTATGATGGGATTAACCCAATCATTCCCTTTCTCGAGATATTTAGTTTTATTAGTGACTACCCTTTATAAAAAAACCCTCACATAGTTACACTTAGAAAGTCTATGATGATTTATGCTTCATATAGGGGAACGACAATCTTTCGTTGATCCCGAACTTAACAACGCCCCTTAGGGTCCATGTACACTAACTCACACCAACTCTGAGTAAATCCCTTAGGACTCCAACCAACTTCTCATCATGGTCCTAAAAACTCCCAACATGACTAGAACCAATTTGTAGCGTATCTAACCATCAGCCCCTTGACTTTACTATATATAGCCCAAATGATCGATATGAGTCTAAGGGTTGTAACCACCAAATATTTTATCCAAATGACATATGATTAATTATAGGGGGTCTGAATACTCAGTTAAAAAGAAGTTCCAAAGTTTCACAATTTTCTAAATTAAATTGACCATAATTGAATTTTCCTAAAATATAAATCACTAGTGGATTTGAACATGAAGTATCACTTCCAAGGGTCCAAACAGAACCAAATAATTTCCACAAGGTCATAATGATAAATAACAGGTCTGGACCAAATTTCATATCATTCAAATAATATTTGATATTTAATTTCTAATTACAAAAATCTGATCTACTATATCATGTTACTCATAAAGTACTATAAATATTCATCAAATAATTCCAAAAAAATTACTGGAGGTTACAAATGGTATATAATTATTATTTTCAGAAATGTATAGTTTTATAACTCAATTTGAGCATAATTATCTCAATAATATAGAAGGGGCAAAATGGTAATTATAACTACAACCCTAAGATTCTGACTTTCAAAAATTCCAATTAATTTATCTAGTATGTGTTGAAACCGAAAACTCGGTCTCAGTGGAGTTCACCCTTGGGGAAGGGGTAATCGCACACTTCTCTCTTGCGAGCCAAACAACCAAGGAAAAAAGAACAGGGAACAGACCTGAGAGCTCGGCGTGGAGGTCCAACCACACACCCGGAAGATCTTAAAGCGCTTCCCCTCCCTAGCAAAATGTCGAGCTAAGGACACCTTAGAAAGCGCAAGAACACCGGGATCTAGTAAGCATGCCCTCTGAGGTACCCCCTTGGGTCTATTTATAGATTTCTGAAAATGGTCTACAAATAGCCAACCTCCGTTGTTCCAAACAGCTATGTATAGTCAAGGTTGGCCTGCTAACAGCGTAACTCCACTGTTTTGGAAGGCTATGGGCAGGCCGGTGGGGAAAAATGGTAAAAACATCAACATCACTTGGCGAGTGGTCCCTGAGATCTCCACTCGCCCGGAGCGGCGAGTACGGGCTTGGATGGACATACTTGCCTGCCGCTTTCCGAGCTCCCCTTGGGAGAGTGGGAGCCCTCCTACTCTACTTGCCCTTCAAACACTCCACCCCACCTGGGCGATTTAGGGGGCTGCTGAGCTCCCCCCCTCGGGTGCATGCCCAGGACCTGGACTGCTGGATCTATACAACCTGGCTCCTACCGACCCCACTTGACGGATACAGGGTTGTACACAATCTCCGCTCTTTGTGAGGTTGGAACAAGCTAGAAAAGAATCATCCAACCCCACAGGATTTGGCGAGTTTGGCAGGGGCCAGAGAGAATCTTTCGGTGGGGTCCACCAGCGGCTATATATATACATGCATACCTGGTGACCTTTGCCATTCCTTTTGTTCTAACCTTGCCGAGATGCCTATCCCCAATGAGATCCAAGAGAGGCTTGCCCGAGCTCACGAGGCTGCCTCTACCCGCATTGCCGGCTTGACCGACATTTCCCTTAGAATCCCGCTGAGCGGCCTGGTAGAATCCAACCCCGCCAAGAGGGCAAAACCACTTTCCAAGGCGGCTGAACCCATCTTAAATGATCTGAAAACTACCTTGGAAAATAGGGTCGGTTCCTCCACTCTGCCTGCCACTGAGACGAAGAGTAAAGACATCGTCGACCTTTCCGCCGACTCGGACAGCCAACGGGATGACGGTGAGGCCTCCACGCCGCGAGTTAAGACCCCCTTAGACAACTCACGGCCTTAAACTCAAGAAACTAGCCTACGAGACCCGTCGCCCCCCTTTGGGACCCTGGGGCTGGACTCGCAGAAGTCGAGGTCGCTGGCTCGCACCCCCTCTTAACAGTAACTTCTTTCTCCTGGAACTGCGGGGGGAGGAGCTGAAGTCATCCCCGTCCCGAGCTTCGTCCTCCTCCCACCAAAAAATCATCGCCCGGGTCGTGGCAAGAACCTGAGCCTGCCCCCTCTCCGCACTTCCCTGGGGGCACCGAGCTTGCAAGGCAAGTTTTGACTTCAACTAATTTGTCTCGCGTGATTTCCCTGGAGTACTCGCCTTTCGTGCTGATACTTGACTATCTTTGCACCTCTTCCCAATCAGTTTAAGGCTGACGAATCTTCAGAGCCAACCTGCTACTCGCCTCTCCCTTCCCAAAGCTCGCTAGACTCCTTCCTGAGTTCTTGAGGTAGAGAACAGAGAGAGTATGAGGCAGGGTAATCAGGATCTTCAAGAAGCTGGTGCGTGGGCTGCGCAAGGTTCAGGAGGACAATGAGGCGTTACAGCGTGACTATGTGCGGCTCGCGGATGAGGTGAGGGGCAGCCGACAGACGAGGCAAATGTCTACTTCTTCGCTTTTGGATGAGATCGGCAAGAACCTCCAGATCGTCCATAGGAACTTGGGGCGGATCCGCGAGCTACACAACTGATGCCGACCTACGGGGAAGGAGATGTGAGGCCGACGTAGGTAGAAATAGATCCATTACTGAGCCTACCGGTGCTCGCCTCCGCCCCCCTCAGCTCGCGTGCATTGAATATTTCCTCTATCCTTTTTTTAATTCGCTTCCCGCACTTCCTGTTTCTGAACTGCATTCCCCTGCTTGTAATAACTTAGAACATTCTTTAGATTTCAATGTTTGTTACTTGAATAATAAAATACTATTTGGACTCGGCTCGGCATGGGCAAGATGAACCCTAATGCTGATGGTCGCTCCAAATATTCTCGGCAATTTGTCGAGTACCTCTTTTTCGAGGGTAATACTACCAAGGGGGAGCTCCGCTGAGTTCTTAACCGGTTACGTGCCCCCTGACTTTGAGGCGCGCCGGCCCAGAGAGGGTGAATCCATCAATACCTTCTACCCCGACGAGCTCGCCTTAACCCATCTCGCATTTCGAGGTGGGGTTGCGCCTACCCCTCTAGCCGGAGATCCGCCAGATCCTCAAGTACTATGGCGGGGTGCCCACGCAGCTGAACTCGAATGCAATCGCCATGATGGTCGCATTCATGTGCTTCCTCCTCAAAGAGCGGATAGAGTTCAACTTGACCGTCTTCAGGAAGCTCTTCAACCTATAAGGCTACTCCAGATGGCGTCGCCTACTTTGGGGGATCGTTCATCAAGGTTAGCGAGATCGCAAACAAAAACCACAACTGGATATCCAAGATCGTCTTCATCAATGGGCGGTCCTTGGCAATGTGCCCTACTCGCCACAACAGAAAGGCGAGGAGGTGTACCAGCCCCCTGCGGTATCCAGTAATGATGCCGAGCTCCACATGTTATTCCTCCATATGGACTTCGAGGTCGCCTTCCTCTGAAGGGGCATTAACTCGCTCTGCCCCGTCCTTCCTGGTGAAGGTATACCTCTCACTTCTCTTTTTGCCAAACTCGCCAGATCAATAGGATTTTCTAACCAAGTTTTTTCACGTAGGGGAGCACATGATTCCCGAGAATTTTCCCTTTGCGGTCTCGGGAGTCAACCTTGACCAATTCACGCGCGAGAAGGCATCCGCAGCATCTTGTCGAGCAGAGCTGGCGGCGTCCAAGCCCTCTTCTAGAAAGCGGAGACCCGACCTCACGGGGTCCATCTCGCCTCGGAGCCCCCCACCCCAAAAGAAGATGAAGAAGGCGGTGGTTGTCTCCAAGGTGAGACAATAACAAAAACAACAAAAACAACAAAAACAAAAATACATGAGCTCGCCTGAGATCACCCCGGACGGATCACCAGAGGGCTCGCTAAAGGAAGACATCAGGGAAAGAATAGTGGGTGGTGAGTCCTCCGTTCCTCCTGCTATAGAGAAGACCATGGATGGCGAGCCGGGCCCGCTGAAGAGTCATCCCCTCTTCAGCTTTGGGGGAAGGTGGAAGAACTTGGCCGGCGAGCCGATGGTCTAATGGGATGAGCTGGCCAACCGAGTTTCCATCTCCTCTCTCCAGCCCTCCTGGATAGATCGCCAACCCCCAACCAGGCATACCTTTATGGGCGCGAGGATGCCAAGTCCTACAAGGGCATGAATCTACACCAGCTCGTCCATGAGGGCTTGCAAGCCCACATGCGGGCCCTAGAGCTTCACCACATGGTGGTCCTCCGTGGCTTCAACCTCATCCCCCTCCTGCAAAAAGCCGAGCAGGGGCGCGACGTCACTAAGGACAAGGCTGTCGACCTTGCGAGACAACTCGGCATTGCCGAGGACTTACTGGACAAAGACGACGATGGGTTGGTAAGTACTGGCTGCCCCCAACTTCATTTTCTTAGGATTTCCTGCATTTCCGGCAATAGATTTGCTTACCCTTTTTTTCACAGGATGTCGAGGCCGCTTAGCGAGCTGTGGGCTCGCGCCATCGGGCTGGAAGAGGAAAACAACCAACTGTGTGTTCGTGATGCTGAGCTGGAGGCTTGCGCCACCGAGCTGGAGGTGGACAATGCAAAGCTGAAGGAGGAGAATAAGAGGCTCCACAACGAGATCATCCCTCGGGCGGAGTCCCTCCTCCCCCCGAGCAGCGGTAGCGAGCCCCCCTTCCCGTTCAAGAGGACGAGGATCTTCGGCGAAGGCTAAGGTCGTGGAGCGGCTATGGGTCAACTCGATCAAGTCCTACGAATGCACCATGCAAATCATGAAGGATATGGGGTGCTGGTGGAGGGCTGCGAGGAAGATCACTTCCTGGGACCTTATGCCGAGCCTGTTCCCGTCCACTCCGCCCAACGAGAAGGAGGATAGATTCGACTTGCTTTTTAGGAAGGAGTAAGAGGATGATCATCTATATAGGAGGAGAGGGAGAAGACTGGTAGTCTGGGGGGAGGCAAGAGCTGACTCGCACCCCCTTCTTTTTCTCTTTTTTTCTGTAATTCTCTCCCCCCCTTATAACCTTGCCAAGGCGAGCTCCCCTTTTGTAACAATATTTTACAATTAAAATGGTTTTGACATGGATTCTGCTGTCATTCATTTTTTTTCTCTCCTTTTTTCCTGAGTCTACTCACTGCGACGCACTCGCTCTTGAGCTCTCCTCTTTAGGCGACCTCGATGGGAAGAAACTTGCTGTTAGAATGCATGAGTTAGGATTCGTACCCATGAGTAGACCTTGAGAGCTCGCCAGCCCTAGGAAATCTAGAGGCAGACCACTCGCCGTGCTAAGCTCTCCACCACCCAGCTCGCCCGCGAGCTACCTTTTTCTTGCCAATGTTAAACTAAAATTGTCAAAAATTCACAAGTAAAACCTGAAGGGGGTGGAATGCACCGCTGAAGTTCACCTTCCTCAGCGGATGCCGAGGACTCGGCTCGGTACCCCTTTACCAATGCCTTACTCTTGCTGCCCACGATAATAGTCTCCGGACTATTTGCTGAGCTGAGCCTGCGAGTTGTCGAGAACAGCCTCAGTTCGCCTCCTTTGACTGATTAGCTCGCCTATTGTTGCCTTCTTGTGGTCAGCCTCTGGGTGCTACCCCCAGCCCAATAGCTAAGTGAAAGCCTGATGTCGGGTGTTGAACATCCTTCGGGCTCAGCCCTCCAGGGTCATAATGACATCACTCGAGCCCGAGCCCTGCCAGCTAGGTGGGAGTCTGACAGAAGGAGCGTCTCGGAACCTAACCCCAGAGCGAGAATACTTTCCTTTACCCAAACCCTGAGTGCTATCACCGGCCTAATCAGATAAATGGAAACCTAATGGTGGGTGTTGAACATCCTCCAGGCTCACCCCTCTAGGGTCATAATGATGTCACTCGATGCCCGGGCCCTGCCAGCTAGGTGGGAGCCTGACAGCGGGAGCGTCTCGGGACCTTACCAGAGAGCGAGAATACTTTCCTTTGCCCAACCCCCGGGTGCTATCACTAGCCAAATCATCTAAGTGAAATCCTGATGGCAGGTGTTGAACATACTCCGGTATCATCCCTCTAGGGTCATAATAACATCACTTGAGGCCCGGGCCCTGCCAGCTAGGTGGGAGCCTTGACAGCGGGAGCGTCTCGGGACCTAACCCCAGAGCGAGAATACTTTCCTTTGCCCAACCCCTGGGTGCTACCATAGTCTCAATCAGCTAAGTGAAAGCCTGATGGCAAGGGTGTTGAATATCCTCCGGGCTCAGCCCTCTAGGGTTCATAATGACATCACTCGAGGCCCGGGCCCTGCCAGCTAGGTGGGAGCGTGACAGCGGGAGCGTCTCCGGACCTAACCTCAGAATGAGAATACTTTCCATCACTCCATGACCCTACCAGCTAGGTGGAAGCCAAGCAGCGAGAGCATCTCAGGACTTAGCTTCACAAATAACAAACCTGATCTGCAAAAAGGTTGGAGCATCAAAAGATTTCATATTTATTTAAGAAGAGAACGTACATATTCTCAAGGATAGAAACGCTTCAAGTCATCACCACTCTAGGTGTGACTTAGGGTCTCGCCCTCCATATTTCAGAAGACGGTACCCCCTGGCCTTAGAGCTTCCTGGACAATATACGGGCCTTCCCAGTTGGGGTTGAGCTTCCCCACTACCGCCGACCTCCCTACTGCATCCACCTTCTTCAGGACCAAGTCCCATTATGCGAACTATTTGACCCTGACGTGCTTGTCAAAATACTCAGCCATTCACTGCTTGACCTATTCTTTTCGGTTAGCGGACAGGTCACGCTGCTCCTCTATTATGTCCAGGGATAGCCACAGCTCCTCCTCATTCTCGGCTCTCCATTCCTCCCTTCCTTACCCGGGCCTCTGCCACCCGAGGCATCTGGACTTAAAAATCTATGGGGAGTACTGCTTCGCATCCATAGGAGAGCTTGAATGGGGTCTCCCCTGTGGCTGTGTTGGGGTGGTCTCAGGGCCCAGAGGACCGAGGGGAGCTTCTCCAACCCATCTCCCCCTTTAAGTTTTAAACTTTCTTCTTCAGGAGTTTCACAATGATATTCTTTGCCGCCTCCACTTGCCCGTTGCTCCTGGGGTGATGGATCGACGCGAACCTGAGATCAATCCCGAGTTGCCTACAGAAACTGATAAACTCGGCGCTGGCGAATTGAGGTCCGTTGTCTTGTGATAATGGCTTGGGGTAACCTGTGCCTACAAATGATCTCCCCCCACACAAAGTTTCTGACTACTTGGGAGGTCACCTTGACCAGCGCCTTCACTTCTAACCACTTTAAAAAATAGTTGATCATTACTAACAAGAACCTCCTCTGCCCGCTGGCCTAGGGGAAGGGTCCTACCAAATCTATTCCTCAGATGGCAAAGGGCCATGGGGCTGTGATGCTTCTGAGGTGCTGGGCTGGTTGTAGTTGGAAGGTGGCAAATAACTAGCACTTGTGGACACTTCTTCGTGAATTATCCAGCATCGTGTCCTAAGGTAGGCCTGAAGTACCCTTGACTGACAATCCTTCCTTCCAGGGTCCGACTCCCGGAGTGACTCCCACACTCCCCGGAGTGGACCTCTTCCAAGATTCTCTAGACCTCCCTTTCAGCCACACAATGAGCCAACAGCTCCGAGAGAGTCTTCTGATACAACTTCCTATCACGGATGAGATAGTATGCTGACTTGTACTTGAACTTCTTTTTGTTTATCCCCTCTGGATACTCCCCTGTGGAGAGGAATATTGTGAAAGGGTCCATCCACGAGGGGTGTTGATCCACCTCCATTAGTTCTCCCTCTTTTATGGAAGGGCAGAATAGGTCAGTGATGATACCCCCCCCCCCCCAAGGACCATGCTTTGCTAGCTGATCGACCTATTCGTTTTTCTCCCTGGGCACGTGTCGGATGGAGAAGGTCTGGAACCTGCCGATGAACCCTTCACCTTTGCTAAGTACAACTAAAGGGTAGGCTCCCTTGACTCAAACTCCTCATTAATCTAGGAAGCGACCACCATGGAGTCAGTGAGGACCTCCACGTCAAACACTCACAGTTCTTTGGCTAGATGAAACCCTGCAATCACCGCCTCGTACTCAGCCTGATTGGTAGTAATAGGAAAATTGACAAATATAGGTTGCTCTATCTTTGTTCCTTAGGGGCTTTCCAAGATCATCCCCACCCCCAAGGAATGCTTACCTCAGGCACCATTGATGGCGAGGATGCTCCGTCATTTGCTCGTGCCGACATGGACCTCTCGTTTGATCGCCACCGCTACTTGTTCGTGGATATTGACGGTCGTTGCCGCAACCGTCGTCGCCTCCAACACATGGACCTCTCTTTTGATCGCCGCCGCTACATGTTCGAGGACATTGATGGCCGTTGCCGCAACCGTCGCCGCAACCGTCGCCACAACCGTCGCTGCAACCATCGCCGCAATCGTCGTCGCCGTCGCCGCTGCTGCCAGCATTACGTCACTTCATTATGATTATAATGTTATTTCATTTTTGAAATAATAGTATAATCCTAATTCTCTAATTATAATTTTATAAGTTTATAGATTTATAATTTAGTGGTTATAAATTTATAAGCTTATTTTTATGTTGTCTTCTTATTTTTAATTTTGGTTAAAACATTATTAGTGGCAAGGATTCAATGTAGTATGATGAAGGGTGGATGGAGAGGTGTATGTGATAATATATATATATGTGGAGATGGAGAGAAGGGATGATATTGAAGATATAAAAAAAGAAAACCTAATTCGGTTTGCTCTAGCCGCCACCCCCTCCCCTCTTCTCTCTGCCTGGCCGAACCCGCAACCCGACTCCTGGAAGAAGCCGATCGGCTGTTGCTGCTGCCCCTCTTGGTGGCATTCTCTTGCCACTCCGGCGACCTCCTCCCTCCTCCAGTGTGACTCCGAAGAAGGTGGCTCGGTTCTCCCCATCCGGTGTGACTCTGGTGGCCCGTGGAAGTGTTATTCTTCCACCGCTAACTTGCTTCTCCTCCTCCTCACCTCCCCTCTAATTTCTGGGTTTTTGGTAACGAATTTCTATCTCTAACTTGGTGTGATATTCTTCTTCATTTTGTGAGCATTTGGAGACATTTGGTTTCAAAATTTTATCCTAAATATTGTGTCACTAGCATTTATAAAAAAATCTGAAAGTTGTATTGTGTTCAACCGAATTTTTGCGAAGATTTCCGTAAGGGTAGGTCCTCTTGGACGTTTGAAAACCGGGGTTTGTGTAGCCTTTGGTTTCGAATGGATCAAGGGGATTTGGTATATCCTCATATGGTTTTGTTTTGAGGGTTGCATTTGGACTCTTTTCGAATTGAAATTTTTAGTCCGGATCACTCTCCATGTGGATGGAAATGATGTGTTGTGATGTTAGATGTATGGTTAGGATATGCTATTAGTGAATGTGTATGTTCGTGCAGGTTTGGGTGGAAATTTCCCATTTGTGAGATCGCACAATTACAAACAAAACTCTGCCAAAATTTCGAGTTTTGCACGCACACCACGTGTTTGCTTAAATTCCACTTAGGACTTTCTTTTGTTTTCTCGTATTTAATTTCATTAGGGAGTGGCCTACATCAATTTGGTATCAGAGGGAGGTTCGCCAATTTCTCAACTTGGCAGCGATCCGCTCGTTCCGAGCCACCCCACACCCCCCCCATTTGCACTTAGGCGCATTTTGTTTGTTTTAAAAATTTAATTTCTGCTATATAAAAACAAAAACAAAAAATTGTTTTACGTATTTTCTTATTTGAGTGTTATGTGGTCCGTTATGGCGTACATTAGGAGCTCCGCACACTCACATTCATTCGTTGAGCGTAACGTTATGTTATCACCATATTTGACACCACCACCGTGCACCTCTAGGCCTATTAGAGTTCCGGCTCCGACCTATGATGGGTTAGGTGATCCGCGAGTCTTTTTAAGATGGGTGAAGGATATAGAACTTTACTTTGAGCAATATCATATTGTGGACCCCCACAGAATTCCCGTTGCAAAACTTCAATTATTTGGTCGAGCCCAGACCTTCTGGCTCAATGAGGAGCGACGTTTTGGGAAGTCCCTCGACGACTCCCTTGTAGGTTGGAGGATTATGAAGAATTTATTAACGGATGAGTATTACCCTCCATACTGCCGCTCTCCGTCTTCTGATTATTTGAATGAGTCGCCGCCCGAGATTTTGCCTACATTGAACCAGCATGTTCCCTCGTACTCCCATATGAGGACATCTCATAATTTTGTTTCCCCCCGCCAGGGCACTAGACCCGTTTCTGATCAGCGGAGTGACTATACGCCCCACGCTAGATCTCTACCCCGCCAAGATCTGACTATTTCGAGAACATGTACACCTACCGTTAGGGAGAAAGAAAAGGTTAGGTCCTCTGTCCCGCCACCTGTCCTTGTCAATACTAGGGACGTTATAAAACTGTGGGTTAAGCCTAGGCAAATAGTTAAGAGTTGCAAGGAGAACGCAACATGTTATTCTTGTGAAGTGATTGTCCACTATGCCGTAGAGTGCCCCACGAAGCCTAGAGCTTTGGCTCTTTTAGCTTCGACGTCTGAGCCCGCCACTGAGGGCGATGCCGATTGGTCTGACGACTGTAGTGACGATGAGGAGATTGGTTATCCTAGTGACCTGGATGATGATGTCTCCCCTAAGGTATCACTCCCTGGGATTAACCCACCTCCCCCCGACCATATTTCAGGCCCGTCTCCTATGATAGTTGAGGAACCGAGCGATGACCCAGAGTTAGATGACGTACCTACTGAGTTGGAAGATTTGCCTTGCGAGGGAGCCGTCCTTTTGGATCGATTAGCGGATTTGTTAGGACACGAATTGATTTTTCCTAGTCCGATCCACTTAGTTAAACCGTCATTATTAGTACCTCCATTTGATATGACTAGTGGGCTCTGTATTAGTGAGTATCCGTCGGCGGGCATGTTTTCATTTGCGTCTGCGTATGATTTCACGGCGACTGTGCTTATTGATTTGGTGTCCTCACGACATTGTTACCCGCCAAATCAACTTGCACATATCTTTCGTCCATCCTGGCACGAACTGCATGTACACATATTGTTGCCTTATGCCAGTGTCTATGAGTTGCATCACTTTCACGTCCGTCCACCTTCGAGAGCTTCTGACTGCAGAATTGATGATTCTAATTTAGTCTGGTTAGCCCCCGAGTGGATACCTTCGGGTTCCGTAACAAAAGTATTACATTGGAGCGCCGACCCTTTCGAGATTTTCAAGAATTTTGGGTTTAATGCAATTTCTTTGGATTTTTACGATGCAATCGGTTTTTCACCGCATTTCAATTTTTCAGATTTAATTTTGCAAATCGGGTCTCCATATGAGCGGCTTTCTCCGACGTTTCTCTCTTCTACTTCAAATTCTCGTGGGTTGAGAGGTGAGATTTTTCCCGTGTCGCTCTTCCATTTGGGTTTACTAGTTCTCGCATTGGATGGTAAGATCTGCACTGCTTTTCTTTATGCTGACACATTTATGAGGTTTCCTGCTGTTTTTGCTCATGACAGATTCTGTTCTATTGCGGACGCCCGCAATGCTGTTTATGCTTGTCCTGCCCCGTGGATGTCCGCTCTTGCTATGCTACCGGTGGATGTTGCTGCCTCCTGCTATTCTCTCCCTGGCCACTCATCGGTGATGAGTGATTTTGAGCGGGGGAGGATTGATGGCGAGGATGCTCCGTCATTTGCTCGTGCCGACATGGACCTCTCGTTTGATCGCCACCGCTACTTGTTCGTGGATATTGACGGTCGTTGCCGCAACCATCGTCGCCTCCAACACATGGACCTCTCTTTTGATCGCCGCCGCTACATGTTCGAGGACATTGATGGCCGTTGCTGCAACTGTCGCCGCAACCGTCGCCGCAACCGTCGCCGCCGTCGCTGTTGCTGCCAGCGTTACGTCACTTCATTATGATTATAATGTTATTTCATTTTTGAAATAATAGTATAATCCTAATTCTCTAATTATAATTTTATAAGTTTATAGATTTATAATTTAGTGTTATAAATTTATAAGCTTATTTTTATGTTGTCTTCTTATTTTTAATTTTGGTTAAAACATTATTAGTGGCTAGGATTCAATGTAGTATGATGAAGGGTGGATGGAGAGGTGTATGTGATAATATATATATATGTGGAGATGGAGAGAAGGGATGATATTGAAGATAAAAAAAAAACAAAACCTAATTCGGTTTGCTCTAGTCGCCACCCCCTCCCCGCTTCTCTCGGCCTGGCCGAACCCGCAACCCGACTCCTGGAAGAAGCCGATCGGCTGCTGCTGCCGCCCCTCTTGGTGGCATTCTCTTGCCACTCCGGCGACCTCCTCCCTCCTCTGGCGTGACTCCGAAGAAGGTGGCTCGGTTCTCCCCATCTGGTGTGACTCCGGTGGCCCGTGGAAGTGCGATTCTTCCACCGCTTACTTGCTTCTCCTCCTCCTCACCTCCCCTCTAATTTCTGGGTTTTTGGTAACGAATTTCTATCTCTAACTTGGTGTGATATTCTTCTTCATTTTGTGAGCATTTGGAGACATTTGGTTTCAAAATTTTATCCTAAATATTGAGTCACTAGCATTTATAAAAAAATCTGAAAGTTATATTGTGTTCAACCGAATTTTTGCGAAGATTTCCGTGAGGGTAGGTCCTCTGTCCCGTAAGGAGTGGCCTACATCAACCATCCACCATTACCTTCCAAGGAACCACGCGAGTGAGTTCCGCCTCCGCCACCTCGACCACATAATCAATAAGGAAGTCTGTCATCGCCTGGGCCTTGATCTAGAGGCACGGGACGATAGAGATATCGAACTCACTCAGCTCCATCGACCACGTATCCAACCTACCTGAATGCTCCACCCCCTCGAAGATGTTGTAGAGGGGATGGTCAGTCACAACTCAGATGGAGCGTGCCTGGAAGTAGGGCCGGAGCCTCAGGGCCGAGATGCCAGAGCGAAGGCTAGCTTCTCCAAGATAGGATATCGGAGCCCCACCTTCCTCAGGACTCTGTTAACGTAGTATATGGGCAGCTTCTTCTTCCCTTCTTCCCAAACTAGGACAGAGCTCAAGGCCTCTGCCCCGACCCCGAGATACAAAGATAGGTCCTCCCCCTCTTTTGGCCCTTGGAGTAGGGGGGCCTGAGTTAACTGCTTCTTTAAGGCCTGGAACGCCTCCTCGCTTTCTTCAGTCCATTCAAACTTCATTCCTCCTCTCAATTCTTTGAAGAAGGGAGAGCACTTCTCCCCTGCCCGGGAGAGGAACCTGCTCAGCCCTGCCAGCTTTCCCGTCAGTCGTTGCACTTCCTTTGTATTTCGAGGTGATCCCAACTCCATGATTGCTTTGAACTTTTCAGGATTTGGTTCCACCCCTGCGGGGGTGAGGAGATGGCCCAAGAACTTCCCCCAGCTAGCCCCGAAAACGCACTTCAAGGGGTTCAGCCTCATCTTGTACTCGCGTAAGGTCGTGAAGGTTTCCTCCAGGTCCTGGAGGTGAGAGTCCACATCTTGACTCTTGATCATAAGATCATCTACATACACCTCCAGGTTCCTTCCCTTTTGTTCTTGGAAGAACCTGTCCATCATCTTTTGGTATGTCGCTCTTGCATTCTTCAGCTCAAATGGAATCATTTTATAGCAGTAGCATCCATCCCTTGTAATGAAGGAGACATCATTTATGTCGGGAGGGTGCATCCTGATTTGGTGGTAACCTAAAAACGCATCCAAAAAAACTCATTACAAGAAAACTGAGGCTGAGTCAACCAACGCGTTGATCCGAGGCAAGAGATAACAATCCTTAGGGCATGATTTATTAAACAAAGAGAAATCGACACACATACGCAACCGTCCGTCTCGTTTTTTAACCATCACTACATTGGAGACCCAGCCGGGGTATTGAATTTTGGATATAAAGCCGACCTTGTGGAGTTTGGCCACCTCCTCCCTGATGGGCTCAGCCAGCTTGTCTGCAACAGACCTCTTCCTCTGCTGGATGGGGTGTGCTTTTGTATCCAGGTTGAGGAGGTGGCAGGTAACGTCTGCATCGATCCCCAACATCTTTGCAGCACTCCATGCGAAGATGTCCACATTTTTCTAGATGCATTCCAGCATCCTACCCTGGTCCTCCGGGGTAAACCCCCCGCTGATGCAAACCTTCTCCACACTGCTTCGCTGGGTGAGAACTTCCATCTCCGCCACTTCTTCCATAGCCTCTAACCTGGACTGCTCTCCCCATTCATCAACGTCCCCCTCTCCTGTGACGAGGGCCTCTGCTTCCTCCACGGTGATTGCCTCTCTCGGCTCTTCTAGAACAGCTTCCACCGCCACCACCTGGGCGTGGACTTCTTCCTCCACATCCATCCCCTCCACCTCTTCTCCGGCCGCCATCCCGGACAGCTCCTCCATCCTCCTCTCTATCTCCTCGAACCCCAAATGCCAAGATATGAGATTCATCGTCGTGACATAGCACTCCCTCGCCACCTTGGGGTATCCCTGGACCTGGACCTGGATCCCCTCAACGTTGAACTTCAAGCACTGATGGAAGGATGAGGGGACACAGTGGAAGGCACTAATGAGGGGCCGCCCGAAGATGGCATTGTAGTTGCTGGGAGCATCCATGATAACGAACCTGCAAGTACGTGACTGGCCCCCCAGAGTAACATGGAGTCCAACTCCTCCTTCCACTTCCTTCCTCTCCCCGAAAAATCCGAACAGAGGCCCATCCAAGGCCAGTACCCTCTTGGCCTCTACTTTCATCGCGGTGAACAACTTCTTGGAAATGACGTTGACTGAGCTCCCATTATCGATGAGGATCCGGGAGACAGTGAAATTTTTGACGGCTGTCTGGATGACCAGCGCCTCGCAAAAGGGATCCTCATGATCCCGCATGTCCTTCCTTGAGAAGGTAATCTTCTCCATGGGGGGGTGGAGTTTTGGATGTGGAGACAACGCTTTGGCGATGCATGGTGTGGAGGCTCGCCTTTAAGAAAGCCTCGACTCCCCCCCAACCCCGTGGATCATTCTGATCCCCCTCGGGCTCCAACATTAGCCCTATCCTCGCACCTGTCCTCCTCTGCCCTAGGCAGGACCTCCTCAGTCCGCACTTTCTGGAGGCCTTATTGCTGCTGCTGCTCCCTGTCTCCCCTCATCTCGAGGAACTCGGGGCACGTTACTGTTGCGTACCCCTTATCTTGGTGGAACTCATAGTAGGGGAGCTCCACCCGGGCCTCCTGCCTTTTCCTTCGCCTAGCTCTCCTCCTCTCCCTCATGGCTATTGCCATAGCCTAATTTTGATCAGGGAGAGGGGGTCTCTGGCCTTGCCTCCCTCCTGGAGGGTGAAACTGACCCGAGACCACCTGGTCGTAGTCTCCTCCATGGAAACCTCTCTGCGGCCCCTGGTCCTGCCATTTCGGCATCTAAACTAGCCGATGGTTCGGCTCCTGGCACCCCCACCTAGGTTGTTTCTGCTCTCCTCTCCTCTTGACCTTTGCCACCTCTTAGCTCCTTCTCCTCCTCTGTGGCCCACCTGGACAGCTTTCGGGAAAACTCCGGGTTCGATGCCTCCATATCGACCTCCCTTGTCGCTCTTTCCATCTGCTCCTCAAAGGACATTGGTGGCACCCTCTTCAGCTATATTACAAAGAACCCTGTCTGAAGCCCAAGGGTGAAGGCTACCATCATGGTATGCCCTGACATCTCCTGTACCTGGAGAACCTCCTCCTAGAACCTATCCAAGTAGCTCCCCAAGGTCTCGTTTAGACCTTGCTTGGCGCGGAATAGAGACTCGGACTCCTTCTTCCTCTTCCTCGAGGTGGTGAATCTCAACATGAACCCCCAGTGTAGGTCCTCAAAATAGTAGACGGAGCCAACCGGGAGTTGGTGGAACCAATCTCTTGCCTTCTCCTCGAGGGTGATGGCGAAGAGTCCGCACTTGAACCCATCCGACATCTGTCGGATCGAGACCACATCCTCAAACCACTAGACGTGCTGGACTGGGTCGACCTTCCTGGTGTAGTAGGACATCTCCGGCTCCCGTAACCCCTCTAGAACTAAGGTTGATGAAACAAACTCACTGAAGGGGCTGCCCCCTCTGTTGGGCGAGTAGGGGTATCTCGCGCCCCCATCTCGCTAAACCGGCCCTCAGATTTAGAGCTGGGGAAGAGCAAGTGCCCCTGCAGCTCGCGCTCGCCTCCTCCATCTGCTACTTCCTTCCCAGCTCGCCTGCCGAGTGCGTCCTCGCCCAGGGCTGGGGCAGCGACCACTAGAACCGCTGGTGTCGAGCACTCGACATGAGTGCCGAGTGAGAACATGATGAGACTCTGCATCTCCTGCCTGAACTCGTCCAACATGCTGACAGTGGCGAGAGGGGGAGGTGGGGGTGGTGAGTTGTCCCCGCCTGAACCTTGCCCTTCTCCTCCAGTCATCGAGCCTGCTGAAGATTTTCTATGCTGACACTCCATGCTCACCGCACCAAAATGTTGAAACCGAAAACTCAATCTTGGTGGAGTTCACCCTTGGGTAAGGGGTGATCGCACACTTACTTCTCTCTCACGACCCAAATAACCAAGGAAAAAGAACAGGGAACAGACCCGAGGGCTCGGCGTGGAGGTCCCACCACACACCCGAAAGATCTTAAAGCGCTTCCCCTCCCTAGATAAATGCCGATCTAAGGACACATCAAAAAGCACAAGAAGATCGGGGCTCTAGTAAGCATGCCCTCTGAGGTACCCCCTTGGGTTTATTTATAGATTTCTTAAAACGGTCTACAAATAGCCAATCTCCGTTGTTCCAAACAGCTATGTGCAGTCCAGGTTGGCCTGTCAACAGCGTAACTCTACTGTTCTGGAAGGCCATGGGAAGGCCGACGGAGGCAAAATGGAAAAAAACATCAACATCACTAGGCGAGTGGTCCCTGAGACCTCCACTCGCCCGGGGCGATGAGTACAGGCCTGACTGGCCCTACTTGCCTGCCGTTTACCGAGCTCCCCTAGGGCGAATAGGATCCCTCCTACTCCACTCGCCCCTCAAACACTCCACCAAGCTTGGGCGAGTCAGGGGGCTCCCGAGCTCTTCCCCCCCCCCCCCTCGGGTGCATGCCCGGGACCTGGACTACTAGATCTGGCAAACCTTGCTCCTGCCGACCCCACTCACCGGATATAGGGTTGTACAGTATGTATCATACTAAATTATTGTTATTGGCAAGGTCTCATAATTTTTGCCACTACTTTAGTCACCCTAATTTTATTAATACACATGCATAACAAAAATACTAATTAATTCATTTTCTAAGCAAATCAACTCCAAATGTTCTAAAACTTCATGAGGAGGTATATTTTCACTAAATAAGTGGATGTATAAAATTTCACTAGATTTGACCAAGCCAATCTTGCTAAATTCACAAGATACACCTTTTGGCTAAATACACACCACATATCACAAGTCATGGCCTCATGCATTGGAATTACACCCACAAACAGAGCTCAAAATGACTTAATATTTTTACCGGAACTTTATATTACTCTATTGAGACTCCCACCAAAATTTGGGGTCATTATAATTATTGTTCATTAAAATATTTCAGTTTTATGAAAAATCACATTTTACCTAAAAACTATAAGAAAATGTTGTCCAAAAATTCCCATTTTTGGACTGTAGGTGTATCAAGGATATATTATAAAATGTCCCATATTTCATCCCCATAACTTTAACTATTTAAAAGTTATTCAAAAAATATGGGTTGTCCCCTCCTAAGGACCAGTCCCACTAAAACTTCCCTAAAGGAAGGCACAATGCTCCAAATGGGCTGATTTTATATTCTAATTAAAGTAAACTCTTAGGGCTACCATTTTCATGTTGGGTACATTTCATGGTTCTGCCCCAAAGGGCCTCATTTTTCAGCATCAAAAAGTGCATATTAAAGGGGAAAAATACAATATATTATATATAATAATTAATATATTAAAACATTTGAATGACATCCCTTCATCTTCTACCACTACCAGACGGACCAGATTGCTCCGGCCTGGAGCTTATTCCAGCCCAATTTCCCGGCCACCTCTCCTCCTCCTCGGCCAGCCACCACCACCACCACCTCTTTTGAGGTGGTGTCTAGCGGTTGGTAGTGGTTTGGCTGCCGAAGGAGGTGTTTTACAGCGAACCCGACCCTCATTTTTTCATGGAAGTTCTCCAAATTTCTCACTTTGATCAAGCTATATTGAGCCTGATTTTTCAAACTTGGGATCTAGGATTCTAACACAAGGGGAGAGGAGGAGAAACGTACCTGATTCCGGGCTTGGAGGAGACTACTCCGGCGGGTGTCCATGGTGGCAGCAGTTTCCGGCAAGCTCGCTCAATTCCTCTATCCTCCACCAAAAGCATCGATGTAGCACACTATTTTGACTCCTTGAGGGCTTCTGAAAGCGATGAAAGGGTCGAATGAGGCTGGGGAGGGGTATTTATGGAGTTGCCATGAAAGGGGGTGGTAGGCCATGGCCATTAATGGCCCTCCTTGATGTTTGGTGACTGGAATTGATGGGATTCTCCTCCCAAGAATCAGGGGAGATGAAAGGTGGGCTTAGGGAAGAAGAAGGGCGTGCCCCATGGCCTCCCTCCATGAATTTCTTTCTATTTCCTTCATAAATTGGAAATTCCCCCATTAATCACCCATTAAATGTAATTAAATCCCAATAATCAAAATAATAAAATTAATAAACATAGTGGGTTGTAGGATGGGCCATGGTTCAAGGCCTTAGCCCATAGGAAATGGGTTGAGCCTTTATTCCTCTCATTTAGGCTCCAGTTTGATCATGGTTGACTTGCGGTGTTGACTTTGTCAACCAATGGGTTAACTGATCCCTTGGGTTAGTCTTGAGTCCTATGACACCTCCTTGTGCTGGTTGGGCCAAGGTGGGACCCCATTTGGGCCAATTTGTCCAAAAGGTGTAGGTTTGACCAAAATTGGTCGATTTGACTTTGATCAAATTGGAGAAATTAGCACCCTCATGATGGTGCTTTTGGGTCCACTTGGCCCCTAATGATATTATAAGGCTAGGAGTGAGGTCAATTTGACCATAAGAAGTCTAATCGAGCCAAATCGGGTTGGGTTGACCAATGTTGAGATAAGGTTGACTTTGGTCAATTTGACCAACTTGGTTGACCTAGCTATGAGTCCATTGGTCAATTGCCTCCCTTTTAGGGTTAGGGAGGTGATAGGGAGTTTAATTTGAGGTGGAGAGCTCATTTGGGTGTAAATTGGCCTAGGTTGACTTATGCATATTGGGGGCGCACATAACAATTTTCCTTAGCTCAAGGAGTTATAGGGTCATCTCCTTGCCCTAGCTCTCCACTCAAACCCTAACACTAGCAAGGGGATCTAGAAGGGCTAGGGATGTTACAAATCTCAATAAATAAATAAAATAATTTCGTCCCCGAAATTCAAGTTCGAGTCTACGAGGTTTTACGCACTATGAACATAGTAACATTTCAAGGGTGTTTAGGTTGTACCTGAGGCGAAGAGCTATGGGTGGCGTTGGTGCATAAGGTTCATGGGCTCCCAAGTGTTCTCTTCCTGCCCATGATTGGACCACAACACCTTGACCAAAGGGACACTCTTCTTCCGCAAAACTCAAACTGATGTATCGTCGTTCCGGATCGGCTTCAAACAAACTAACCAATCAGATGCTATCGAACCCGATGTAGAAGTGATGTGCTACTCCGGCAAAAGTAAGGCCCTCCAAAGTGAGGAGATGTGAAATACGTTGTGCAGGTTTGCCAACTCTGGCTTTAGCTCCAACCTGTACGCCAATGGACCGATCCTCTCCAGGATAATATAAGTCCCCATAAATCTAGGGTTGTGCTTCTTGTGTCTACGCACCCACAAAACACCATACACTGGACGTATCTTTTGAAACACCTTGTCCCCCACCTGGAACTCCACCTTACAATGTCTCGCATCGTAATACTTCGCCTGTCGACTCTGAGCCTCCAGCATCCTGTCTTTAATCAGCCGAATGTGCGCGTCTGTATCCTCGATGTAATCTGATCCAAGAGCCTTCGGGTCCTCATCTTGTACCCAGGATAGCAGTGTCCGGCACTTCCTACCATATAGAGCCTTATAGGGAGCCATACCAAAGCTGGTCTGACGGCTATTGCTGTAGGATAACTCAATCAATGGCAACAGCCACTCCCATGGCTTCCCTGTATCAAGTATACACAAGCGCAACAGATACTCCATGGTCCTATTTGTCCACTCCGTCTGCCCATCGGTCCGTGGATGAAAGATGGTGTTGAATGAGAGTTAGGAACCTAAGTACTCCTGCACTGCCCTTCATTCCCTGGAAGTGAAATGACCGTCTCGATCCGATATAATAGTCTTGGGCCCGTCATGGTACCTCACAAACTGCTCCACGAACAGTCTCACCAATACACCAACTAGAGCACCCTTCAGGACCGAGATAAACCTGGCTACCTTGGTCAATTTGTCCACAATGACCTTAATTTGAAGAAGTCCTCCTAAAACTAAGGTGAATTGCAGTTGTATTTGATGTTGTGTTTAAGTTGTGTATGCAGGACTCTACTGTCAAGTGTGAACCAATGTCAGTCTATAGTGGGTCACCAAACACAGGACCATACAATATAATCCCTCATTGTGTGATTCAAAGTGTTGACTCATATATAGCCTCTCTATTGGGGCACACTTCTTCTACATGCACTTGGACTACTGGACCATGGAGTGGTGAAGTTCATCTAAGGAATTTTGACTAAGTCCAAATACTCGAGTACCTCCCTTAATATACTCGAGTAGTTTCTAGATATACTCGAGAAGTTTCTAGTTATACTCGAGTAGTTTCTAGTTATACTCGAGTAGTTTTCTAGTTATACTCGAGTAAGTCTAGCTGTTCAGACTAAAATTTCTCTAAGTCCACATACCTGAGTAACTTTGCTCTTATACTCGAGTAAGTGGCTTAGTACTCGAGTAGTTTTATTTCAATATACTCGAGTGGTCTGAACTAGTACTCTAGTAGGTTATTCTTGTACTCGAGTAGATCCTTTCTTATACTCGAGTAGTTTGGTTTTGTACTCGAGTAGCCGCTTTCACTTACTCGAGTAGTTTGTCTAGTTTGTTGACTCGGGTAGTTTCCCCAAGGTACCCGAGTAGCTCAACCCTTACTCGAATAGATCAACTCTTTACTCGAGTAGTTTGATTTTCTTACACGAGTAGGTTAGTGCTTACCCGAGTAGTTTGTTAGCAATATACTCGAGTAGTTCAGATTATACTCGAGTAGTTCAGTTTATACTCGAGTATTTTGCTTCAGATTAAAATCCAACTCCTGGACTCGTTTATACTCAAGCTTACCCGAGTATGCCTCTCTCTCTTGCTACCCGAGTAGTTAAATGATATACTCGTGTATATCATAATTCAGAAAGAATTTTTTTTTCTAAGTTCAGACCGTGCGGGTATTTCAAATCTTCAAGTGTGATTGGTCCACGTGTGAATCTTAATTAAGATTATGACCGTTGGAGATCACCTAATTAAGTCTTTTCTGATTTGACTATATATATATATACAAGTTCTTACAGAAGAAAATAAGAAGAAAAAAGAAAATCCCGTGAACCCTAATTTCTCACGCTGCCATTGCCGTTCACGGAAGAAGGTCTGGATTGACGATCTCTGATCGCTGCTTTCAACTCTGATTCTCCAGAGATCCAGACTTAAAGAAGAAGAAATAAGTTTTCTGAATCTATTTTATCGCCGACATCGGGAAGCCGTAAAGTATCGCCGACAAATTACTGTTCATCTTCTTCGTCGCCGTCTTCTCCGATACAGAGATTCAGACAAGAAAAATCACTCGATCTCTCTGTGCTTCAACGATCTCTGATCTTTCTCTGATCGAAGTGATTCAGTATTTCAGATCTGTGGATCTCCTTCAGGTCGACTTCAACAACTCTGATCAAGTCAAAATTCTCAAAGAAGAAGACAGTTGAAGATTCAGATCTAAATTATTCTGTTTGTATATTTCTTTATACTACTCTTTATTCTTGTAGGAGTCTTGACTCCGATTGTGTAGGAGTTTTTTCTCCGAGATTTGTAGGAAGGCTTTTGCTTCCGAGTTTTGTAGATCCAGTTGGATCGAGTTTTTGTAGGAACGTTGTTCCGAGTTGTAGGATCGTGTTGATCCGAGATAGTGGAGTAGCCAAGTATAGTGGTTTACTAGATTGGTGAGGTGAAAGTGGATGTACCAGGGTTGGGGAACCACTATAAATCTTTTGTCGTCTGTGATTGCTTGATGTGCACTGTGTTAAATTTTTTATTCCGCAAATAGACGCACAGCTCACCTATTCACCCCCCTCTAGGTGATTTAGGTAGACAACTAAGACCTCTCAATTGGTATCAGAGGGAGGTTCATCTTTAAAAGGTTAACACCTTGATCTGATCCTCCTAGTTGTCTTTCTGAGTTTATCAAGCATGGACAGAGCCAAGGATTTTTCTAAGCTCCCAGTGTGCAATAAGGCAAACTTTCCCATGTGGAAAGAGAGAATAAAAACTTTACATGGAAGCTGTTGACCCCCTCTTATTCATGATGGTGGAGGAAGGCCCTTATATCCCTATGATTGCCTCCACTAGTGATCCTACAAAAGAGGTGCCAAAGAAGTTGATGGATCTTGATAAGAATGAGATTGCACTTGTCTCCTTAGACAAGAAAGCCAAGAACACATCGCAAGTGCAGTCAATGATTCTATGTTGCAAAACCTCATTCACTGCCAATCTGCCAAGGAAATGTGGAGATCTCTAATTATCTTGATGGAAGGTACAGAAGAAGTAAGGGATGATAGAAGACCCTTCTAAATCAAAAGTATGAAGCCTTCAAGCAAGGACCAAAGGAAGCTATTGCTGACACATATGAAAATTTCTTCAAAATTGTCAATGGATTGAGGAACTATGGCAGAGTGTTCACAGATGGTGAACTAAACGACAAGTTCCTAAGATCCTTAACAAAGGATTGGGACAACAGATATGTGCCATCAGAGAGTTTGGAAGATTAGCAGAGACTGACTCTCAGAACCTCTTCGGAAAGCTTATGTCATATGAGCTTCAAATCAATAATAGAAAAGCTGAAGAAGAGTGCAACAGGCCCTCATCCCAAGATATATCAGTTGCTCTAAGGGCAGACAGCTCAAGGAAGGCCAAAGCTGCTTCCACTCAAGGAGACTATGAAGAAGAAGAGTCCGACCCAAGCACCTCAGGCTCAGATTCATCAGATGAAGAGTTTCATCTTCTCTCCCGACAATTCAAGAAGTTTCTTAACAATAAGAAACAAATGAAGAAAATGATTCCTCGTCTAGAAGATCACGTCCTGATGGTGATCGTCACAGCCGACATGATAGGTATAAATCTAAACCGAACAAACATGTTTCTTCTAACGTGTTTTGTTATTCCTGTTGTAAGCCAGGGCATATAAGCACTGAGTGCCCTCTGAAGAAGAAAGAAGGAAGAGGCATAGAAAAGAAATCCCCTCAAGGGAAAAGAAGAAAGAAAGAAGCTTCATTGTCAAAAAGCCAAAGACCCTCAGTGACTCTGACTCATCTGAGTCAAGTGTGGATGAAGAAGCCTACTTCGGCTTATGGCTTTTTCTGACCAAGAGGACAAAGACAACGATAACTCCTCATATACCGGGAAGGTAAATTCTCACACACCTCTTTTTGCCTCAGATTCTGACTCAAATGGTCATGATGGCTACTCTTCTGGGGAGGATGATTTTGAATTGGTAAATCAGTATCAAGTCTTATTGACTGCATTTGACAAATGCCGGAAGGTAGTCAAATCGCAATCAAAAGAGATTGCATCCCTCAAAGAGGTGGAATCAAATCTGAGGGAGGAGATTGACCAAACGACCTCTCTCAGAGATGAAGTTCAATCTTTGAAGAAGGAAATCAAAGACTTTACTGAATTAGTAAATCATAAAGATTTTCTCCTGGATGAATTGGAAGCAAAGCTAGTCATTGAACGAAAGCTGGTTGAAACTCTCACCATGCATACAACTGTGCTTCCAATCACTAATGGAGAAACCTCCTTTGGAAAAAATAGCAGTATAGGACATAAATCAGCAAAGGTAAAGGCAAGGCCTTCACAAGCCAAACCGTTGCCTTACTGAAATATGATCCTTACAATCATGGGCCAAATAAGAAGAAGACACCAAAAGCTAAAACTGGTGTAACAAAGGCCAAGGAGACAAGGAAGCCATGTACCTGTTGCAATCATGAGGCTTCCTCCTCCAAGTCAGTTGCGCTCTTGCTAGACCCCCCATCCATAAGGTAAAGCAAGAGAATAAGAGAAGGTACAACAGGTTTAACTGTTGGTGTTGTGGCAAGGTTGGTCACTTCACCATAGATTGCTGGTTTAATCCCAGCCATGTTTTAACTCCTCAAGTTGATAATGTGAGAGAGACCACTCATAATGTTAACTCTCATAGGGGGAGGATACAAACAAGAGACCTAGGACCCAATCTTGTTTGGGCTCCTAAGGGATTCTAATCTTGTTTATGCAGGTATGTCCATAGGCCAATAAAATTCTTATCTGGCAATTAGACAAGTAGTTTGTTCCAGAAAATTCCTGGAACTAGAAGATTAAGGTACTTCTGTTGAAAATCATGATGGTTTTTAGCAATGAAGAAGAACTCCATATGCATTGGTTAAGGGGGAGTTTCTAGTGTCCCCTAATTAAAGAGGTCAGAAAGGGGGAGAGTAAAAGGAAATGGAATTTAGAGATGATAAAGGAAGAGAAAATTTGCAAATCTAAATGAAGATTTCAGAAAGGGGGAGAAGTGCAAAACAATTCTAGTACAGAAATGGGGAGATTGGTGGACAATTATAGTAAAGAAATGTAAGACAAGCATCCTCTTTCATGTTATTTTGTTTTAATATCTCTAGCAATTCAACTTAGTAGATGGTGTTCTGACTTCTTCAAATAGGGGGAGATTGTTGGGTCTTGTTTCCACAATGACCTTAATTTGAAGAAGTCCTCCTAAAACTAAGGTGAATTGCAGTTGTATTTGATGTTGTGTTTAAGTTGTGTATGCAGGACTCTACTGTCAAGTGTGAACCAATGTCAGTCTATAGTGGGTCACCAACACAGGACCATACAATGTAATCCCTCATTGTGTGATTCAAAGTGTTGACTCATATATAGCCTCTCTATTGGGGCACACTTCTTCTACATGCACTTGAACTACTGAGACTGGTGAAGTTCATCCTAAGTGGTGAAGTTCATTGAATGACTAAGTGCAAATACTCGAGTACCTCCCTAATATACTCGAGTAGTTTCTAGATATACTCGAGTAGTTTCTAGTTATACTCGAGTAGTTTCTAGTTATACTCGAGTAGTTTCTAGTTATACTCGAGTAAGTCTAGCTGTTCAGACTAAAATTTCTCTAAGTCCACATACCTGAGTAACTTTGCTCTTATACTCGAGTAAGTGGCTTAATACTCGAGTAGTTTTATTTCAATATACTCGAGTGGTCTGAACTAGTACTCGAGTAGGTTATTCTTGTACTCGAGTAGATCCTTTCTTATACTCGAGTAGTTTGGTTTGTACTCGAGTAGCCGCTTTCACTTACTCGAGTAGTTTGTCTAGTTTGTTGACTCGGGTAGTTTCCCCAAGGTACCCGAGTAGCTCAACCCTTACTCGAATAGATCAACTCTTTACTCGAGTAGTTTGATTTTCTTACACGAGTAGGTTAGTGCTTACCCGAGTAGTTTGTTAGCAATATACTCGAGTAGTTCAGATTATACTCGAGTAGTTCGGTTTTATACTCGAGTAGTTTGCTTCAGATTAAAATCCAACTCCTGGACTCGTTTATACTCAAGCTTACCCGAGTATGCCTCTCTCTCTTGCTACCCGAGTAGTTAAATGATATACTCGTGTATATCATAATTCAGAAAGAATTTTTTTTTCTAAGTTCAGACCGTGCGGTATTTCAAATCTTCAAGTGTGATTGGTCCACGTGTGAATCTTAATTAAGATTATGACCGTTGGAGATCACCTAATTAAGTCTTTTCTGATTTGACTATATATATATATATACAAGTTCTTACAGAAGAAAATAAGAAAAAAAAGAAAATCCCGTGAACCCTAATTTCTCACGCCGCCATTGCCGTTCACGGAAGAAGGTCTGGATTGACGATCTCTGATCGCTGCTTTCAACTCTGATTCTCCAGAGATCCAGACTTAAAGAAGAAGAAATAAGTTTTCTGAATCTATTTTATCGCCGACATCGGGAAGCCGTAAAGTATCGCCGACAAATTACTGTTCATCTTTCTTCGCGCCGTCTTCTCCGATACAGAGATTCAGACAAGAAAAATCACTCGATCTCTCTGTGCTTCAACGATCTCTGATCTTTCTCTTGATCGAAGTGATTCAGTATTTCAGATCTGTGGATCTCCTCAGGTCGACTTCAACAACTCTGATCAAGTCAAAATTCTCAAAGAAGAAGACAGTTGAAGATCCAGATCTAAATTATTTTGTTTGTATATTCTTTATACTACTCTTTATTCTTGTAGGAGTCTTGACTCCGAGTTGTGTAGGATTTTTCTCCGAGATTTGTAGGAAGGCTTTTGCTTCCGAGTTTTGTAGATCCAGTTGGATCGAGTTTTTGTAGGAACGTTGTTCTGAGTTGTAGGATCGTGTTGATCCGAGATAGTGGAGTAGCCAAGTCTAGTGGTTTACTAGATTGGTGAGGTGAAAGTGGATGTACCTAGGTTGGGGAACCACTATAAATCTTTTGTCGTCTGTGATTGCTTGATGTGCGCTGTGTTAAATTTTTTATTCCGCAAATAGACGAACAGTCTCACCAATACACCAACTAGAGCACCCTTCAGGACCGAGATAAACCTGGCTACCTTGGTCAATTTGTCCACAATGACCCAAATAAAATCGTGCCCAAAGTTAGTGTGAGGCAATCCATGCACGAATTCCATAGCAATGTCCTCAAACTTCCACACTTGCACGGGCAAATACTGTAGCATACCTCCAGGGCTCTTGCACTCTCCCTTCAATCGCTGTCAGGTCTCACAATATGTCACAAAGTCTTCGACGTCCTTCTTCATTCCAAGCCAATACATATCCCTGTGCATGTCCGTCGTCATCTTGGTGATCCCTGGATGTACTGAATATCTGGTGCAGCGTGCCTCCCTGAGTATGTCCTCCCGGATTCCCCCTCCTACGGGTATATAAACGCGACCCAAGAAATAAATGAGATCGTCACGTAGTGAATACTTCTCTGAGTTGCCTCCTTCCAGGGCTCCGAATATCGGCTCTAACTCGGTATCCTTCCTCTGCTCATCCCTGATTCGGTCTCTGATATCGCATACAATGCTCAAGGAGTGTAAGTACTCCGCATAGTTCTTCGGGTCGGCCTTGCTCACCAAGGTAATCTCCATGTCCTGCAACATCTTGACCAACTCCATGGCCATCATTTGTGGTTCCGATCCAGACGTGGCGGCCCTCCTGCTCAAGGCATCCGCCACTGTGTTCGCCTTACCTGAATGATAATGAATCATGTAATCATAATCTCACAGGAACTCTAACAACCGCCTCTAACGCAGGTTTAGATCCTTCTGTGTGTCTATGTACTTGAGGTTTGTGAGGTCTGAGAAGATCTCACAATGAACTCCATACAGATAGTGTCTCCATATCTTCAATGCAAAGATCACTTCCCTGAGCTCTAAGTCGTGCAGTGGATAGTTTTGTTCATGCTTCTTCACTTATCTAGAATCATAGGCGATGACATGCCTGCGCTATATTAGAACCGCACCCATCCCCTGGTAAGATGCGTCAGTATAGATCTGAAATCCTTCCTTCCCAAATGGGAGGGAAATGATGGGGGCTGAGGTGTGTCTGTCCTTCAGCTCCTGAAATTTTGCCTCGCACTGCGACGTTCACTCAAAGGGCGCATCCTTCCTTGTCAATTCTATAAGAGAAAGAGCAATCCTATAAAAACCCTCGACAAACTTGCGGTAGTAGCCCGCTAGTCCGAGGAAACCTTGGACATCTATTGCTAACTTCAGCTGCAGCCACTCCCTAACTGCCTGTATCTTAGTCGGGTTCACTGCTAACCTAGCTCCATTAATCATATGCCCAAGTAAAGCCACCTCCTGTAGCCAGAACTGGCACTTAGAGAACATAACGTACATTTGGTGCTCCCTCAGCTTACTCAACACTAACCTCAAATGTTTTGTGTGATCCTCTTTCGTCCTGGAGTAGATCAGAATGTCATTGATGAAGACTATACCGAATATATCCAAGTACAGCTCGAATATCCGGTTCATCATACTCATGAGTGCGGAAGGGGCATTGGTGAGCCCAAAAGGCATCACCGTGAACTCGTACAATCCTTAGCGTGAGCTGAAAGCGGTCTTTGCTATATCTTCCTCCTAGATCCTCAGCTGATAGTACCCAGATCTGATATCGAGCTTGGAGAATTAATGAGAGCCCTCCAGCTGATCAAATAACTCGTCAATCCTCGACAGTGGATAAGTGTTCTACACAGTCAATCGGTTGAGCTCCCAGTAATCGACTCACATCCTGAGTGATCCATCCTTATTTTTAACAAACAGTACCGGGGCTCCCCAAGGTGATGAGCTCGATCTGACAAAACCTGAGTCGACTTGCTCCTTTAACTGAATTCGGAACTCTGCCAGCTCTTTTGGATCCATCCTATAAGTTTCCCGAGAGACAGGTCTCGCTCCTGGCACCAGCTTGATTCAAAAATCCACATCTCTATGTGGGGGTAATCCGGGTAGCTTCTCCAAAAAGACGTCAGAGAAGTCCCGAACCACCGGGATATTATCAATGGAGTCCTCTGCCTCCGCCATCTCGAAGCACACAATATAAACCTCATCTCCCTGCTCATAGGCCTTGACGGCTTGTACAGATGATAATAAGGTATGGGGGACAGGTTAAATACATTTGATTCCTCTGAGTCTTAGTGTCGCAGTGAGATCATCCTCGTCGGGCAATCAATCTGGGCATGGTGCCAATGCAGCCAGGTCATTCCCAGGATCAAGTGGAAGCCTGGAATCCTCAAGATCATCATTGGGTATCGAACAACTTCCCTCCAATCTCTGCCTCCAAGTTTCACTTGGTAGAGGAGAGCATTTTCAAGCCATCAGGTAGTCGTACTCTACTTGTGATGCCATTAAATCACTGAACTCCATCGAATCCCTCTAAGAACTCCTCTGATATGAACGAGTGTGAGGCACACATGTCAAATAGGGTGTCAGCGGGTTGACCGTTAACGAACATTATGCCTGAGGTTTAGTCATTTGTGCTATCAAGTTCAGCTAATAAGAGTGGTATAAGAAACTTAAGGTACAATATAAACTAAAGACTAAAAGTACCTGCGATGACCTCCTCGGGGTCTCTAGGCTGGTCTAAGTCCAGCACGTACATCTGTCCCGGTCGTCGGCCTCCATCGTAATGTCCTCAGCCACGACCTCATCCTTAGCCTCTATGTCACTGTACCGAAGGGGCTGGAGGCGAAGGGAATCAGTGAGGGCAGTTGGCTCTGATGTGACCGAGTTGGTGGCACCCAATGCATACCACCGGAGGGTGTCCTCTGTCATCATGTATACTCGGCTCCTAGATGTGTGGTATTGGTGGGGCTTGCACTGCGGGAGGTAATGGCTCTGGCCTGACATCAGTACGAGGACGTCCTCTACCTCTCCTATGTCTCATGAACTTGCCCCATTGCAGGCCTCTGCTGCTCTAACCATGGTACATCCCATTAGTCGGCCTCTTCCCTCTACCCTGAACCATTATATGATATGTTTCCCACTACTTTGTTGTCTTGATAATCTTTGCCAGACTGGCCTCCGAGATGAATAAAAGATCCTTCCTGAGTGAGTCCTGAAGCCCTATATAAAATTTTTTTGCATAGTCCTCACTCAGGGGACTAGCGAATCCTGCCAAGTGTGAAAACTCTCTCTGCAGCACCGACCAGTTTCCTTGCAAGAGGTGCAAAAATCGATCCTCAAATGCATCGCTATCCATTAGTGATACGAAATGCTCCAATAAGGCCTCTCTAAACTGGTCCCAGGTTTTGGGTCCATTGATCCCAATGGCCATGATTTGATGATGTCAAACGTGTCAATGAGATAGACATAGTTGTATTTGATGTATGGTTAAGTTCATGCATACAGGTTAGTCTTTGTCAAAATGATTGGATAGCTAGTTCAAAAGACAATGACAGGTGGACTCAAGGTGGAGCTGGAAACTCAGAAAACTACCTGTCCAAAAGCATCGAGTGAGGCAAGCTCACTCAACGCCTTTCAACTAACAGTGCTGAGAGAAGGCAGGCAGTCAAAACTGACAGTATTACAAAGGCAGAAAATCAGCTAAGTCTAGAAGCAGTGAGTGAACTCAACGCTCTTAACGCCATCAAGCAAAGCTGAAGAATCTAGAAAATTTCTAAGTCCAGAAGCGTTGAGTGAGCTCAACTCACTCAACGCCATAGAGCTAGAAGCGTTGAGTCAAGGTTATCCTGTCATAGCCTTTCTGTGAAGAATCCAGAAAATTTCTAAGTACAGAAGCGTTGAGTGAGCTCACTCAACGCCATACAACTAGAATCATTGAGTCAAAGTTATCCTGTCAGAGCCTTTCTGTGACGAATCCAGAAAATTTCTAAGTCCAGAATCGCTGAGTCTACCATTCATCGAGCTGAGCTTAGCTTTCGTCGACCGAAGTTCAGAGTTCATCGACCTCAACTTTTACCTATAAGAAGGGCTCAGCTATCAGAATCGTCGACCGGAGTTCAGATTTTGTCATTCTCAGCCTTCACCTGAAGAAAGAACTATGCTGAGAGATTTCGTCGATCTCAGCCTTCACCTAAAGAAAGAACTGGGCTGAGAGAATTCTTCGATCTAAGTTCAAATTTCGTCGAACTGAGCTCGAAGTTCGTCGACCTCAGCTTTCACCCGAAGAAAGAACTGTGCTGAGAGTATTCATCGATCTCAGCTTCACTGTTTCTCAAGTTGAGCTCAGAGTTCGTCGAGATGAGCTTGAAGTTCGTCGAACGTGGAATTTCAGAAAAGGTAGTTGATTTTGGCTAAGTCCAGAATGATGCTGACTCAGCAAAGTCAACAAGTCAACATAGTTCAGATTCGATGCAAATCGGCATTAACGTCGTTGTCAGTCTACAATGGATCTCAAGTTAATAAAGCTAAGGTTTTAACCATTATTAAAATTGAGACACGTGTCGATCATCTCGCCAATGTGATGGGATTATAAATAGGAGAAGATATCGAGATCTAAGTATGATAATTGGATTAATTTCTGATTAACTTTCTAAAAATGAGAAGCGGAGTTTGTCGTCTTCATCTGCTATTGTTGTAGAAGCCAAGAACCTCAAGTTCAAATCTGAAGGGCTTCTGAGTTTGCTGGTGCAATCAACATCCACTCTAGTAGGTTCATAGTAATCCTCTGAGAGAGACGAATCAGCCTAAGTGTGCCCTAGCTGAAGTTATCTTCTCAATCCAAGCTGAGCCAGAATCTAAAGATCAATTTGCTGGATCAAAGAAGAAGGAAGGGCTGAAATCTGCTCAGTCTATATCAGGAGATATTCCTGAAGAAGAAGAAGCAGATTCATCTGCTAGTTGATTCCAGAACAAGTCGGGCATCATTTCAGCATCGCTGTATCATCTTGTTTATATGAAGACGAAGTTACGGCTGACATCTGCTCGGTCCAGGTTGACAGGCACAGAGAATTTTCTCTAGTGTCTGTAATTCATTATCTTGAATATTTCTGTGTAAGATTCATTTTGAATCTGAGTGGTAAGGCTAAGACCTGAGTTGTAAGCCTGTGTTATAAAGGATGAGGTAGGGAAGGAGTTGCCTAAGTTGTAGGTGTGTGGATTCACACTAAGGTAGGGCAGGATTGCCTGAGCTGTAGGAGTGTGGAGTCACTCTTAGGTAGAGTTCTTGGGAAGAACTTGAGTTATATGATCTTGGTGATCTGAGTGGTAGGGCTTGCGCCTGAGTTGTAGGACCTGGTTAGGCTCTGAGTTGTAAGAGCTGAGGATCTGAGAAAGATAGAAGGAAGTTTGGTCGAATCTAGCATACTGCTAGATAGGCGAAGGGGGGAAGTGGATGTACCCATCAATTGGGGAACCACTATAAATCTCTGTGTACTGTGCTGTGTACTGTGTTGTGTATTGTGCTGGTATTGAATGTGATAAGATTGTTGTGATGTGATTTTAATTGATAAGTTGCCTAAGTTTTTAAATTGGACCTATTCACCCCCCCCCCCCCCCTCTAGGTGATTAGTTGTTCTTGAAATCAAGACTTTCAAGTGGTATTAGAGGGAGATTCCTCAAGATAGACTTAATAGTATGAGTTGATCTCCAGGGGCAGCTATCAGAAGGCCAAAATGGGTTCAAGTGAGAATCATAAAGAACTTGGATCCATGAATCTTCCTCTCTGTATGAAGGAGACCTTTTGCATCTGGAAGGAAAGGATCAGACTTTTCATGGAAGCATCTGATCCTAGGATATACATCACAGTACAGGAAGGACCCTTCATCCCAATGAAGACATCAGTCTTTGATGCAAATCTGAAGACTCCAAATAAGTATTCTGAGATGACTAAAGATGAAATCATCTTAGCTACATTGGATAAGAGGGCAAAAAACATTATTGTTAGTGTCATAGATGACTCAACCTTCCAAAACCTAGTCCACTACAAGACATCTAAAGAGATGTGGGACACACTAGTTGTCTATATGGAGGGGACTAAAGAAGTGAGGGAGGACAGGAAGTCCATGCTCAATCAAGAGTATGAAAGCTTCAGGCAGGACAAGTCATATGGCATTGCTGAGTGCTATGAGAAGTTTTTCAGAATTGTGAATGAGCTGATGACATATGCCAGAGTCTTCAACACTTATAAATTGAATGACAAGTTCCTCGGGTCTTTAACTAAAGACTAGGACACAAAAATCTGTGCCATCAGAGAAGTGTCCAGACTTGTAGACACTCCACCACAAACCCTATTTGGAAAGTTATTGTCTTATGAAATGCAGCTGACTGCTAGAAAGGAGGAGGAGAAAATCAGCAATCCTACAGTCAAAGATAATTCAGTGGCCTTCAAAGCTGAATCCATAAGGAAGAGCAAGAGAAAGATTCTTTCTCCACCAAGGAGAGTTGCTGATTCTGATTCAAAAAGCTTAGAAACCAGCTCATCAGACTGCCACATTTCAGATGAAGACTTTGCTGCCTTCTTTAGGCAATTTCAAAAATTTATGAAGAAGAAGCACTGGAGAAGCAGGCCATCCTCTTCTTCTTATCCAAAGGAAGATTACTACAAGGGCAAGAAGAAATCCTCTAAAGAGGACAGGTATGGCTCTAAACCAAGTAAACATACTTCCTCTGAAGTGGTGTGTTATTATTGCAGCAAGCCAGGGCATGTCATTGATAACTGCCCTGTCAAAATAAAGGATGCTGGTGGAAAGAAGGAACATCAGCAGAAGGGAAAGAAGGAGAATTCCTTTATTGCTAAGAAGAAAAAGAGTTGGACTGACTCCTCATCATCAGAGTTAGAAGAGGTAGATGAAGCTGAATCTTACATTGGGCTATTTACTGCTGAAGAAGAATCTGTAGAAGAAGACTTCTTAGAGATGCTGACTACAATCACTAGAGAAACTGATGATGCTGCCAGATCTGAAGAAGGAGAAGAAGTCATCCATTGCCTTGAGCTGATGGCTTTGATTGAGGAAGGACCCAGCCAGGAGCAGCCTGGCCCTAGTAAGGTACATTCTACACCTTCTGTGTCAGATTATGTAACTAGTCCAGAATAAGAAGCATCTACATCAAGAGATGAAGATGGTTTTTAATCTGAAGGAGATGTCAATCAATTGATTGATGATTATGGTGAACTCCTGCAAGCACTAAAGAGAAGCAGGCTCCTAGCCAAAAAATAGGCTGAGGAGATTTCCTCTCTGAAGCTGGCTTTTTTAGACTCTGCAAACATGTTGAACCTGAAGATAAAAGAAGTCAGCAAGCTGAAAAACATCACTGTTATTCAGATGGGCACAATCACCTTCAAAAACAACCATATTAGGAATCTTGAAGGTAAACTCCAAAAGGAGAAGGAGCGAGTGGCTAAGTTCTCAAAGCAATGTTCAGTATTGCCTTTGATTGATTCCTTCTCCTCCCAAAAGGGTAATAATGGGTTAGGCTTCAAAGGGAGAACTAGAGCTGCCTATTCCAAAAGGAAGGGCAAAGCTCCAGTGCAGTCACTAGCCTCCAAGCCTCCAATTCCTTTCAGGAAAGTGGTGCTACCATCTAATAGGTATGACCATGAGAGCATTTATGATCACTGGGAGTATGGTGTTAGGAATGGCAAGGGTGCTAGTGCCAACAAGGCAGCCCATGAAGAAATCCAAATGGCCCATCCTAGAACATTTGTGTTTGGTTTACCAGCCCCAATACTCAAAAATAAGGTTGCAGCCCATTCTCAAAGTCTGCTAGTCCACAATCAAAATAAAGGAAAGTCTGTCAGCATACCATACTTGGGTATATCTGAAGCTATCAGGAGCTTGCACTCTGAAAAGAAGGAAACTACTGATAGGGTCCAAGATATCCCTAGTACCTTTGCTGCCAGACAAATCCCAAATCAGGCTGTGACTGGAAGACTTAAGAAAAAAGCTGTTGTACCTATTGGAATGAGAGCTGCTGACTGCTATACTGTAAAGCCAGCCCTTAAAAGAAGGTACAATATTTATGAGTGCTGGTGTTGTGGCAAAGTGGGCCACTATGTTATTGATTGCTTGCACAATAAGAGTGTCCGGAGAGATAATATCAGCTTACTTGTCAGAAGAGCTGCAAGTAGGCATGTTCAATTTCAGACTAACCTGCACCTAGGACCCAATAAGAATTAGGGTCCTAAGGAAAGATGATTTATTTGTTGTAGGTAAATTCAAGTGGTCATACCCCTATATGGTACTTGGACAATGGATGTTCCAGGCACATGACTGGAACAAGGAGCATGCGAAAGGAGTACACTGCAGTTTAAAATGGACCCAAAGTCATCTTTGGTGGTTTAGAAAGAGGAGTAACCAAAGGGTTTGGTAAGATATCTAATGGCATAATCACTATCACACAAGTAGCTTATGTGAAAGGTTTGCAACATAACCTGATAAGCATAATCCAGCTATGTGATCTTGGCTATGACATTTCTTTCCTCAAGGATGAGTGCCAAATTTGGAGGTCAAGTGACCAAGGGGTCATCTTGACAGGCACTAGGAGAGGAAATGTCTATTGTCTTAACTTTTTTGTGATAGTAAGGACTCTCCTATATGCCTAGTTGCTGATGAGAAAGCTTCATATTGTGTCCAATGGCACAAGAGGCTAGCTCATCTGAATTACAAGACCATAGATAAACTCTTTAGTTAAGAGTTAGTGAGAAATGGTCCTAAGGTGAAGTGCATCAAGGAGGGTATCTGCTCAGCATGCCAAAAGGGCAAGCAGATCAGGACCTCCTTCCAGATCCTTGATACCAAAGACTCAGTGAGGTGTTTATACCTCCTGCATATGGATCTATTTGGTCCTATGCCAGTTCATATTCTAGGTAGGAAAGTCTACACCCTTGTGGTTGTTGATGACTTTTCCAGATTTGTCTAGGTATTCTTTCTAAGGAAGAAATTTGAAACCCCTGATGTCCTCCAGACATTTGTTAGGCAAATTCAGAATGAACTTAACAGTACTATTGTCAAAATTAGAATTGTTCATGGGACTGAGTTTCAATCTTAATGCATGACAAGATTCTGTGAAGGGGTTGAGATTCATTAAGAGTTCTCCTCTCCTAGAAAACCCCAGCAAAATGGGATTGTTGAGAGGAAAAATAGAACTCTCATAGAGGTTGGTAGAACCTTGTTAAGTGACATATTTCTCCCAGAATATTTCTGGGCTGAGGCAGTAAATACTGCATATCATGTCCTTAGCAGGGCTTCCATCACCAAAAGCCACACGAAGACTCCCTATGAGATTCTGAAAGGCAGAAAACCAAACTTATCCTACTTCAAGATTTTTGGTAGCAAGTGCTATGTTCTAAACAATGGTAAGTCATATGTGACTAAGTTTGCTGCCAAGTCCCAAGAAGGGATATTTGTTTGGTACAGTAGAAATAGTAGGGCATATAGGATCTATAACTTGACTACTCAAGTTGTAGAAGAATCAATACATGTTGTCTTTGATGAGTCAAACCTAATTAACTATGAGCTTCCAAGCACCTCTTCTAGTTCTGCAGGTTTAAAGGATTTGATGGACAAGCTTACCATCAGGGAAATGGATCTAGCAGGGCAAGATAAGGAAGAATATGGGTGTTGTCCAGGGGGAGCTCAAGACTCACAAGCTAAGGATGAAGAATAGTTAGCTGAAGAAAATGAAATACAACTAGCTGAAGACAATGAAGTTCAGCCAGTTGAGAACAATGTAGAACAGCAAGCTAAAGCAAGATTGCCTCCAATTGAGATACATCTGAGGGACCATCCAGCACACCAAATCATTGGTGATGCAAGACATGGTGTCTAGACAAGGAGCAAGAGCATCAACATAGCTCTATGTTCAAGCTTCCTATCACAAATAGAGCCCAAGAAGCTTGAAGAGGCTATCAAAGACTCTTACTGGATTGGAGCTATGCAGAAAGAGCTTAACAAATTAAAGGTGTAGAGTCTAGAAGTTCGTTCCCAGACCAAAGGGACATAATGTCATAGGAACAAAGTGGATCTATAGGAACAAGCTAGATGAGAATGTCATTATTGTCAAAAATAATGCCAGATTGGTGGCAAAAGGATACAGGCAAGAAGAAGGAATAGATTTTGACCAAATCTTTGCCCTAGTAGCAAGGATGGAAGCAATAAGGTTATTCCTTGTTTTTGCTGCCTATCAAGGATTCAAAGTCTTCCAGATGGATATGAAATCAACATTCCTGAATGGAGACTTAAAAGAGGAAGTATATGTGGATCAGCCACCAGGTTTTGTAGATCCTCACTTTCCTAATTTTTCTATAAGCTTAAAAAGCTCTATATGGGTTGAAGCAAGCACCTAGAGCCTGGTATGAAACATTGTCTACTTTCCTCATTGAGAACAAATTCTCAAGGGGGAAAAAAGATAAGACCCTATTCCAAAGGAAATCTAAGGGCAAGGTCATCCTAGTCCAGATATATGTCGATGACATTATCTTTGGATCTACTGAAAATAACCTTTGTAGGAAGTTTGCCAAACTTACACAAGGGAAGTTTGAGATGAGCAGCATGGGTGAGCTAAAATTCTTCTTGGGACTCCAAGTAAGACAGACTGATGATGGCTTGTCCATATCCCAGTCTAAGTTCACAAGGGAGTTAATTAAGAAATATGGTATAGAGAATGCCTCCACCAAGAGAACTCCAATGGGGTCAAGTATGTCTGTAGGCAAAGATGAGGTAGGGAAACCTATTGATGAGTCTTTGTATAGAGGGATAATTGGCTCCCTTTTATACTTGACTGTTAGTAGGCTTGACATCATGTATGATACATGTGTATGTGCTAGGTATCAAGCATGCCCTAAAGAATCTCATTATTCTACTTGAAAGTGTAAAGTTGTCAACCTAAATCACCTAGAGGGGGGTGAATAGGTGAATCGTCTATTTGCGGAATAAAAATTTTAACGAACTTGCACAAGTAATCAAGCAATCACAGAAAGACAAGAAGATTTATAGTGGTTCCCCAATCTTGGGTACGTCCACTTTACCTCACCGATCTAGCAAATCACTAGACCCGGCTACTTCACTATCTCGGATTGAAAACAATCCTACGCCTCGGAACCAAGTTCCTACAAACTCGATCCAAATGGATCTACACTCGGAAGATTACAACTTCCTACAACTCGGAGAGCAACGCTCCTACAAGATTTACAAAAAGGTTTAAAAAAATACAAACAAATATTTTTCTTCAGATCTGGAAAAATTTGACTTTAGGTCTTCTTCTGAACTTGCAGCTTTTTCAAAAATGTTGAAGAAGATCCACTGAAAATTTGATCTAAGAAATCTGGAGATCTACTCGATCAAGGAGAGGAAGAAGAGTCCTTGAACAGTAAATCTTTCTTGATCGGAAATGGCTTTCTTTTCGATCTGTAAACAGTGCAGCGACGGCGGCTCTGAGAAATGATCTTGAGAGAGAGAGAGAGACGACTGTCAGAAAAATTTGAGAGAGATTAGGGTTTTTCGCTTCTGGGTATTATTTGTTCTTGTTGACAAGACCTTAAATTGAATTACCCCAACGGTTAGAATTAACATTAATGACGACACGTGTACTAATCACGAAATGTCATTTCAAAAATCTCGTCAATCGGACTTAGACAAATTTTCTGAATAGAACATCAGTTCTCGAGAGGTATGAGAAAGTTCTCGAGAACAGGCTGACTTCTCGAGAATTATTCATTCTGGACATAGGCTAGTACTCGAGACAAAATGGCGTTGAGTATGTTCAGAAAAAATCAGAAGCATCTCGAGAACTGAAGAAAATAGTACTCGATAACTAAAGCTTGTTCTAGAGAACTACATTGACTTCTCGAGAACTAGAAGTTAACTTCTCAGGAAATGTAGACTGAGACTTCTCGAGAACTAGGATGAGCTTCTCGAGAACTAACAGATGTTCTTGAGAGCTAGTATGCGCTTCTCGAGAACTAACAGATGTTTTCGAGAACTAGTATGCGCTTCTCGAGAACTAGCAGATGTTCTCGAAAACTAGTAGCTCAACTTCTCGAGAACTAACAGATATTCTCGAGAGCTTCTAGCTCTACTTCTCGAGAACTAATCTTAGGCCTCTCGAGAAGTGGACTTGGAAAATTTTTAACTTCTGGAAATCTTATTCTTCAAGCAGCCAACCTTCAGCCCATGGTATAAGTGTTTGAATATGAAGTGTATCCCAATTTAGAGGCTACCCATGAGTCAACACCTTGGATCACATAGTGAGGGATTACACTGTATGGTCCTATGTTCATGACCCACAGTATACTGACATTGGTCTACACTTAGCACTGATGATATGCAAACACACAACTAAATAAAGATATCAAATACAACTTAGTTCATCTTAGTTCAAGGGTGACTTCATGTAAATCTGGGTTATTGTGGATGCAATGCCCAATAGTCTCCCCCTATTTATAGAAGTCAAAACCCTCTACACTAAGGTGAATTATACCATTAGAGAAAGAACTATAAATGAAGACTAGATACAAAAGCAAGAAAATAAAGGTAAATACAGAATTATCAAAACTAGAAATTATATATATATATATATATATATAGTTTTAGATTTCCCATCAACATTCATTTCAATCACAATCCCAAAAACAAATGTAAATAGGAATTCATTCTTTGCTCTGAAACTGCTTGTCTAGCTTCTCTTTCTGTCTTCTCTGATAGCTGAAAGGCTTTGGGTAGTATCTGGGAGGTTTTGGAGGAGCCTTAGGGTTGTTCTTTCCATATTCTCTGTCATGTATTCTCCTTTTAGTCATGGATTTTTCATATAGTTCCCACTCAGAGGAGCTATAGTGGATACTTCTATTTTCATTGAAATCCATAACTAACTTGAGAGTATCAAGTATTAAAGATTTGGAGGTGGGACTCCAGACTTTAGCAAATTCTTTTGCTTTCCTTTGCTCTGGATCTGCTTTGGGAATGCTTTTGCTGGCAGAGGGGCCTTCCCCAAACTTTCTCTTCTTAGATGTATTAATCTCAGGTAGGTCTGTGGGAATTATATCATCCCATACTTGATCATAAGAGGAGGGAGGAGGAATTTGCTCTACTGGCCTAGGAGAAAATACTGGCAATTGAGTTTGCACCTGACTGGATTCTCCTTCAGCAAAAGGGTTGAGGTGCTGAGGAATCACATTGGGATCAAATTGAAATTCAGGAAAAATCTGATTATGCATCCATACTGTGGTATCATAGTTATACAGCTTCACTGATTGGATTTGTTCTAAAACAAACTTGTTGATTTCTGTGATTTTCTGATTCCATAGAGAATCAGCATTTGCAGCAACTTTAGCAACTTGTTCTTTCACTAGCATCTTCCCCTTTCTGAATTCTACACTCAGCTGTTCTATAGTTTCTTCCTTGAAAGTACCAACTTCTTCACAGACTTGCATCACATGAATTTGTGCTGACTTTTCAAGTTCAATCTGATTGCTGGCAAGAGTGAGGGATTGATTCATTACTTCACCAATGCTTGTTATAGAATGGTCCAGGGCTTTACCACCTATTTTGAAGAGATGTTTTAGTTGATCTATATTGTTTTGAATTTCAGCAAATCCTCTTTACTTTTCCTTTTCTAAATCAGAGACTTTGTCTGTAACTGATTTTAAGGATTCATCACAATACTTTCTCTGGTCAGCTAACATCATTTCAATCTTATTGAGAATATCTGAACTGGAGGGGGTAACAGTAGCAACAGTAACAACAGCAGCAGGAATAGAAGAGATAGAGGCACCAGGAGGTGCAGTCCATGGATGAATTTCTACAAGAACAACTGAGCTTTGAGCTCTTGTTGTCTTGACAAAAATAGCTTCAGACTCATCAGCAAAGAGGGGAATAGAGAAATCAAGGTTTCTCAGAGGAACATCAACAGGTTCTGGAGATAATCTGTCTTCATCTGAAAGAAGAATGGTATCTGGAATATTTTGCTTAGCAGCTGGGGATGGAGAATGTGTTGGAGAAGCAGGTGGAGTTCTTACTGGACTGAGGACTGTTGATGTAGCTGGAGTTTTGATAGGACTGTTGATTGGAGAAGGAGATCTGGCTTGAGGAGGAGAGGGGATGTGTCAACTTGGACAGAGGAAGCAGGCTCCCCCTCAACTGTTGTACTAGATGGTTCAGCAATACCATAAGAGGAGGGAGATGGGGTCCTGTCCTCTGAAACAGGATGAGCTTGCTCTTTAGCAATCTGTTTAGGGTTCTGCAGTTTTAATTCCCATCTCTGAATAGAAGCTAGGGAGATCTTTTGCAAGTGATGAAGGGGTGTACCTCTGGAAGTTTTGAAGACCACTGGATCAATCTCATGCAAAATCAAGGAGATTATCCTGACAAATTTAGGTTCTTTAAGGATGTCCCTTATCATATCAAAGATCATCATCCCATTGGGAAATCTCTTTCTGCAGACTATGGCAGTCATTACACCAAATAAATTATTTGTAATGAATCCAATAGATCCTGTTCTGCTCCATAGAATTTTTCCAATAATGTTTACCAGGAGCATGCCAACATCATTCATGGCAGTCCTCCTTAGAGAAGTAGTGTCAGCTGAGACTCCACAAAAGCGATAGGTTCTGTCAGCATCTGCCCTAGTAATTTCATCCTCATCATCTCCAACTGGCAGCCTGAGGAGATTTGTGACACTGGTTGGACTTAACTGAATTTTTACTCCCTTAACCTTGGATTTCAGAACAGTGTTGTACTTCCTGACTCTAGCATTCTGGTAAAACTCATCTACCTCTGGGAAGATGATTTTGCAGGGTTCTTGAAGAGCAAAACTGAGACCTGCACTGTCTAGGAGAAGAAGAAGATTCTTGAAATCGTCGGAGAGGTCTGCAATCCCGGCCACGACAAGCTCACTGCGAACTCCTATCCTTGAATGTTGCGCCATTGATTCGAAAAATGTCGGCGAACTGAGCACGAGAGAACGGAGGCGACGAAGCTCTGAGTCGGGGAAGATGAAGAGTTTTCGAGAGGAGTGAATTTGAAATGTCGGTTGATTAGGGATTTCTAAGGATTTATATATATATATATATAACCCTAGGTTAGATAATTAAGTGTTTAATCAACTAATACTAGTCTTTTTAATAAAGAGGGATTAGACTGGTTTGCGAAAAGAAATGGACAAAATTCGAAACGGCAGGGCATTTCTCGAGAGATAGAGTAATGGTTCTCGAGAGGTAAGTTAGTTCTCGAGAGGAAAGTGAGTTCTCGAGAAGCAAGCTTCAGCTTCTCGAGAAGTAAGCTTGAGCTTCTCGAGAAGTGAGAGTTAGTTTTCGAGAAGCAAAGTAGTTTTCGAGAACTGAACTTGCTTATTCTCGAAAAGTAGACTTAGTTCATGAGAACTTTTCATACTTCTCGAGACGTTTACTTCATTTCTCGAGACTTTTCTTCCACTAAGGAAATTTCTGACCTTTTTGAAGTGTTCTAGATCCTTGATCTTTGAAATGATCCACTTTGGTCTATCCTTCTCTATTCAGCAACCCAAGTTCAGTTTTGAAGAAGTTGAACTCGGTCTTATCTAGCAGCTTTGTGAAAATATCTGCAACTTGCCGATCTGTTGGCACGTACTGCAGATTCACATCCCCTTACTCCACATGCTCCCGGATGAAGTGATATCTGAGCTCGATGTACTTTGTCCGGCTGCGTGAGACTGGGTTGTTTGCGATTGTGATTGCGCTGGAGGAGTCGCAGAATAATGGAATGTCTTTGATCTTCATATTGTAATCTTCTAGCTGGTTCTTTAACCAAAGCAACTGTACACAACAACTGTCGGCAAAAATGTATTCTGACTCAGCCGTTGAGATTGCGACACAATTTTGCTTTTTGTTGCTCCATGAGATAAGCCTTCTTCCAAGGAACTGACATATCCCGGAAGTGCTTTTCCTGTCATCTTTGCTACCTGCAAAGTCTGCATCTGAAAAAACCAATTAGTTCGCTGTCATTACTTCTTGGGTACCATAAGCCAAGATTCGGTGTACCTTTAAGGTATCTCAAAATCTATTTTGCAGTAGCATAGTGAGATTTCTTACAGTTCACTTGGAATCTAGCACAGACACATGTAGAGAACATTATTTCTGATCTACTGGCAGTAAGGTAGAGCAAGGATCCAACTATGCTTTTGTACTTGATTTCATCAAAATGTTTCCCTTTCTCATCCTTGTCTAGAGGGCCATTGGAGTCCTCATAGAGGTTGCACTCTCCATTCCAAATTTCTTAATCAACTCCTTGGTGAACTTAGTCTGAGAGATGAAAATTCCATCTTCAGATTGTTTCACCTGAAGTCCTAAGAAATACTTCGGCTCTCTCATACTACTCATTTCAAACTTCCCTTGCATAAGTTCAAAAAACTTTTTGCAGAGGTTGTCGTCTGTAGATCCAAATATAATGTCGTCGACATAGATTTGTACTAGCAATACCTTGCCTTTAATTTCCCTAAGAAATAATGTCTTGTCTATCTTTCCCCTTGTGAACTTGTTCTCGAGGAGAAAGCTAGATGGCACTTCGTACCAAGCTCGAGGAGCTTGTTTCAAACCGTACAACGCTTTTGATAATAAATAAACATGCTCAAGAAAGTTAGGATCAACAAAAACTGGGGGCTGTTCCACATACACTTCTTCCTTTATGTCACCATTTAGGAAGGCGGATTTCACGTCCATTTGGTAGACTGTGAAGCCCTTCAGTGCAGCATAAGCTAGGAACAGTCTGATAGCCTCTAGCCTTGCCGCTGGAGCGTATGTCTGGTCGAAGTCGATCCCTTCTTCTTGACGATTCCTTTGGCGACAAGTCTGGCCTTGTTCTTTATGATTGTGCCATCCTCGTCCATCTTGTTCCTATAGACCCACTTTGTTCTGATGACATTTTTACCTTTGGGTCTAGGAACTAGTGACAAAACTTTGCATCGCTTGAACTGATGTAATTCTTCTTCCATGGCCAAGATCCATGATGCGTCTGAGTTTGCTTCCTCAAACTTCTTTGGCTCAACCTGTGAGAGAAAACTTAAGTAGAGATTCTCGTTTGTTGTACCTCGACGAGTTCTGACACCATCCCGGGGATCTCCTATGATTTGGTCCATTGGGTGATCCTTCAGATGTCTGAGCTCTAGATTCCTCACATCTTGGACTTCTTCAGCCACTGGATTGACTAAATCAATCTGGACAATATTTTCATCTTGATCCTCTACCTCTCTAACAGGGGTTGGAGAGGTGATCTTGATGAACTTTTCATCTTTACCTTCGGTCGGTTCATCCATGATTATCTCTTTAAGCCTTGTACCTGCATCTTCAACAAGCACACAAGACGATTTGCTTTGCAGCAAGCTCGTCTCATCAAATACAACATGTATTGATTCTTCTACGACCAGAGTTTTTCTATTGAAAATCTTGTATGCCTAACTATGGCTACTATATCCTAAAAAAATACCTTCAAAACTTTTCTCACTAAACTTGGTAGTATGATACTTACCATTGTTAAGTACGAAGCATTTACAGCCAAAAATTCAAAAATATGAAACTGTTGGTTTCATGCCTTTTAGAAGTTCATAAGGTGTCTTATCATGATTCTTGTTTATGAGGGCTCGATTTTGCACGTGAAATGCAGTGTTGAAGGCTTCAGCCCAGAAGTATTCCGGTAGTGAAGCGTCACTCAACATGGTCCTGCAGACCTCTATGAGTGTTCTATTCCTTCTCTCAGCTACTCTATTTTGCTGTGGAGTACGATGAGAGGAAAACTCATGAAAGATACCTAGGCTTTCAAAAAATTCTGTCATGGCCCCAGATTTGAACTCCGTTCTATTGTCACTTCTGGTTTTAACAACGGAACAGTTGTATTCATTCTGGACCTGCCTGACAAAATTTGAAAGGATATCGAAGGTATGTGACTTGTGTTTCAGAAAGAACACCCACGCAAAATGCGAGTAGTCATCAGTAATTACCAATGTATAATCCTTACCTCCTAAGCTTCTAATTTGTAGTGGACCGAACAATTTCATATGAAGTAGGTGTAAACACCTATTAGAGTTTTTGTCTATGATGCTTTTAAAAGTAGCCCTTGTTTGCTTGCCTTTTACGCATGCATGACAAAGTCTCTCTTTGACGTGCTTGACATTTGGAGCATCACGTACTCAGTTCTGGGAGAATAATTTATTAATAGTTTTAAAATTAATATGTGCTAGCCTCTTGTGCCATTGGTCACCAAAAGATGCACTATCTTTTGCTAAAAGACACACTGGTGTAGAAGAGTCTATACAAATGAAATTTAAGAAAAATATGTTCCTGCTTTGAGTGCCTGATAGAATTGTTTCCATATTGTCAACAGACTTTATCAAGCACCTGTCAGCGTGGAATTCAACTATGTATCCTTTATCGCATAGTTGGATTATGCTTATAAGATTGTGTTCCAATCCCTCTACATAAGCTACATCCGAAAAGGATACATTACCATTAGTGATCATACCGTAGCCTTTAGTTATCCCTCGGTCTGAACCTCCAAAGATGACCTTTGGTTCGTTGCAGACTGAAGTGAAATTCTGGAGTAGGCTTCTTATCCCGGTCATGTGCCGAGAGCATCCACTATCCAAGTACCAGATTGGCATTTTGGTGGCCTTTGGACATACCTGCATTCATGATCACTTTGCCTTAGGAACCTAAACATGTTTGGGTCCTTGGTCTCGGGTTAGAACACTCCCCCTATGAAGATTAGCATCCTGAGTGGTTAATCTCATGTTGCCAACCTGAGGAGTAGTGACCTTCCTGGTATTAAACCAACAATCGATGGAAAAATGACCAATTTTGCCACAGCACCAACAGTCAAACCTGTTATATCTTTGCCTTATATACTCCTGTTTGACATTTTGAGATGGTGATCTAGCAGGGATAGCATTCTTGGAGGAGGAAGCTTCATGGTGATGGAAGTCACATGATTTCTTCTTCTTTTGAGGCCTTTCCCCAATAGGTTTTACTTTAGGTGCTCTCTTGAAGTTATGGCCATGATTAAAAGGACCATAGCCCTGAAGAGTCACTTCTTCATAAGGTGCCGTGAAGACACTCTCACCAAAGTTTCGAGGGCGATTCCATCCTTGGTACCAAGACTTTGGCTCTACATAAGTAGGTCTGGTCAAGTGACCATAGAGTTGAGTATTGCATCCACAATAACCCAGATTTGCATGAAGTCACTCTTGAACTAAGATGAATTAAGTTCTATTTGATATCCTTATTTTAGCTGTGTGTTTGCAAATTACCATTGCTAAATGTAGACCAATGTCAGTCTACAATGGGTCATGAACACAGGACCATATAGTGTAATCCCTCACTGTTACTCAAGGTGTTGACTCATGTGTAGTCTCTCTATTGGGATACACTTCATATTCAAACCTTGGATCATGGAATGAAGATTGGACTCTTGGAGAGTAGAGAAAGATTTATTCTAAAAGTTCAGAAAATTCTGTAAGTCCACTTCTCGAGAAGTCTTCTTAGTTCTCGAGAGTCCTTAGAGTTCTCGAGAAGCTTAGCCTCATAGTTCTCAAGAAGTCTATCTTATTCTCGAGAAGCTTGGCTTAAGTTCTCGAGAACTGCCAGCCCTATTTCTTGAATAGTCAAAGTTGCCTCAAAAAATCTCTCTAAGTATTTGTTCTCGAGAAGTCTCCATAGTTCTCGAGAAGTCAATTAGTTCTCGAGAACTCAGCCTTCTTGTTCTCGAGAAGTCCAGAATTCTTCTAAGCAATATAGCTATCGAGAAGTCCTGATAGCTCTCGAGAACTCAGTTTCTAGTTCTCGAGAACTAAAGCTACTTCTCGAGAACTGTAAGTTAATTTTTCAGAAAATTTATGTTAATTCCAGATCGGCCAAGATTTTCAAATGACTTGACGTGATTGGTCCACGTGTCGTCATTAATGTCTTTTCTAGCCGTTAAGGGTAATCCTATATAAAGCCTTTTCATTAAGACCAAACCCTAACATTTACAAGGAGCGGAAATCCGTACATTTCGAAATTTCTGGATCGGCATTCTCTTTCCAAAAGAACACATTCTTCAGCCGTCGCCGCCGCTCAACAAGTAGATCGATCTTTCTGTTTTCGATCAAAGAAGACTTGCTGTTCAAGGGATCATCATCTTCTCCTTGATCGAGCAGGTCAAAGCTTTCTCAGGTCAGATCGTCAAGTCTTCTTCAACAGTTTCTGAAAGAGCCGCAAATTTCAAGAAGAAGACCTAGGGCTGAATATTTCTAGATCTAAGAGAAATTCTGTTTGTATTTTCAAATCTTGTTGTTATCTTGTTGGAGATTATTCTCCGAGTGTAGGAGCGTTGTTCTCCGAGTTTGTAGGAAGTTTTATCTTCCGAGTGTAGATCCATTTGGATCGAGTTTGTAGGAACTTGGTTCCGAGACGTAGGATTATTTTGAATCTGAGATAGTGGAGTAGCCGAGTCTAGTGATTTGCTAGATCGGTGAGGTAAAGTGGACGTACCCAAAATTGGGGAACCACTATAAATCTTCTTGTCTTTCTGTGATTACTTGATTTCTTGTGCTAGATCGCTAAAAATTTTATTCCGCAAATAGACGCACGATTCACCTATTCACCCCCTCTAGGTGATTTAGGTTGACAACTTTACACTTTCAATTGGTATCAGAGGGAGGTTGGTCGTTAAAAGGTTAACACCTTGATCAATTTCCTCTCGAAAGTTCTCATTTGGTTATTCAAGCAATGGACAAGGTCAAAGATTTTGCCAAGCTTCCTGTAACACCCCAATTTGTTGTAGGAGCGACGGGGATCGTTTTTGGGCCAAGTCGGGTTTTGGTGCAGGTGACACGGGCCCTAACACGGGCGTGTCGGAGGCCGTGTCGGGCGTGTCGAGCTCGGGCCGTGTCGTCGACCAGTTCAGGTCGACGATGGTCGTGTGGTGGAACACGGCCTAGGACACGGGCGTGTCCTAGGCCGTGTCACACCTGTGCTGTGCGGTCGGGTGCACGGGTAGTGACACGGGAACAAACACGGGCGTGTCCGGTTTGACACGGGCGTGTCCGGTTTGACACGGGCGTGTCCGATGCCGTGTCAACAAGCCGTGTACCCCTCTGACTCCAAACTGGTGATTTATTGCACACGGGGGGCGTGACACGGGTCCCGACACGGGCGTGTCGCAGGCGACACGGGCGTGTCGGAGGCCGTGTCACATGCCGTGTGCTGGTTTTCAATTTGGGGCGAGACGGCGAGTGAGCTACACGGCCAGGCACACAGCCGTGTGCCAACCCGTGTTCGGCCCAGATTTTATGATTTCAGATCTAATCTTGGTCGTTCATTTCCTTGACTTTGGATCCGACGGTGGGGGGCTGCTCCTGGGTGGTTTTAGCCGGGATTTAGGGTTGGGAATCCCCATTTCCCTTAGCCATTCTCTCTCTAAGAGTTTAGAGAGAAGGGAGAGCAAGGAGGAAGGAGGAGTCTAAGATCCGGCCGCCGGAGGAGCTTTGGAGCTCCGAATCGCGATTCGAGTCCAGATCCGCGGAGGTGACGCCGTTGCGGTGCTTTTCAACCGCATAGTTTTCGATGGAGCCGCGGAAGAATGCAAGGGTAACGATTTCTCATCCTTGGGCATGTGAAGCCCTCTTTTCCTTTGCATAGGAAGCCCTCTCTCGCGAGTGAGCGAAGAGTTGGAGCGTTCCTTGGGGTAGATATGTGAAGTCCCCCTTGTGTAGAGTCCGTATGCGAAAACGGACATAGGCATTGTGTGTGAAGCCTATCCGGACAAGTAGAGCCGGATTGGTGATGTTGCATTGCATACGAACCGGGGAAGACTCCGGGTGTTTGGGTGTTTTTTCGGGTTTTCTACGTGGTAGATTGCATCAGGGAGCCTTGGAGATTAACTCCAAGGTGCACCCGGAAAACTGGGCAAAGGCGGGTTTTGCCAACACGGTGGCCGGGGAGCCAACGTGAACATAACCGGGTTATGTGATTGTTGTGGCGGAAACGGGACTCGGTGAGTCTTGACCTGCGCATATGGCTTAAATTGCCGTTGCGGTATGAGCACGGGTCAGGCGGAACCGTACCCGGTCTATGTCGTTCGGTAAGGCCGTTGGCATGGATGAGGGTCTTCGGCGGTCTATGGCTTAAATTTCCGTGACCAAGGCCAGGAAGGCAAAATGCTCATATGGATGACCTTCCAAGAGGCGGTGGTGGATTAGGAACGTCTATGGCTTGAATTGACGTGACGTTGGCTGGTTCGCCGAGAATGTGCCCTGAGTGCACGGGGTGTGTGGCCGTGCGAGCCTACGCCTGTGTTGATGTGTGTTCACATTAATATATTGCCTATACTAATGAAGTGCAGGGAAAGAGCATCGCCGCCCCGATTTTGGGGGCGGGATCGTTATAATTTGGTCAGCATTGCTGACCGATGCTATTGTTTGCCACCGGGCGGTGGTTTGTGGCTTGCAGGTGCTGCGGAGCAGAGCGGGAAATAGCGGGCTAAAGCCCTTGTTGCTGTGCCGGCCCTCGAAGGCCTAATTGCTTATGTATCTTTCCCGTTTTCATGTATGGCCGGCCTGCGTGCCGAAGTTTGGAAAACACTATTTTGTTAAGTGAACAATGTAAGGCCTTAAGGCCAGTTCTCTTTTGTGTTTGATTACATTCCTGAGTTGGTAGTGGACATTCATGCTTTGTAGCAGGGTTCTTATTTTCTTTTGCAACTTAATAATTTGCTTCCGCTAGGTGTTGTGTAGGACGATATGATTGGTTGAATGGTTTCAACGCGTAACCAACCGGTCTGTCCGTAGTATATGGCGTCGGGCCCCGGCCGGACCTACTGCTATATGCTATGCGACGGATAGGGGTGTTACACTTCCCCTGTGCACAGAGAATAACTTTCCCATGTGGAAAGAGAGAATCAAATTTTTCATGGAAGGTGTGGACCCCCGGATCTTCATGATTGTTAAAGAAGGTCCTTACGTCCCCATGACTATCTCCACTATAGATCAAACTAAGAAGGTTCCTAAGAAATTGATGGGTCTAGATAAGGACGAGATTGCACTTGTCTCTTTAGACAAGAAAGCTAAAAATATCATAGCAAGTGCAGTCGATGACTCGATGCTGCAGAATCTGATTCACTACCAATCGGCTAAGGAGATGTGACAGTCTCTAGTTACTCTGATGGAAGGTACTGAAGAAGTGAGGGATGATAGAAGGTCCCTACTGAACCAGAAATATGAAGCCTTCAGACAAGGGTCAAAGGAGACCATTGCAGATACCTTTGAGAATTTCTTCAAGATAGTAAATGGCCTAAGAGTGTATGGCCGAGTCTTCACCAATGGGGAGCTGAATGATAAATTTCTGAGGTATCTCACAAAGGAATGGGACAACAAAGTCTGTGTCATCCAGGAGTTTGGCAGACTAGCTGAAACAGACCCACAGAATCTATTTGGCAAGCTGATGTCCTATGAACTGCAGATCAATTCCAGAAAAGCTGAAGAAGAGAAAAGTCGCTTCTCCTCAAAAGAGAAGTCGGTTGCATTAAAGGCTGACAGTTCAAGGAAGGGCAAAGCTGCCTCACCAGCACCTGCTCAAGAAGTAAGGGAAGAGGAAAGCTCTGAGCCAAGCACCTCAGGCTCAGAACTATCTGAAGGAGAGTTCTCGTTTCTCTCTCGGCAGTTCAAGAAATTCTTGAACAAGAAGAAGCAGTGGAGAGGCAAGGATGCCTCATACAGAAGATCACGACACGACGATGATCAGCTAAAGAAAGGCTCGGGTAGCCATGACAGGTATAACTCGAAACAAAACAAACAGATTTCTACTGACATCGTTTGCTACTGTTGCAACAAACCACGTCACGTCATAGCTGACTGCCCCCACAAGAAGAAGGAGGGTAGCAGAAGAGAGGAAAAGAAGTTTTTGTACCACAAGAAGAGGACAGAGAAGTGCCTGTTGGCAGAGAAGGGAAAGACTCTCAGCAAAACCAACTTATCTGAGTCGAGTGAAGAAGAGGAATCCTACTTTGGGCTCATGGCTCAATCAGATGACGAATAAGAGCCCCAGTTTACTGGGGAGGTAAAATCTCACACTCCTCTCTCTGAATCTGAAAGTTCTGAGCATGATCATGAGGATAGCTCTTCTAACGATGAGTCGGAACTTATGGCCTAGTACAAGGAGTTGATCATGACTTACGACAAATGTCGCCGAGTCGTGAAAACACAGGCTAAAGAGATTAAGTCTCTAAAGGATATTGAGAGCAGCTTGAGAGAAGAAGTCACTAAGACTGACTCTCTTCAAGAGAACTTCAATTTTGCTATTGAAGAATACAATCAAGCTCTTAAGCACCTCGAACTTAAAGATGAAATCATCAAAGAGTTGGAAAAACAACTCGAGGCTGAGAACAAACTTGTTGAAAGTTTCTCTAAGCCTAAGACAGTTCTTCCACTCATTGCTGAATTCTCAACTAAGGCCCAAGGAGCTGGACTAGGCCATGTTGCCGCTCCCAGTAAATCTTCTAGGAGAAACAAGGCTCAACGGAAGAATAAGGCCGCCAAGAAGGCCTTGACCAAAGAAAAGGGGAAAGCCCCTCTAGATCAGACTGTCTTCAAGAAAGTTATCTTTCCAACAAATAAGTTTGATCTGGACTCGTCCTATGGTCACTTGACCAGGCCTACTTATGTAGAGCCAAAGTTTCGGTACCAAGGATGGAATCGCCCTCGGAACTTTGGTGAGAGTGTCTTTAAGGCACCTTATGAAGAAGTGATTCTTTAGAGCTATGGTCCTTATAATCATGGCCATAACTTCAAGAAAGCACCTAAAGTAAAGCCCGTTGGGGAAAGGCCTCCGAAGGAGAAGAAATCATGTGACTGCCATCACCATGAAGCCTCCTCCTCCAAGAGTGCTACCCCTGCTAAACCACCATCTCAAAAGGTCAAGCAGGAATACATAAGGCAAAGATACAACATGTTTGACTGTTGGTGCTGTGGCAAAATTGGTCATTTTTCCATCGATTGTTGGTTTAATACCAGGAAGGTCGCTACTCCTCAGGTTGGCAACATGAGATTGACCACTCAGGATGCTAATCTTCGTAGGGGGAGTGTTCTAACCCGAGACCAAGGACCCAAACATGTTTAGGTTCCTAAGGCAAAGTGATCATGAATGCAGGTATGTCCAAAGGCCACGAAAATGCCAATCTTGTACTTGGACAGTGGATGCTCTCGGCACATGACCGGGACAAGAAGCCTACTCCAGAATTTAACTCTAGTCTGCAATGGACCAAAGGTCATCTTTGGAGGTTCAAACCGAGGGATAACTAAAGGCTACAATATGATCACTAACGATAGTGTATCGCTTTCGGATGTAGCTTATGTGGAGGGATTGGAACACAATCTCATAAGCATAAGTCAACTATGCGACAAAGGTTACATAGTTGAGTTCCACACTGACAAGTGCTTGATAAAGTCTGTTGACAATATGGAAACAATTCTATCAGGCACTCGAAGCAGGAACATATTTTGCTTAAATTTCATTTGTATAGATTCTTCTACACCAGTGTGTCTTTTGGCAAAAGATAGTGGGTCTCTTGGTGACCAATTGCACAAGAGGCTAGCACATATTAATTTTAAAACTATTAATAAATTATTCTCCCAGAACTTAGTACGTGATGCCCCAAATGTCAAGCACGTCAAAGAGACACCTTGTCATGCATGCGTAAAAGGCAAGCAAACAAGGGCTACCTTTAAAAGCATTATAAGCAAAAACTCTTATAGGTGTTTACACCTACTTCATATGGACTTGTTCGGTCCACTGTAAGTTAGAAGTTTAGGAGGTAAGGATTATACATTGGTTATTGTTGATGACTACTTGCGTTTTGCGTGGGTGTTCTTTCTGAAACACAAGTCAGATACCTTCGATATCTTTACAAATTTTGTCAGGCAGGTCCAGAATGAATACAACTGTTTCGTAGTCAAAATCAGAAGTAACAATGGAACGGAGTTCAAATCTGGGGCCATGACAGAATTTTATGAAATGTTGAAGTTGGTGACCGGGCGGTCTGGCAGTCTATCTTGGCGGTTTGGAGACCGCGCGGTCTGGCGGTTTCCCTTCAGTGGTTTGGTTGCTGTGTTATTGCTGTGCGGTTGCCGAGCGGTCAGGCGGTCTCCCCTGGCGGTCTCTCTCTCTGGTAGTAGCCGTGCGGTTAGCCCTTCTTTCTAACCGCGCGGCTTGTGCGGTTTGTTCTGTATAGTCCGCTTAGTCCTGTATTTTTTAGTTCCACATCTCTTATTTGTATTCTCTCATCTCTCCTCCATTCTATATAAGGGAGGGCATACCTTTGTAATAGATACCTTTTTTTGATAATAAAATTTCAGTTATTCCATTTCCGGCTTGTTTTAATTCGCTTCTCACATGGTATCAGAGGAATCGATCCTTTCCTCCTGATTCTGTGCGCCCTCTTTGTCCGCGCGACTTGCTTCTCAGGCTTGCGCCCTGTCCGCACGGTCTTCTTCTTTCCTTGTCGTTGCCCTCTGTGTGTGCGACCTGTTGCCTTGTTCGCTACGATCTGTCGCCTTATTCGCCGCGACCTATCGCCATGTGCCTTGCCTTCTCTCGTGCTTCTGTTCGAGCGGACTGTCTTCTTGCCGCTCGACTTCTTCCCCTCTGCTTGATACTGCGGCTTGGTCGTGGTCTTTCTGGCCGCTGGTGTTTGAAATCCTGACCGCTGCAGTTTTTTTTCTTCTGCCTATCCGCACGGCTTGTTTCCTAACCGTGCGGCTTCCTGCTATTTGCTCTTATGGCTCTTTCTGATGCTTCCACTACCACCACTCCTGCCGCCGCCCCTGTTGCCAATCCGGCTCCGCCTCTACCTCATACTTCTTCCGGGAACCTTGGCACTGTTTCCAAGCTTGTCGGCTCCAACTACCAGGATTGGAGCGTCTCTTTCACTTTTCTCCTTCGCTCGCAACGCAAACGTCATCATCTCGTTGATGACCCCCCTCCTACCACTTCACCTCTCTTTGATGACTGGGATGCGAGTGACACGCTTGTGCGTACTTGGCTCGCTAACAGTCTATCTGATGAGTGCCTTCCCGTCATCCGTCATGATGAGACGGTGAAGACCGCTTGGCTTCATCTTGTTGCTCTATACTCCAAATGGGCTCAGACGTCCCGCATCTATACGTTGTATGCGGACCTCTTTGCCCGGCCTACCTTGTCTCCTGCTGCTGCCTACCAACAAGTTCAAGCTCTTGGGGCGGAGATTCTTCAGAATCGCCACTTTTCTGCGGATCTGGCTCAACAACACAAGCACTTCCAGGAGCTTCTGGTTGTGTGTTATCTGCTACGTCTTCCTGACACTTATGACATGATCCGCCAACAAATTCTTGGTGAGGCGGAATCTCCTACTCTAGATGCCACCACTGCTCGCATCGTCGCTGTCACCTCTCTCCTTCAGCGTCCGCTTCTGCCCGCTCCTTCTCCACCGGATAACTATGCTCATCAAACTCAGCGGAGTGGCTCTGGTAGCCGCAGTCATCAGTCTGGCGGACGTCCTTCTTCCCGCTACCTCTGCTCTCACTGCGGCCGCACCGGACATACTTCTGACCGCTGCTGGACGAAGCATCCCCATCTTTGCCCCTCGGGTGACTCTTCCGCCTCCTCTTCCAAGCCGTCTGCTTCCGTGGTCACATCATCAGGTAGTGCCCATGTGGTCACTCAAGGTAAATGTCTTATCAACTCCGGAGCAACTAATCATATGACGGGCAATCCTCAATGCTTCTCTCTCCTCGAACAGTATGATCGGTTGCCCCCGGTCCTCATTGCAGACGGTTCTCCCTCCCCGGTTCATGGGTCGGGAGTAGTTCATGTTACTCCGTCCCTTCGGCTAGAGGACACTCTCTATGTGCCCAAGTTTCCGTGCAATCTATTGTCGGTTACTTCTTTGTGCAAGCAGCTTCAATGTTCTGTAACGTTTACTTCATCTTCTTGTTCTTTTCAGGATCCGAGCTCCCAGCGGACGATTGCTATTGGGACTGAGAGCGGCGGCCTCTACTTCCTCGACAACGTTTCCTCTTTGTCCGCCTTCTCCTCTTCTTCTACGGATCTTCTCCAGTGGCATCTCCGCCTCGGTCATCCTCCTCTGCGACTTCTACATCAGCTTTTGCCCCACATCCCTCCTTCCAGTACTCCTCTCAACTGCGACGCTTGTCAGCTTGGCAAGCATCATCGTTCCTCCTTCTCGACGAAGCAAGGTCGGGGCTCTACTCGTCCGTTTGATCTAGTCCACTCCGATATCTGGGGGCCTGCTCCTACCCTTACTGTTGGTAGGGGTAGTTCTTATTTTGTAACCTTTATCGATGACTTTTCTAGATGTACTTGGGTGTATCTCTTACGAGATCGCTCTGAACTTTTTAATGTATGGACCTCTTTTTATCATTTAATCAAAAATCAGTTTGGTGTTGGTATTAAAACTTTTCGATCTGATAATGCACAAGAGTACTTAAGTCATGCTTTTACCTCCTTCTGTGTGCAACATGGCGTTATTCATCAAACAAGCTGTGTCTATACCTCCCAACAAAATGGGGTGGCGGAACGCAAAAAACCGTCACCTCCTCGATGTCGCTTGCACATTGATGTCTCAAATGCATGTGCCTCGCTCATATTGGGGCTATGCTGTTCTTCTTGCCTGCTATCTCATCAATCGCATTCCCTCCTCCGTTCTCAAGGGAAAAACCCCTTTTTCCATCCTTTATCCAGGCAAGGAGCCTTTTCCTCTCCCTCTCCGAATCTTTGGGTGCACTGCTTTTTTGCCTGCCCCATCTGCCACCCGTGATAAGCTCTCCCCTCGTTCCACCAAATGTGTCTTTCTGGGGTACTCCGCCACTCAGAAACTCTACTGCTGCTTTGACCCTGTTCTTCCTAAGCAGTTCATCTCTGCTAACGTTACCTTCTTCGAGAATGCCTCCTACTTCTCGGATGACTCCTCGTCTCTTCTCCTCACCTCTGATTCTCCTGTTATTCCGTTCGTTCCCTCGTCTCCTACTGCGATATCCGCCCCTCCTCCGTCTCCACCCACTCCTCTCCCTCCGCCTCTCTCTCCGCCTCCATCTCCCTCATCTCCGCTGCCGTCGCTCTCTCCTCCCGGGCCAGCTCTCTCTGCCACGGATGCTCTGGATACCGAAGAGCCCGCCGACCTGGATCTTCCTATCGCTCTTCGCAAAGGGGTGCGGATGTGTACCCTACACCCCCTTGCTGCTATTGTTTCATATGATCGTCTTACCTCTTCTCGCAGGGCCTTTGCGCTGACTATCTCTGCCACTACCACACCTCGTTCCTACCAGGAGGCCCTTGCTATTCCTCACTGGAAGATGGCCATGGATGAGGAAATGGCGACCCTAACAGAGCGGGGTAACTGGATTCTTGTCCCTCCTCCCTTTGATACTGATGTTGTTGGCTGTCGTTGGGTCTTTGTGGTCAAATTTGGCCCAGATGGCACTGTGGACCGTTATAAAGCTCTCCTCGTGGCTAAGGGCTTTACTCAGACCTATGGTGTTGATTACTTTGACACCTTCTCTCCCGTGGCTCGTCTCAGCACTATACGGGTCCTTCTCTCTGTGGCAGTCAACAAAGACTGGCCACTTTCCCAACTGGATATCAAGAATGCCTTCCTTTATGGTGATCTTCAGGAGGCCGTCTATATGGATCAACCTCCTGGGTATGTTGCTCAGGGGGAGACACGAGTATGCCGGCTACAGAAGGCAATCTATGGCCTCAAGCAGAGCCCGCGAGCTTGGTTTGACAAGTTTAACGGCATCGTGGCGGCCGTTGGTTTTGCTCGCAGCTCTGCTGATCACTCTCTATTTATTCGCAAAACCTCTTCGGGACTGGTGGTTCTTACAGTATATGTAGATGATATTCTTCTCACTGGCGATGACCAGGAAGGGGTAGCCTTGACAAAGCGGCATCTTCGCCAACATCTGGTCACGAAAGATATGGGTTCTCCAAAGTACTTTTTGGGGATCGAAATCTCTCGGAAGCCCAACTCTTTAGTCATCTCTCAGCGTAAGTATGCCCTTGATATTTTAAAAGAAGCAGGATTGACTGGGGCCAAACCTGTCCGATGTCCCATGGCTGTTGGAGAAGACAAAACCTGGACAGATGATTCGCCTCTTCTTTCAGATGCTTCACGGTACCGGCGTCTGGTTGGTAAGCTCATATACCTCACCGTGACTAGGCCCGACATTTCCTATGTTGTGGGCAAGGTGAGTCAATTCATGCAAGCTCCCAGGGAGTGCCATCTATAGTCCGCCTTGCGGATCTTGGAGTACGTCAAAGCAGCCCCAGGGAAAGGATTGCTCTTTCAGAAGAATGATCATCTGAGGGTTGAAGCATACTCAGATGCGAGTTACGCTGATAACAAAGGGGACCGTAAGTCTACCTCCGGTTTCTGTACCTTTGTTGGGGGCAATCTGGTAAGCTGGAAGAGCAAGAAGTAGTCTGTTGTTTCCAGGTCCAGTGCTGAAGCAGAGTATCGGAGTATGGCGTCGGCCACTTGTGAGCTAAAATGGCTACGGGCTCTAATGCTGGATTTAGGGGAGGTCTACAACCATCCTCTACCTATGTTCTGTGATAACAAGTCTGCCATATACATCTCCAAAAATCCGGTCTTCCATGAAAGAACCAAGCACATTGAGGTGGACTGTCATTTCATTCGTGAAGAAATCTTAAGGGAACAAATTTGCACTCCCTTTGTCACTTCTGATGAAGAGCTGGCTGACATCTTCACCAAGCCAGTTTCCGCCTCGTTTCATCATATTTGTGACAAGCTGGGCATGATCGATATATATGCTCCAGCTTGAGGGGGAGTGTTGAAGTTGGTGACCGGGCGGTCTGGCGGTCTGTCTTGGCGGTTTGGAGACCGCGCGGTCTGGCGGTTTCCCTTCAGCGGTTTGGTTGCTGTGCTGTTGCTGTGCGGTTGCCGAGCGGTCAGGCGGTCTCCCCTGGCGGTCTCTCTCTCTCTCTGGTAGTAGCCGTGCGGTTAGCCCTTCTATCTAACCGCACGGCTTGTGCGGTTTGTTTTGTATAGTCCGCTTAGTCCTGTATTTTTTAGTCCCACATCTCTTATTTGTATTCTCTCATCTCTCCTCCATTCTATATAAGGGAGGACATACCTTTGTAATAGATACCTTTTTTTGATAATAAAATTTCAGTTATTCCATTTCCGGCTTGTTTTAATTCGCTTCTCACATGAAAGCTTAGGTATCTTTCATGAGTTTTCCTCTCCTCGTACTCCACAGCAAAATGGAGTAGCTGAGAGAAGGAATAGAACACTCATAGAGGCCTGCAGGACTATGTTGAGTGATGCTTCACTACCGGGGTACTTCTAGGCTGAAGCCGTCAACACTGCATGCCACGTGCAAAATCGAGCCCTCATAAATAAGAATCATGATAAGACACCTTATGAACTTCTAAAAGGCAGGAAACCGACTGTCTCATATTTTAGAATTTTTTGCTGCAAATGCTTCGTACTTAATAATGGTAAACATCATACTACCAAGTTTAGTGAGAAAAGTTTTGAAGGTATTTTTGTAGGATATAGTAGTCATAGTAAGGCATATAGGATTTTCAATAGAAAAACTATGGTTGTCGAGGAATCCATACATGTTTTATTTGATGAGACGAGCTTGTTGCAAGGAGAATCGTGTAGTGTGCTTGTTGAAGCTGCAGGTACAAGGCTTAAAGAGATAAGCTTGGATGAATCGACCGAAGGTAAAAATGAAAAAATTTCATCAAGATCACCTCTCCAACCCCTATTGGAGAGGTAGAGGATCAAGATGAAAATATTGTCCAAGTTGATGAAGTCACTCCAGTGGCTGAAGAAGTTCCAGATGCGAGGAATCTAGAGCTCAGACATCTGAAAGATCACCCAATGGACCAGATCATAGGAAATCCCCGGGATGGTGTCAGAACTCATCAAAGTACAACTAACGAAAATTTATATTTAAGTTTTCTCTCACAGGTTGAACCAAAGAAGTTTGAGGAAGCAAACTCAGACGCATCATGGATCTTGGCCATGGAAGAAGAATTGAATTAGTTCAAGCATTGCAAAGTTTGGACGCTTGTTCCAAGACCCAAAGGTAAGAATGTCATCAGAATGAAATGGGTCTACATGAACAAGTTGACGAGAATGGGATAATCATCAAGAACAAAGCCAGACTCGTCGCCAAAGGATATCGTCAAGAAGAAGGGATCGACTTCGACCAGACATACGCTCAAGTGGCAAGGCTGGAGGCCATCAGACTGTACCTGGCTTATGCTGCACTGAAGGGGTTTACTGTCTATCAAATGGACGTGAAGTCTGCCTTCCTGAATGGTGACATAAAGGAAGAGGTGTACGTGGAACAGCCCCCAGGTTTCGTTGATCCTAATTTTCCTGAGTATGTTTATTTATTATCAACAGCACTGTACGGTTTGAAACAATCTCCTCGAGCTTGGTATGAAACGCTATCTACCTTTCTCCTCGAGAACAAGTTTACAAGGGGAAAGATAGATAAAACATTATTTCTTAGGGAAATTAAAGGCAAGATTTTGCTAGTGCAAATCTATGTCGACGACATTATATTTGATTCTACAGACGACAACCTCTGCATAAAGTTTTCTAAACTTATGAAAGGGAAGTTTTAAATGAGTTGTATGGGAGAGCTGAAGTATTTCTTAGGACTTCAGGTGAAACAATCTGAAGATGGAATTTTCATCTCTCAGACTAAGTTCACCAAGGAGTTTATTAAGAAATTCGAAATGGAGAGTGCAACCTATATGAGGACTCTAATGGCCTCAGCTATGTCTTTGGACAAGGATGAGAAAGGGAAACCTTTTGATGAAACCATGTACAAAAGCATAGTTGGATCCTTGCTCTACCTTACTGCCAGTAGACCAGACATAATATTATCTACATGTGTCTGTGCTAGATTCCAAGTGAACTGTAAGGAATCTCACTATGCTGCTGCAAAGCGGATTTTGAGATACCTTAAAGGTATACCGAATCTTGACTTATGGTACCCAATAAGTAATGACAGCGAACTAATTGGTTTTTCAGATGCAGACTTTGTAGGTAGCAAGATGATAAGAAAAGCACTTCCGGGACATGTCAGTTCCTAGGAAGAAGGTTTATATCTTGGAGCAGCAAAAAGCAAAATTTTGTTGCAATCTCAACGGATGAGTCAGAATACATTTCTGTTGGTAGTTGTTGTGTACAGTTGCTGTGGCTAAAGAATCAGCTAGAAGACTACAATATGAAGGTCAAAGACATTCCATTGTTCTGCAACTCATCCAGCGTGATCGCAATCGCAAACAACCCGTTCTCGCACAGCCGGAAAAAGCACACTGAGCTCAGATATCACTTCATCCGGGAGTATGTGGAGCAAGGGGATGTGGATCTGCAGTATGTGCCAACAAATCGGCAAGTTGCAGATATTTTCACAAAGCCGCTGAACGAGACCAAGTTCAATTTCTTCAAAACTAAACTTGGGCTGCTGAACAAAGAAGAATAGACCAAATTGGAACAGTTCAAGGCTCAAGAATATAGGACTTTTCAAAAAGGTCAGAAATCTCTCAAGAGGAAGCTAGTTCTCGAAAACTAAACCTACCTCTCCAGAAGCAAAGTACTAGTTCTCAAAAACTTACTCAACTTCTCGAGAACAACAGTCTGTCTCTCGAGAAGTCCCTTAAGTTCTCGAAAACTAATAACTCTACCTCTCGAGAAGTACTCTGAAAGCTCTTGAAAACTAGGCGCTACTTCTCGAGAAGTTTTTTAAGCTCTCGAGAACTAAGTATACCTCTCGAAAAGTGAAGTAACAGTTCTCGAGAACTTAGACTACTTCTCGAAAACTTCTGATCAGTCTCTCAAGAAGTCTATTAAGCTCTCGAGAATTATATCATACTTCTCGAAAAGTATACTGACAGCTCTCGAGAACTAAACCTACTTCTTGAGAAATGCCCGTCCTCTTTTCGACTTATGTTTAATTTCTTCTATTTTTGAAAACTCGATTGATTTCAGTCCTAACCCTAGATTAATTAGAAACGTAATTGACATTATTAGGATTATATATATATATAAAGTTTAGAAATCAATAATCAACCGACATTTCAAATGTCATCTTCTCGAAAACTCTTCGTCTTCCACCGATAGACAGCTTCATCGCAACCATCGTCTTGCGCTCCGTCCGTTGCCGCTGTCAGCATCCATGGCGCAAAGTTCAAGGATAGGAATTGGCAGTGAACTTGTTGTCGAAGGAATTGCAGACATTTCAGATGATTTCCAGAACTTGCTTCTTCACAAGGACACTGTCGGACTGATGTTCGTTCTCTCAGAACCCTACAATATTGTTTTTCTAGATGTCGAAGAATTATTCCGGAATGCCAAGGTAAGGCGAAATGGTACAGTGTTGAAAACTAAAGTCAAAGGGATCAAAATCAAGTTGGATAAAACCAAAGTTTCAAAACTTCTTAAGATGCCCATTGTGGATGAAGAGGATGACCTAACTCTTGAAGATTATGACAGGACTTACTCCTTCTGTGGAGTTTCTGAGGAATTAAACTCTTTAAGGAGAAATCTTTTCAATGATGTAGGAAAACCTCTGGCAGATATAATTGGAAAAATCTTATGGTGCAGAACAGGGTCTATTAGTTTCATAACAAATGATCTGTTTGGTGTTATGACAGTTGTAATCTGTAGGAAGAAATTTTAATTTGGCATGATGGTATTTGAGATGATCAGGGACAGCATTCAGGATCCCAAATTTGTAAGGATAATCTCTTTATTACTGAGTGAGATTGATCCAGTCACTTTAAAACTTTCCAAAGGCACTCCAGTTCATCACTTGAAGAAGATTTCATTGGCCTCCATTCATAGATGGGAACTCAAGCAGAAGAACTCCAAGCAGTTAGCTAAGGAACTTGCAGCTTCTACCTCTGAGGTCAGGACTCCATCTCCCTCCTCTTATCATGTTGTTGAACCCTCTGGTGCAGTAACTGAGGGGGAGCCTGCAGCCTCTATTCCTGCTATAAGACCTACTTCTTCCTCTCCAACCAGATCTGCTAGCAGAAGTCCTCTCAGAAGCCCAGTGAGATCTCCAATCAGGAGCCCTGTGGCAGATTATCCAGATGCCTCCCTATCAGATGTTCCAGGATAGGACACCCTCAAGGACACAAGTGCAGCCATTGACAACATGATTGAAGAACTCATGTTAGATTAACCACTTCCTCCCCTTCACAAAGAAACCCCTGCAGAACCATCAAAAATATCTTCTCCACCACCCTCAACCCAAGATACTCCACCTCCTTCTCCCTCTCCAAGGAAAGCATCTACTCCTCCAGAGACCATCCTTCTCACTGAAGAGGATGAGGCAGAACCTGAAGAGGTGAAAGCCCCTCTAAGGAACCTTGATTTCTCCCTCCCAAGATTTGTTGATGAGGAGGTTGATATAGTGTCTCACACTGTAAGAGCCTAGAGCTCTGTGGTTATAGAATAAATTCCTCCATGGAAAGCACTTCCTCCACCTCAGATTTTTTACATCTAGTACCACTCCTGCTTCTGCTGAAACTGTAAGTTCAGATATTTTATCTAAGATTGAAGGTATGCTGGCTGCCCAAAGGCAATATTTTGATGAATCTCTCCAGTCAGTCAAAGATCAGGTCACCTCTCTAGAAAAGGAAATGAGCAGAGGATTTGCAGAGATCTAACAAAATACAGATTCTCTTAAAGAGCTGTTCAGAATTGGTGGCAAAGCCATTGATCACACCATTACCAGTATTGGTCAGGTCATGGACCAGTCTGTCACTCTAGCAAATAATCAAATTTAGTTGGAAAAGAAAGCTCAAGAGCATGTAATGAAGATCTGTAAGGAAGTTGGAACTTTCAAAGAAGACACCATAGCAAAGCTTTGTATAGAAATCAGAAAGGGGGAGAGCTTAGTGAAAGAACAAGTGGAAAAGCTTGCTGCAGATGCAAAATCTCTCTGGAAAGAAAAATTGACTGAGATAAATAAGAATGTTTTAGAACAACTCCAATCAATGAAATTCCACACTTATGACACTGCAGTTTGGATGCACAATCAGATATTCCCTGACTTTTAAGCTAATCCTAATGTGATTCCACATCATCTTAACCCCCTTGCTGAAGGTCAATCCACCCAGATGCCTCAACCTCAGATGCCTACCTACTCTCCTAGGCCAGAAGATCAGGATCTTCCTCCTGCTTCCTATGACGAGGTTTGGGATGACATTATTCCTAAGGATTTATAAGAGATTCACACCTCTAAGAAGAGAAAGTATGGAGAAGGTCCTTCTGCAAGCAAGTCTGTTCCCCAGCCAGATGCAGAGAAAAGGAAAGCAAAGAAGTTTGCTGAAGTTTGGAGCCCCACTTCTAAGAGCTTAATTCTTGATACTCTTAAATTGGTAATGGACTACAATGAGAACAGAAATCTCCATTACAGCTCATCTGAGTGGGAGTTATATAAGAAGTCCATGACCAAGAGAAGGATATATGATAGAGAATTTGGCAGGAATAATCCCAAAGCTCCTCCTTAGCCTCCTAGATACTATCCTAAACCCTTCAGCTATCAGAGGAGACAGCAAGAGAAGCAGGACAGACAACATCAAAGCAAAGAATGAACTCTTGTTGATTTGTTTTTGAGAATTTGGATGAAATGATTGTTGATTAGAAATCTAAAACATTACATATATACAATTTGTAGTTTTTCCTAATTATGTCTTTAATTAATCTGTTATTGTATTTAGATTCAGTTTTTCATTTCCAGTTCTTTCTTAATTATTATAATTCACCTTAGTGTAGAGGGTTCTGACTTCTACAAATAGGGGGAGATTGTTGGGTATTGCATCCACAATAACCCAGATTTGCATGAAGTCACCCTTGAACTAAGATGAATTAAGTTGTATTTGATATCCTTGTTTTAACTGTGTATTTGCAGATTACCATTGTAAAATGTAGACCAATGTCAGTCTACAGTGGGTCATGAACACAGGACCATACAGTGTAATCCCTGTAATCCCCCCGATTTTTCTGCGACTATTTTATTCTCGATTAGCGTTACGGTGACGCGTTTTTGTGGCTTGTGCGATTTGTGGAGTGTGGTTTAACTCCTTAGAACTGGGTGCCCTATTTTGTAGCCTATTGGCAAGATCTCCCTAGCAAGCCGAGTCGTTTTGGGTGACCCGGTGTGGCCTCTCGCGGGATGCTTGTGTTTTGGCTTCGGGTGGGTATAACTCGAGTTCTGTTCGTTGAAAATTAATTTCGACTTCTCCGTTGTGTTCGTAGCGTGGGTATTTAGCTACGGTGTGAATTTCGTTGAATTCCAAGATAGTTTGGTTTTCGCGTCGTTTTGGGTGTGTCATTAGTAAAGACTATTAGAATTCTCTTAATTTAATAAGGGAGCCAGCGGTTGGGATTCGGTTTTGCTGAACCGATGCGTTTAAAGCTTATATAAAAGCTTTATTAAGAAGTGGCGGGCCCACTTCTCCTTGCTCCTTCTTCCCGAGACCAAAAGCAGAAAACCGCTACTCCTGTTCGCGGAAAGCAGAGGCGGAAACGACGGGCTGCCCTAGCTTTCAGACGGTGATTCCGGGAGTGTTCGTGGACGGATTTCGATTCCGAAAGCAGCATTGTCTTGCTCTCGCTCAGATCTACGTTTCGACGGTAATGAATTCGATTTTCGTGGAGTTTTAGGAGATTTGGGGATTTAGGTCTTGAGGTTTTCCGCCATTAATATACGGGAGTATGCTTTTAGGTGCTGCTATTGCTAGTGCCAAGTAAAGAGGAGGGAAAGCCGTCCAAGCTTCGCCGGAAATCGAGGCAAGTGGTGTTCTTGCCCTTGCCATTGTTGTTTTCTTGAAATTCGGAAAATTCCCGGTTAGCCCTAGGGTAGAAGCCAAGCATGTTCTCTTTTTCTTGCTGAATTTAGGGCTTAGATTCTCCTATGAGCCCCCCTTCTCTATGCTGTTGGTGCTCAACCCGCCGACGTAATGCCATCGGTAAACTCCAGATTTTTGTCTGGTTGGTGGCTTGCGGGTGAAGCCGAGAGAGAGAGAGAAGGGGGTGCCTGCTATGTTTGTTGGAAAGAGCCTTTTTGGTTTCTGTCTGGCCAGCGTTGAGTGTGGTGCACACACTCAAAGCCTTTAGGGGTTTTGCGTTGAGTGTGGTGCATACACTCAACGCCGCAGCTGTAGCCAGTCAGAATTTTTGCTAAGTACTAGGGCGTTGAGTGAGGTGGACTCACTCAACGCCACAACCCCTGCTAGCGGCTAAGTACTTTGGCGTTGAGTGAGTCGACCTCACTCAACGCCATTTCCATTTTGGCATTGAGTGAGGCAAGCTCACTCAACACCGTTGTTTTCCTGAGAAGCTAAGTGTTTTGGCGTTGAGTGAGTCGACCTCACTGAACGCCATTTCAGTTTTGGCGTTGAGTGAGGGGGACTCACTCAACGCCGTCGCTTCTGTGAAGCCAAGTACTTTGGCATTGAGTGAGGTGTGCTCACTCATCGCCATAGCCTTTTCTAAGGCTAAGTACTTTGGCGTTGAGTGAGTTGACCTCACTCAACGTCATTCCTGGTTTGGCGTTGAGTGAGATGGCCTCACTCAACGCTGAAGGCAAGTTTGCGGCCAAGTCCCGTGGCATTGAGAGAGTTGACCTCACTCAACGCCATTTCTGCTTTGGTGTTGAGTGAGGTAGACTCACTCAACGCCACAGCCCTTCTTCGTGGCCAGAACTTCTAGCGTTGAGTGAGACGACCTCACTCAATGCTATTGCTATTTTGGCATTGAGTGAGGTCAGCTCACTAAACACCGCAGAATTGCCTTGTTGCGGCTAAGTGCCAAGGCGTTGAGTGAGTGAACCTCACTTAACGCCATTGTTTTTGGTGTTGAGTGAGGTGGACTCACTCAACGCTGTAGTTTTCTTTTGCAGCTAAGTGTAAGGGCGTTGAGTTAGTGAGCTTCACTCAACGTCATTGCTATTTTGGCATTGAGTGAGGCCAGCTCACTCAACGCCACTTTCTCTGTTTATGGTTAAGTACCAGGGCGTTGAGTGAGTGTACCTCACTCAACGCCATGCCTGTTTTGGCGTTGAGTAAGGCTAGCTCACTCAACGCCAGAGTTGTTCTTGCAGGAGGCGTTGAGTGAGTGAACTTCACTCAATGCCATGCTTGTTCTGGCAGTGAGTGAGGCTAGCTCACTCAACGCCAAGGTCTAGGTAGGCGTTGAGTGGGTCCCACTCAACGCCAAGCCGTGTTGAGTCATTTCAACACTTTTTCCCTACCTTGATTTTCGCTCCCGAGTGAATTCCTTGTTCATGTTTTGAGTTTCCTTGCCGGCCATGTTTTTCTTTCCTTAAGGCCGAATCGTGGGTCGTGGTTAGTAGTGGTGGTTTGAAGCTCTTCATGGGGGAGGTGGTGTGTAATTTAGCCGTGGCCACCCTTTTCTTCTATCTTGCACCAGGTACGAGCTTGGCAAGGGGGTGGAAGGTCCCTCGTACTTAGGGTGTTAAATGTTTCTTCCTTGGTAGATTGCAGAACTTTGGGCTCTGGGTAGCTTAGTAGACTCTGCAGGATGTAGTTTCTGGGTATGGTTGATGTTGTTTCCTCGCACGTGGTGCATTTCTTTTTGTCTTGCATTGGGCAGTTGTGACTTTTACTGTTATGTGTTTTCCTCTTTCATTTATCCCCTGGTTGACACTTTCATGCAGTTTTTCCTTATTTTGCTTGCTGAGGTATTCTTTCTTATTTTGAATGCCCCAGGTTCTGAGCAGTAGCCAGTTTGGTGGCTAGATTGCGGTGGTGGTGCTGGTGGTCTCTTGGACTTTGGAGATCCTGTTGCTTTGTTTGTGAGGTATTTTTTCTGTACTTTTCTTACAGGCATACATATGTGCCAGTGGGTTCGTGTCAGGTTGTTGGCTCCCACTGGTATTTTTTACCTTTGTACTAGATATATTACTATTGCTGCTACCATTTACGTGAGATAGTCTACTTGCTCTGGGGAGGATTTATGCTAGGTTGCTAGTTATTTTTAAAACTACAAATATTATTATAAGTATATCGCATGATTAGCATGTTTTATAAAACTAAATCACTATTTTCCAAATAATGTATAAAGATCGTTTTCTTATATATAATATAAATTGAATGTAGAGTCTTGCATATCATAAGTGGTCCTCTTGGGGCTCTTATGCACTTCTTAGGATGTCAAACCTGAATAATGTACTTTTCCGCATCGCATAAGTATAGTTTTTTATTGTGGACTAGGTAATCCACCGAGCCGAGGGATACGGCCTCTAAAATATAACGGATTTTCTAATCATTAAACTCATGAATTTCTTTCATAAAGTAAAGTAGATGGTTTTGCCTGAGCGTCAGCAGTTATCCCCTGCTTGATGTGGCATCATGACGCGCGTTTTCTCATACTCTGATAATTCCTAAATTCGTAGAAAATGCGGGTTGTGACAGTTGGTATCAGAGGGAGGTTGCTTGACAAGTTTGTCGGGCAACCTTTCTTTGATTGCTTTAGTAGTTCAGCATCATGTCATTCACACACCGATATGTCATCAGCACGTCTTGGCAAAAGCATGAACACTACACTCATAGCATAATATGAAGTATACGGGGCATATTATGTAGTATGGGATGCATAATATGTGTTCGTATATGGATCCACAATATGGGCAACATGTGAGGGTTATGTAGTATGGGATGCATAACCTCACCACATGGCTGCGACTAGTTCATTTTCTCTTTCGTTGCATAAGAATGTTATGTAGTATGGGATGCATAGCATTTTCATGCGTACGCCGCTCATAACATGCATTAGGGCCTTTTTAGAATGCATAGCACAATCATGCATAGCATAACATTGCATAAGCACAACGTGCCAAGCTAAAGACTGGCAGGATGACATATGTACACACATAAGCTTTCAAGTCAAAAGTAATACAAATTCATGCATTCCCGATCTAGGCACATGAATTAGCATGGTGGTTAACCATCTTAGGTTAGGACATAACATCAATTTTTGTAAAAATATAAACTCCCAGAACAAGTTTAGCAGCTTTAAGTTTATATCTATATATTTATTGTCTGTACTTGTAGTTGGTTCTAGCCATGGTATTAGGATCTAACTAGTGTTGTTATGATTTTAGGATGGTGAGACGTCCTTCGACTAGATCGACTCACCTGTCTGAGGGTGAGTCATCTGGAGCTCAGAATGACGCGGTGATCGAGAGTCTGCAGCAGAGTAGCGATGCCATGAGCAAACAGATGGTAGAGATGAAGGCCCAGATTCAGTCCCTGGTGGAGGTTGTGGCAGGTCAGACTCAGGGAGTGCAAGGTCCTGCAGGGGGGTTAGCTGTCCCTCCTCCTCCTGTACCCTTAAGACCTCCAGTGGTGGTGCCAGCAGAGATGACCTTCATCTCGCAGTTTCAGAGGCTGAGCCCTCCCACTATGACGGAAAGGCAGATTTCATGGTGATAGACGACTAGCTGATCTCGATGGAGGAGATGTTCTCGTACTCAGGGATTGCAGACGATCAGAGGGTGATGATAGCCGCCTATCAGCTTAAAGGTTTGGCTAAGAGTTGGTGGCTGAGAGAGAAGGAGAGCTTGGTAGCAGGATGCTCTTGGGAGGTGTTCAAGGAGATGTTGTTAAGGAAGTTCTTACCCTCGGTCGAGCATGACCGCCTCATGAACGACTTCCTCTATCTGAAGCAAAGGCAACTCACGGTGGGTGAGTATGAGATAGAGTTCAGCAAGTTGAGCACTTTTTCCCCTGGATATGTCAGCATTGAGGCTGATAGAGTTAAGCGATTTCTCGGTGGTTTGAGGAGCGAGGTGCAGCAGTTGACAAGTGCTTATGGGTCAGAGACTTATGCAGGAGTAGTGGAGGCTGCTCTGAAGGTGGAGGCTATTGAGACCGCGAAGAGCAGAGGCCAGCAAATGAGGAAGGACAAGAGGAAGTATGTGGAGGAGAAGAAATCCCAGGTACAAGGTGCGGCTCCGGGAAAGAAGAGCAAAGTGGTGTGCAGCTTTTGTGGCCGATCAGGCCACCCAGTCGAGAGATGTTTCAAGAAGGCAGCAGCTCAGAGGAAGGACCAGGTTCATGTGATTCATGGTGCTCCTAGGAGAGATGTCTCCTGTTCTGTTTAGAAGCGATCCGGGCATGATGCTGCCCAATGTTGGTCCAAGGATAAGGTCTGCTTTCAATGTGGGCAGAAGGGACACATCAAGTCTAGGTGTCCTCAGGTCCAGCCTGTTCTTCATGCAGTTCCTCTACAGGCATTACCTCCACCTCAGCGTGTGGACAAGGGCAAGGGAAAGCTGAACGTGATCTCTTCCGAGGAGGCTCAAGCTTTGACTCAGGTGTCTCAGGTTAGTTGTCTTTCCTGCCTGAAGGTTTTGTTCTTGTTTTGCTAGAATGTTTGTAGTATTGTTGTGGTAGTTCCTTAGTTTTATATGCTCCTATAGGGAAATTTATGGTGAAGAACCGTTGGGCGCGTGTTCTGTTTGACTCCGACGCTACCCACTCGTTCGTGGCTAGAGCCTTCGTGGAGCGACATCGGTTGACTTTAGATCGAGTTCGGGATACCTTCCGTGTCAAGTTCCCCTCTGGTGAATCTGTGTTGTCAGATTTGGGCATGTTAGATTGACCTGTTTTGTTGGGGGACTTCCTTGCGAAGGCAGACCTGAAGATGATTGATCTGGAGGACTTCGATGTTATTTTGGACATGGACTGGCTGTCTTGGTATGATACAGTCATTTAGTGCAAAGGGAAGCGCTTGGACTTCATCAGGGATGACGGTCAGCCCGTAAGCGTGTTTGCTGATCTATGCCAGGATTCTCCTGTCATCTCTATGGTATGTGCCCAGAAGCTGTTTCTTTCGGATTGTTTTGCTTGTTTGGTCTCGGTGGTTGGGACCGCTGTTAGTGTACCGCGCTTGGAGGAGATTCCAGTTGTTCGTGGTTTCGCCAATGTTTTTCCGGATGATCTTCCTGGTCTTCCTCCCGAGCAGGATATGGAGTTTGTGATTGATTTGGAGCCGGGTACGCGTCTTATTGCTAAGGCGCTGTACCGAATGGCCCCTCGTGAGTTAGAGGAGTTGCGAGTTCAGTTGGATGAGCTGTTGGCAAAAGGATTTATCAGGCAGAGTTCGTCGCCTTGGGGTGCTCCTGTGCATTTTGTGAAGAAGAAAGATGGGTCAATGCGGCTTTACATCGACTATAGGTAGTTGAACAAAGTCACAATTAAGAACAGGTACCCTCTGTCGAGGATCGATGACTTATTTGACAAGTTGCGCGGTAGCACGGTGTTCTCCAAGATCGATCTTCGTTCAGGCTATCATCAGCTCAGGATCCGTGAGGCAGATATTCCACGGACTGCGTTTAGATCAAGGCATGGACACTTTTAGTTCTTGTTGATGTCATTTGGTTTGACCAACGCACCATCAGCCTTCATGGATATGATGAACCGGGTGTTCAAGGATTTCCTGGACAAGTTCGTGGTGGTCTTCATCGATGACGTATTAATTTATTCTCGCAGTGCTGAGGAGCATAAGCAGCATCTGCGCTTGGTTCTATCAGAGTTGAGGAACCACAAGTTATTCGCCAAGTCTGAGCAAGTGCGAATTTTGGTTACCTCAGGTTTCATTTCTAGGCCACATGGTGAACAAGGATGGGATCTCGGTCGACCCAGAAAAGGTCGCAGCAGTGATGGATTGGAGTAGGCCGAATACGCCTAAGGAGATCAGGTGTTTCCTAGGGTTGGCTGGCTACTACAGGAGGTTCGTGGAGGGTTTCTCTTCCCTAGCTGCACCTTTGACCAAGCTGACTCAGAAGAACGTGGCTTTTGTTTGGAGCGAGAGGTGCGAAGAAGCCTTCCTGGAGTTAAAGAAGAGATTGTACACTGCTCCCGTTCTGACCCTGCCTACTGAAGGGGTGGATTATGATGTTTACGTGGATTCTTCGCATGTAGGTCTGGGTTGTGTGTTAATGCAGGTTGGAAAAGTGATTGCCTATGGGTCAAGGCAACTGAAGACTCATGAGAAGAATTATCCTACGCATGACCTTGAGTTCACAGCGGTTATTTATGCGTTGAAGCTGTGGAGATACCTACTTTATGGGGCTCAGTGCATGATCTTCACCGACCATAAGAGCCTGAAGTACGTGTTCACGCAGAAGGAGTTGAATCTGCGCCAGCGGTGGTGGCTAGAGTATGTGGCTGATTATGACGTAGAGGTCCGGTATCATCCAGGAAAGGCTAATGTAGTAGCCGACGTCTTGAGCCGAAAGACGTGAAAGATCTTTAACCTCACCGCCGATCGTTTAGTGGAGGAGTTCCTCCTTATGGATATATCAGTGGGATGTTGTGGCTTGCAGAGTAGATTATCAGTGGCAGAGGCGTCTTGGATTTCTTTGACCAGACTGCACCAGAAGGACGATCCGTATCTTCTGCACTTATTCACCAGGACCGAGAAGGGGGAGTTGCAAGACTTTGCTATCGATGATGCGGGTACTTTGAAGTACCGTGGCAGTATTTGCATCCCCGCTGTTGGGGACATTAGAGGTATGATTTGCAGAGAGGCTCATGGATCCAGCGTTGCCTACCATCAAGGATCTACGAAGATGTATCGTGACTTAAAGCAAATTGCCTGGTGGTATGACCTGAAAGGTGATATAGCCCGTTTTGTTATGGAGTGCCACACTTGCAAGCATGTGAAGGCCGATCATGGAAGGCCTGGTGGCAAGTTGACTTTGTTAGAGATCCCGACTTGTAAGTGGGAAAGTATATCTATGGATTTCATCACGGGCTTACCGAAATCCCCGAGGGGATTTGATTCTGTCTGGGTCATAGTGGATAGACTGACGAAGTGTGCTCACTTCGTACCATATAAGATTGATTACCCGATGAAGAAGATAGCGGAGTTGTACTTAAATGAAGTCATCTGACTGCATGGTGTGCCTGTGTGTATCATTTCTGATCGAGACTCCCGGTTTACTTCTCGTTTTTGGCAGAGTCTGCAGGAGGGTTTGGGTACGGATCTGAGGTATTCTACTGCTTACAACCCACAGACAAATGGGCAAACGGAGCGGGTGAACCAGATAGTTGAGGATATGATCTGATGCTACATTTTAGACCACGGTAGAGCGTGGGATGAGCGGCTGCGACTTATGGAATTTGCATACAACAACAGTTATCAGGAAAGCTTGCAGATGGCTCCTTTTGAAGCCTTGTATGGGAGGCGCTGCAAAACACCGTTGTTTTGGGCTGAGGCTGGTGAGAGGCCTTTGTTGGGTCCAGATGCTCTTGAGGAGATGGAAGTCACAGTGAAGCTTATTCGTGAGAAGATTCGTATAGCTCAGGAGAGATACGAGAAGAACGCCAATCGGCGTAGGTCTGCCTTGGAGTTTTCTGTAGGGGACCTTATATTTCTTAAGGTTTCCCCGATGGTGGGTGTAAAGAGGTTTGGTAAGAATCGGAAATTGGACCCGAAGTATGTGGGCCTGTTTAAGATTTTGGAGCGGATTGGCGTGTCAGCTTATAGATTGGAATTGCCAGCAAACTTCCAAGGTGTTCATAATGTTTTCCATGTAAGCCAATTACAGAAGTGTGTGCGCAGCAGTGGGCAAGTCTTGGATGTTGTGCCCCAGTTGGAGCCATACCTCTCTTTTGTTGAAGTGTCGGTCCGTATTTTGGATACTCAGGAACGGGTGCTACGAAAGAAGTCCATTCCGATGGTGAAAGTTCTTTGGAGGAATCAGGATTTGGAGAGCGCGACTTGGGAGCTGGAGTCGGCCATGAGAGAGGCTTACCCTTACATGTTTCCCTGATTTTGATCGGTATGTTTTCCTTCTTGTAACTCCTGTTTATTACTTTTTCCTTCTTTGGTAGAAGTGATGTGAGTAAAGTTTCGGGACGAAACTTTCTTTTAGGGGGAGTGACTGTAACGCCCCCGATTTTTTTGCGACTATTTTATTCTCGTTTGGCGTTACGGTGACGCGTTTTCGTGACTTGTGCCATTTACGGAGTGTGGTTTAACTCCTTAGAACTGGGTGCCCTATTTTGTAGCCTATTGGCAAGATCTCCCTAGCAAGCCGAGTCGTTTTGGGTGACCCGGTGTGGCCTCTCGGGGGATGCTTGTGTTTTGGCTTCGGGTGGGTATAACTCGAGTTCTGTTCGTCGAAAATTAATTTTGACTTCGTCGTTGTGTTTGTAGCGTGGGTATTTAGCTATGGTGTGAATTTCGTCGAATTCCGAGATAGTTTGGTTTTCACGTCGTTTTGGGTGTGCCATTAGTAAAGACTATTAGAATTCTCTTAATTTAATAAGGGAGCCGGCGGTTGGGATTCGGTTTTGCTGAACCGATGCGTTTAAAGCTTATATAAAAGCTTTATTAAGAAGTGACGGGCCCACTTCTCCTTCCTCCTTCTTCCCGAGACCAAAAGCAGAAAACTGCTGCTCCTATTCGCGGAAAGCAGAGGCGGAAACGACGGGCTGCCCTAGCTTTCGGACGGTGATTCCGGGAGTGCTCAGATCTACGTTTCGACGATAAGGAATTCAATTTTCGTGGAGTTTTAGGAGATTTGGGGATTTAGGTCTTGAGGTTTTCCGCCATTAATGTACGGGAGTATGCTTTTAGGTGCTGTTGTTGCTAGTGCCAAGTAAAGAGGAGGGAAAGCCGTCCAAGCTTCGCCGGAAATCGAGGCAAGTGGTGTTCTTGCCCTTGCCATTGTTGTTTTCTTGAAATTCTGAAAATTCCCGGTTAGCCCTAGGGTAGAAGCCAAGCATGTTCTTTTTTTCTTGCTGAATTTAGGGCTTAGATTCTCCTATGAGCCCCCCTTCTCTGTGCTGTTGGTGCTCAACCCCCGGCGTAATGCCATCGGTAAACTCTAGATTGTTGTCTGGTTGGTGGCTTGCGGGTGAAGCCGAGAGAGAGAGAGAGAAGTGGGTGCCTGTTGTATTTGTTGGAAAGAGCCTTTTTGGTTTCTGCCTGGCCGGCGTTTAGTGTGGTGCACACACTCAAAGCCTTTGCGGGTTTGGCGTTGAGTGTGGTGCATACACTCAACGCCGCAGCTGTAGCCAGACAGAATTTTTGCTAAGTACTAGGGCGTTGAGTGAGGTGGACTCACTCAACACCACATCCCCTGCTAGCGGCTAAGTACTTTGGCGTTGAGTGAGTCGACCTCACTCAATGCCATTTCCGTTTTGGCGTTGACCTCACTCAATGCCATTTCCGTTTTGGCATTGAGTAAGGCAAGCTCACTAAACGCCGCGGTTTTCCTAAGAAGCTAAGTGTTTTGGCGTTGAGTGAGTCGACCTCACTCAACGCCATTTCAGTTTTGGCGTTGAGTGAGGTGGACTCACTCAACGCCGTCTCTTCTGTGCAGCCAAGTACTTTGGTGTTGAGTGAGGTGTTCACTCAACGCCATAGCCTTTCTTGAGGCTAAGTACTTTGGCATTGAGTGAGTTTACCTCACTCAACGCCATTCCTGGTTTGGCATTGAGTGTGGTGGCCTCACTCAACGCCGAAGGCAAGTTTGCGGCCAAGTCCCGTGGCGTTGAGAGAGTTGACCTCACTCAACGCCATTTCTTCTTTGGCGTTGAGTGAGGTAGACTCACTCAACACCACAGCCCTTCTTCGCGGCCATAACTTCTAGCGTTGAGTGAGATGACCTCACTCAATGCCATTGTTATTTTGGCATTGAGTGAGGTCAGCTCACTAAACGCCGCAAAATTGCCTTGTTGCGGCTAAGTGCCAAGGCGTTGAGTGAGTGAACCTCACTCAACGCCATTGCTGTTTTGGCGTTGAGTGAGGTGGACTCACTCAACGCCGTAGTTTTCTTTTGCAGCTAAGTGTAAGGGCGTTGAGTGAGTGAGCTTCACTCAACATCATTGCTGTTTTGGCATTGAGTGAGGCCAGCTCACTCAACGCCACTTTCTCTATTTATGGTTAAGTACCAGGGCGTTGAGTGAGTGTACCTCACTCAACGCCATGCCTGTTTTGGCGTTGAGTAAGGCTAGCTCACTCAATGCCAGAGTTGTTCTTGCAGGAGGCGTTGAGTGAGTGAACTTCACTCAATGCCATGCTTGTTCTGGCGCTGAGTGAGGCTAGCTCACTCAACGCCAAGGTTTAGGTAGGCGTTGAGTGGGTCCCACTCAACACTTAGCCGTGTTGAGTCATTTCAACACTTTTTCCCTACCTTGATTTTCGCTCCCGAGTGAATTCCTTGTTCAGGTTTTGAGTTTGTTTGCCGGCATTGTTTTTTCTTTCCTTAAGGCCGAATCGTGGTGTAACACCCTACCCGTTACGTACAATATAGTATAAGGTCCGACCGGGGCCCCACACCATGTATTACAAACAGGCGGAGACGTTACTAAGTAATACCAAATACACATCCTATCACATAGCATTCTAGCGGAAGTTTAAAGGGTTGCAAGAATGAACTCAAACGTCAACACAGAAGTCCACAGCTAAACCAAACATGCCATAATATAAAACCACAAGTACGGCCTTATGGCCTATTACAAGTGTTACTCTTTATACAAGAAGGTATCTTCCATACTTCGGCACGCAGGCCGGCCACACATGAGTTCTTACACAAGGTACAAAAATAGCCTTCAAGGGCTAGCACTCAGCAGCAGCAGCTTAGGGTCTTCCGCCCTCATCCCTGTTTGGCCCTTCTTGACCTACACGCAAAAGATCCACCAAGCAGTGGCAAACAAAGCAACGGTCAGCATTTGGTTGACCATTTATAACGACCCTGTCCCTGGCACGGGACAGCGGAATTCCTTCCCTGCATAGTACTTATATACAATCAAAAGGGTATGCTTTAGCACATCACACTTGTACGCCCGTACAAGTCATCATCCATCACAAACGTCGGCACGACGGCCCGACGTTCCGTGCTCTCAGGGCACATTATCGGTGTACCGGAAAACTAGGGTCCCACCACCGTTAAGAGGTCCAATACATGACGACAATTTGTGAGCATTCCAATCCTCCATGGCTCAAATAGCCGGAGCGATTCTCATTCTGTGATCCTAACAGGGCCTTAAGCACCCCACGGTTAGACAACCAGAACGCGGGTACATATCAGCCTTTCCCGTAGCTCACATACGTCAGACGTCGATCCGGACTGACACGGGTACAGCTTCACCTTGCCCGTTCGCCATACAGGCTTTTCCACAGTTGCAACCCCACCGGCTCAACAAGTAGCATTCACAACTACAAGGGTTGAGATCACATCGCATCAGCCCATCCACATACCATCCTGCTGCACCAAGCTGCAGGTGTCCACCAAGAACATCACACGCATCACAATAATACAGAGTCTTGCTCTGATATGCATACAATCATCACCACTCCGGACCAATCCTGTCCAGATGGCTTCACACAGCATGCCTACCCGTACTTCTCGCTTCCGGGACTACTCCAATAAGAATCAAGGGATGGAGGTCAACATCCCAAGAGAATTCAACTCTACCTTTGTAGAGGATTCATGCATATGCAAAAAGGAAGAATATCACAAGTCCAAGGAGGAAATCGTTACCCTTGGAGGACGCTTTGGAGCCATGGCAAGCACTGCTTGGAGCTCTGCCTTCCCGAATATGGCCTCCGATCGCGAATCCGAGCTTGGACTAGCTGGATCTCCCTTTCCTTCCTCCTTCTTCTTCTTCCTTCCTTCTTCCTCTTTCCTTCTCTCACTTAAGAAGATAAAGTGAGGAAAAGCTTGCTGGTTCGGGGTCTTAAAGGGCCTGGAAAAACTGAAGAACACCGGATCTGGAAAGAGGGAAACAAACGGCCGAGATCTGCAGAAAAAGTCAAGACACGCCCTGTGACACGCCCGTGTCACAGGACGTGTCCCTTAAGCGGCCCTTAAGCGGCAGAGAACCGCCTCACCACACGGGTTGAACATGTCCGTGACCACCGCCTAACCTGACACGGCCTGAGACACGCCCGTGTCTCTGGCCGTGTCGCCTCTCTCGACGAATCTCGTCGATCGCCGAGAGTAGCCTCGCCGATCGTCGACATGATCTCGCCGATCGTCGAGAAGGACACTCCCTGTGACACGCCCGTGTCACAGGCCGTGTCGCCTCTTCTCATCGATTGTCGATCACAATGCTTAACGATCGTCGAACGCGCGACCTGCAGCAACCCGAGGATGACACGCCCTGGGACACGCCCGTGTCTCAGGCCGTGTCACTCCAAAAACACCCGAAACCCAACTTTGAACCCTACTCGAGACCAGCTCGAGTATTTGCTTGACACGTCCTGGGACACGCCCATGTCCCAGGCCGTGTCACTTGGCTTGAAAACCAAAACTGGGTTTTGGGGTATTACAATCCTCCCCTCCTTGCAGAAAATTTCTTCCCGAAATTTGAATGACTGAAAAACTCAATAAAGTCCATATCTATTGATTATTACACGGTCTAAAACATAATCACTTACAAAAATAACTCGGGAAATTCTGTCCACATGGTTTGCTCACGCTCCCAAGTAAGCTCTTCCCGGCCACAATTATCCCACCGGACTTTAACCATCCTGATTGTTTTGTTCCTCAACTGCTTCTCGGTGGCATCTTCAATCTGAATGGGCCTAACCTTTGTAGTTAGCCCACTATCGACTGATACTCGATCTGCAACTATCACGTGCGACGGCTCTTTTATTGCTCTTCGCAGCACCGATACAGGAAACACATCATGTAAACTACTTAACTCAGGCGGTAGCAGTAACCGATAGGCTGCCTCACCGACGCATTCAATCACCTCAAAAGGTCCTAGATACCTCGGGCTCAACTTTTTCAGACGCCGTATCCTGGACACACCTTTAAAAGGCTTGATTTTTAGATATGCCCAATCACCCACCGCAAACTTTACGTCCTGGTGCTTGACATTATAATATTTGGCCTGCCTATCTTGAGCAATTAACAACCTTTCACGAATTGTACGTACCGTTTCATGCATATCAGTCACATCTTGCCGCTTGAAAAGCTTCGTTTCACCCGTCTCCGCCCATGATAACGGTGTGCGGCACTTCCTGCCATACAAAGCTTCGAAAGGGGCCATTTTAATGCTCACCTGATAACTATTGTTATAGGAAAACTCAATCATGAACAAATGATCTTCCCAGCGACTTCCAAAATCTAGCATACACATCCGGAGCATATCTTCCAACGTCCTGTTGGTCCTTTCAGTTTGACCGTCCGTCTGGGGATGAAAGGCTGTACTGAAATGCAACTTTGTGCCCAACAGCTGATGAATTAGCCTCCAATCTCCTGATGTGAAGCGTCCATCTCGATCGCTCACAATGCTACGGGGAATTCCGTGCAATCGTACGATCGAATCTACGTACATTTTAGCCAACTTGTCGACTGGATCATCTCTTCGATTTGGAATAAAATGAGCAACTTTTGTTAATCGATCCACAATCACCCAAACCGCATCATTACCCCGCTGAGATCTCGGCAATCCATGCACGAAGTCCATGGAAATATCATCAAATTCCCACACTGGGATCTTTAATGACTTCAGGAATCCTCCTGGCTTTTGGCATTCTGCTTTCACCAGAGCACATGTATGACACTTAGCAACATAACGTGCCATATCTTTCTTCATACCCGGCCACCAGAAGTTCTTTTTCAGATCTTTATACATTTTTGAACTTCCAGGATGAATCGAATACCTTGAAAAATGGGCTTCGTACATGATTTCTTCACGAAGATTTCTCTGACAAGGAACACATACCCGATCGTCTTTTCTCCAAAGTCCATTGTCACAATAAAACCGAGAGCTCTTATCTTCCGCTGCATAACGCTGCAAACTATCATCCAGTTCCGTCGCTTGGCGGGCCCTATCCATTAGGTCATACTGTACCTCTATCCAATTCAAACACATGGTCGCAGCAGTGTTTTTCTCCACACAAGTAATATCCATCCGTTCTAGCTCGTGGATCAACCGTTCATCATGGTATGACAACCAATTCGCCCTTGCCGGAGTCCTACGACTCAGGGCATCTGCGACTACATTCCCTTTACCATGCGTGTAATGAATTTGGAAGGTATAATCACCAAGAAATTCCATCCACCTTCTCTGTCGCATATTTAAGTCTTTTTGATCTAAAAGATATTTCAGACTCTTGTGGTCGGTATAGATATCCACCTTTACACCATATAAATAATTACGCCACAACTTAAGTGCAAAGATGACTGCGGCCAACTACAAATCATGGACTGGATAGTTCCGCTCATGGGCTTTCAATTGGCGCGAACCATATGCTATCACCTTACCACGCTGAAGTAGAACGCAGCCTAAGCCGCTACCCGATGCATCACTATACACCTCAAAATCATCTATGCCACAAGGTGTTGTCAAAATTGGGGCCGTAGTCAACCGACTCTTTAACGCTTCAAAAGCTCGTGCACACTCGGGCGACCAAACGAACCTTTGTTCTTTCCGCGTTAGGGTAGTGAGAGGCAATGCTATTCGTGAGAAATTTTCCACAAAATGCCTGTAATAGCCCGCAAGTCCAAGGAAACTCCTGACTTCGGCAACCGATAAAGGAACAGGCCACTCCTGCACCGCAACAATCTTGGCAGGATCTACGGTAATGCCTTCTCCACTAACTACATGGCCCAGAAAAGCCACGGATGACAACCAGAAATCACACTTAGTAAACTTGGCATAGAGCTTCTTTTCCCTCAGGGTTTGCAATACCATCTTCAAATGATTCGCATGCTCTTCTCTGGATCGGGAATATATCAGGATATCGTCAATAAAGACGATCACAAAGAGATCCAAATATTGCTTAAACGTTCGGTGCATCAAATCCATAAACACCGAAGGTGTATTAGATAATCCAAAGGGCATCACCGTTAACTCATAATGCCCGTAGCGTGTGCCAAACGCCGTTTTGGGTATGTCACTTTCCCGAACCCTCAGCTGGTAATAACCTGATTTCAAATCCAGCTTAGAATAAACCGAAGAGCCCACTAGCTGATCAAACAAATCATCGATTCGTGGGATCGGATACTTATTCTTCTCTGTCAGCTTGTTCAGTTCTCGATAATCTATGCATAGACGCAAGCTGCCGTCCTTCTTTTTCACCAAGAGAACCGGCGCACACCAAGGTGACTGACTTGGCCTTATAAAACCTTGATCTAGCAATTCTTGCAACTGAACCTTCAGCTCCGCCATTTCCTTTGGCGCTACACGATAGGGGGAACGGGCCACAAGTTTTGCACCCGGTACCAGTTCTATCGTGAAGTCAATTTCTCTTTGGGGTGGTAACCCCGGAAGGTCTTTTGGAAACACATCCAGGAATTCCGACACAACATGCACTTCATTCACACTAGCCTTTGGCTCTACCGCTGCTACTAGCGTGAAGAACAACTCGGCACCCATTCTCACGGCCTTCCGAACTTGCAGAGCGGATATCAACATCTCATTTATCCCCTGCATGCCGCTATGTAACACCCCAAAACTCAAAAGAGGGATGGGTGGCATTTTTTAAGCCAAGACGGGGTTTTGAAGCAGGTGACACGGGTCCCAACACGGGCGTGTCGGAGGCCGTGTCAGGGTGTGTTCGACCACGGGTCGTGCGGTCGTCGTGTCGGCGGTCGTCGAGTGTCGAGTGGTGGGACACGGCCTAGGACACGGGCGTGTCCCAGGCCGTGTCACTCAAGGGAATCGACACAGTGGTACACGGGCCGTGACACGGGCACAGACACGGGCGTGTCAAATGTGACACGGGCGTGTCCTATGTCGTGTCGCAAGGCCGTGTACCTCTCTGACTGCGAAGTGTTGGCCGATTGCACACGGGGGGCGTGACACGGGTACCAACACGGGCGTGTCACATGTGACACGGCCGTGTCATAGGCCGTGTCAAGGGCCGTGTGCTGGTTTTCGAATCGGTCGAGATGCCGAATGGCTGACACGGCCAGGCACACGGCCGTGTGTCAACCCGTGTTCGGCACCAGATTTTGTATTTTGAGGCCTAATCGTGGCCGTTCGTTTCCTTGGCTTGGGATCCGACGGCTGGGAGTGGTTGCTGGCAGCTTAAACCCGAAAATAGGGTTTGCAAACCCCATTTTCACTTGGGTTCTCTCTCTCTAAAGTCTAGAGAGAAGGGAGAGCTTGGAGGAGGAAGAAGGTGGTCAACTCTGGCCGCCGGTGGAGCTTCGGAGCTCCGATTCTCGATCTGAATCCGGATCCGCGGAGGCAAGGAGATTGCGGTGCTTTTCATCCGCGTAGATTTTCATGGCGCCGCGGAAGAACATAAGGGTAACGATTTCTCATCCTTGGGCATGTGAAGCTCTTTTTCCCTTTGCATAGGAAGCCCTCTCTCGCGAGTGAGCAAAGAGTTGGAGCGTTCCTTGGGGTAGATATGTAAAGTCCCCCTTGTGTAGAGTCCGTATGCGAAAACGGACATAGGCATTGTGTGTGAAGCCTATCCGGACAAGTAGAGCCGGATCGGTGATGTTGCATTGCATTTGAACCGGGCAAGAATCCGGATGTTTGGGTGTTTTCGGGTTTTCTACGTGGTAGATTGCATCAGGGAGCCTTGGAGATTAACTCCAAGGTGCACCCGGAAAACTGGGCAAAAGCGAGTTTTGCCAACACGGTGGCCGGGGAGCCAACGTGAACATAACTGGGTTATGTGATTGTTGTGGTGGAAACGGGACTCGGAGAGTCTTGACCTACGCATATGGCTTAAATTGTTGTTGCGGTATGAGCACGGGTTAGGCGGAGCCGTACCCGGTCTATGTCGTTCGGTAGGACCGTTGGCATGGATGAGGGTCTTCGGCGGTCTATGGCTTAAATTGTCGTGACCAAGGCCAGGAAGGCAAATTGCTCATATGGTTGGCCGTCCTTGAGGCGGTGGTGGAACGGGAATGTCTATGGCTTGAATTGACGTGACGTTGGCCGGTTCGCCGTGAATGTGCCCTGAGTGCATGGGGTGTGTGGTCGTGCGAGCCTACGCCTGTTTTGAAGTGTGTTTACACTATTGTTATTGCCTACTAATAAAGTGCAGGGAAAGAGCATCGCCGCCCCGATTGTGGGGGCGGGATCGTTATAATTTGGTCAGCATAGCTGACCGTTATTTTGTTTACCACCGGGCGGTGGATTGTGGCTTGCAGGTGCTGCGGAGCCGAGCGGGAAATAGCGGGCTAAAGCCCTTGAAGCTGTGCCGGCCCTCGAAGGCCTAAATGTTTATGTTTTTCCCGTTTATAATGTATGGCCGGCCTGCGTGCCGAGGTTTGGAAGACACTTTATTTAAAGCGAACTGTTATAAGGCCTTAAGGCCATTTCTATTTTATGTGTATTGGAACATTCCTGCGGGTGTTTTTGTAGTGGACATTCATGCTGTTGACAGGGTTCTTAATTGTGCAACTTAATAATTGCTTCCGCTAGGTGTTGTGTAGGACGTTATGATTGGTTGATTGGTTTCAACGCGTAACCAACCGGTCTGTCCGTAGTATATGGCGTCGGGACCCGGCCGGACCTACTGCTATATGCTATACGACGGATAGGGGTGTTACAAATTGGTATCAGACTACTGGTTTCGGTCAAACTTAAATGAATTCGTGGATGAATTCACTTTAAGGGGTGGTGAGCACATGTGTGCGTCATCGTTATAACATGAAAAGAACCCATGAATGTCCACTTAGGAATGAAAATACACATGTTTGAGGAACCTGCGTGTTCCTATAATTACTGTTTGCAGTAATTTTTGGTCGCTTATCGGTGTTTTGCACGATTATAGGTGACCAGGAGTGGTGTTGGGCCATCTGAACGGCCAGGTTCTGAGGCAAGCAGTGCGCCAAGTGAAGCGCCTGCAACACCTCCGTCTGCCGAGACCATTAGGTTGGTGGCAGAAGCTGTCATGGCAATGATTAATGCGCAACCTGCAAGACAGGTGCAGCAGCCTGCTCCTGCGAGGGAGCAAGTGCCGCTCCAAGTGGCGGAGCCTAGAATGGTTGAGCAGGTGGCAGTGGAGCCGGAGTTGCCTCGGAGAGCAACTGAAAGACAACTGAAGCATGTGATGGGCTTTCATCCGCCGGTATTCACGGGGGCAGAAACCCCGACCTAAGCAGAGGATTGGCTCTCAAGGGTCAATAGGGTGATGACTGCGACGGAAACGGAAGAGTGGCAGAAGACCACTATAGCAACGTTCCTTTTGGATGGGGACGCAAGACTATGGTGGAAGGCCTAGAGCTACATCTGTTGAGGGGAAGGCCGTTGGCCGAAGTTTCTATGGAGGAGTTTGCGAGACTTTTCATGGCTCGTTACCTCCCCTCGGCGCAGAGGATTGCGCTAGAAAGCGAATTCCAGAAGTTGGTGCAAGGGGATAGCACCGTTGACGAGTACCTCCACGAGTTTACTCGGTTTGGGAGATATGCCGGCGCTACCTTCGCAGACGAGGAGCGCAAGATCAGCCACTTCTATGAAGGGCTAAGCGATGATCTAAGGTTGCTCCTGTCGGGGCCCAAGGCACAAGGTTTCATGACCCTGGTCAGTTCGGCCCGGTCCTTGGAGAAGGACATGAGGAACGTGCAAGCGAAGAAGGAGAGGGATTCCGGTGGTAAGAAATCGAAGTTCAAGGCGCCGACTACGTCGAAGTCGGGCTATCGAAAATTCTTCAAGAAGGATAGGACGTCAGGTCCAACTTCTTCTGCGGGTGCCTCGGGGGCAACTACTAATCGAACCCCGGGCGCTTGTTTCACGTGTGGAAAGACGGGGCACTTTGCCCGCGATTGCTGGAGCGGACGCCCGAAGTCCGAGAGAAAGCAAGGAGCTACTTACAAAGAGAAGGGCAAAGCGGTGGAGTCAACCGCGTCCCACTATGCTCCGACTCAGCCTAGAGTCTATAACTTGGGCCAGCAGGAGGCCATCAAACAAGCTGACGTGGTGACAGGTACGAGTTAATTTACAGCAAGTTAACTTTATATACTGTTGTCTATTGCTTGTTAGCCTAATATTGTTTGTATAGGCTTTGTTGTGATTAGTGATAGTCCGACACGGGCACTGTTCGACACGGGAGCTTCACACTCCTTCTTGTCCGAAAATTTCATATCGCGCATCGGAGTCCCTTCTTCGATGGCGAAGGAAAAGTTGGATGTGCTGCTACCGAATGGGTGCTCGATGCGTGCGGACAGGGTGTGCGCCGTAAAGGTTCACATTGGGAGCCAAGAGTTCGACTTGCTAGCGTCATTGCTGCCGCTAGTAGAGTTCGACGTGATCTTTGGGATGGATTGGCTTTCGGAGCAGAAAGCTTGGATTGATTGCGACCGGAAGGAGGTCAAGCTGGGTGTTGGGCGGGGGACAACATTCGAGGGACTCAAGGGGTTGAGCAAGACGCTGATGTCTGCTCTTCAGGTGGTAAAGGCAGTTCGTGCTGGTGCAGAGCTGTTCTTCGCAATAGTGGGGGCTGTGGAGCCAAAGTCCACGTTGGATAGCATCCCGGTTGTTTGTGAATACCCTGATGTGTTCCCGGATAGTCTACCCAGAGCCCCACCGCAGCGGGAGATTGATTTCACCATCGAGCTCGTGTCGGGGGCCAAACCGGTGTCACGTGCTCTGTATAGGTTGGCGCCTAAGGAGATGGCAGAGTTGAAAGTTCAGCTAGAGGAGCTATTGGAGCAAGGGTATGTGCGACCAAGCTCGTCGCCTTGGAGCGCACCGGTCCTCTTCGTTAAGAAGAAGGATGGTAGTATGCGGTTGTGTATCGACTACAGAGAGTTGAACAAGCTGACGGAAAAGAACAAGTACCCGATCCCGAGGATTGATGATCTCTTTGATCAGTTAGTCGGATCGTCAGTATATTCTAAGTTGGACTTGAAGTCGGGGTACTATCAGCTGAGGATAAGGGAATGTGATATCCCGAAGACGGCGTTCAGCACAAGGTATGGGCATTTCGAGTTCACGGTCATGCCGTTTGAACTGACGAATGCGCCTTCAGTGTTTATGGACTTGATGAACAGGACGTTCCGAGAATTCCTGGATCGCTTTGTGATCGTCTTTATTGACGATATATTGGTGTACTCGCAGTGCGAAGAAGATCACTTCAAGCACTTGCATCTGGTGTTGGAGACGTTGACGAGGAACGAGCTGTATGCGAAATTCTCCAAGTGCGAGTTCTGGCTACCCTCAGTAGCGTTCCTTGGTCACATTGTTAGTGGGGAAGGTATAGCGGTTGATCCGGCGAAGATCGTTGCGATACGGGAGTGTCCTGCGTTGTCTTCTGTCGCGGAAGTCCGTAGTTTTCTCGGGCTTGCCGGATATTATAGGCGCTTCGTAGAGAACTTCTCGCGGATAGCGCTACCTCTCACGAAGTTGACAAGGAAAGATCAGAGATTCTTGTGGACGCAGGAGTGCATGCAAGCTTTTGAGGAGCTGAAGAGACGGTTGACCACAGCGCCAGTGCTTAGTTCGCTGAGTGGGACCGAGGGCTTTGAGGTGTATAGCGACGCTTCTGGTAGTGGTTTAGGCTGCGTGTTATTGCAGCATGGAAGTGTGATTGCGTATGGATCGCGTCAGCTGAAGGTGCATGAAAGAAATTATCCGGTGCACGACTTGGAGTTGGAGGCCGTGATATTTGCACTCAAGTTGTGGAGGCACTACCTATACGGCGTAAGAGTCGATATATACACCGATCACAAGAGCCTAAAGTACTTGTTGGATCAAAAGGATCTTAATATGAGGCAGAGGAGGTGGATGGAGTTCCTGGGGGACTACACCTTCAAGATTCATTATGTACCCGGGAAGGGCAATGCGGTTGCTGATGAGTTGAGTCACAGGGCTCCCGCCCAAGCCAACTGGTTGTCGGTGCATGATGAGCGGCTGATACGGGAGTTGGAGGAGCTTGAGATCTATTGCGTTGACAGGCAGACGAGCACCAAAGCAATGTTAAACTGGACAAAAGTTCAGTATGACCTGGCTGACCGGGTTCGGCAGGCATTGGAGTTAGATGACTCCATGAAGGAGCTTATGGAGGCTGCTCTGGATGGGTCAAATTCCCAGTTCTCGGTAGTAGATGGTTTGTTAAGGAAGGATCATCGGTTGTGCGTCCCAAGTGGGGGTAACCTCCGGGCGGAGTTGATGTACGAGGCTCATCATACCAAGTACTCAATCCACCCAGGGAGCACGAAGATGTATCGTGATCTCAAGAAGCTGTTTTGGTGGCCGGGGCTTAAGAAAGATGTGCCGTTGTTTGTGGCTAAGTGCCAAACGTGCGCCTTGGTGAAGGCGGAGTGCCAAAAGCCGGGAGGATTTCTGAAGTCCTTGCCTATACCAGAGTGGAAGTTTGACGACATATCTATGGACTTTGTGCATGGGTTGCCAAGGTCGCAGAAAGGGAACGACGCCATCTGGGTGATCGTAGATCGGTTAACTAAAGTGTCGTATTTCATTCCGCATAGGAAGGATGATCCAGTGGAGAAATTGGCAAAGATGTATGTTGACAATATAGTTAGACTGCATGGTGTGCCTCGCAGCATTGTGAGTGATCGCGATGGGCGTTTCACGTCCAATGATTGGAGGTTGGTGCAGCAGATGCTGGGGACAAAGTTGAAATTCAGCACAGCCTTCCATCCGCAGACGGATGGGCAGACCGAGAGGGTCAATAGAATGATGGAGAACATGCTCTACATGTGTGTCCTAGACTTCGGGAAGCATTGGGAGGACCACCTGTATTTGGTGGAGTTTGCGTACAACAATGGCTACCAAGCAAGTATACAAATGGCACCCTTCAAGGCCCTGTATGGTAGGAAGTGTCGCACGCCGTTATCGTGGCTTGAAACGGGTGAGGCAAGGTTGTACAAGAAGCAGGAGGTGGAGAATGCTACTTCTTTGGTGCGGATCATTCAGGAGCGCTTGTTGATCGCTCAGGATAGGCAAGCTAAGTACTACAATGCCAAGCATTGGAATGTGGAGTTCGCGGTGGGCGATTGGGTGTACTTGAAAGTAAAGCCGTTCAAGGGTGTTTCGCGGGTGAGACGCTTGAAGAAGCTGAGCCCAAGATACCTTGGACCCTTTGAGATTCTGGAGCGTGTTGGCGAAGCGGCTTATTGTTTGAGGCTATCAGTGGAGTTGAGTGGTCTACACGATGTATTCCACATTTCAGTGTTACGGAAGGCAGTGCAGGAGCCTTCGCAGGTGATCGCAGTTGATCAAGTGCCGGTGGACGAAGGATTGACGACTAGGGTCAAGCCCATTCGTATCAAAGATGATGAGGTCAAGAGACTCCGTAACAAGGAGATCCGGATGGTTAAGGTCCGGTGGGATAATTGCGGTCGTGAGGAGCTCTCTTGGGAATGGGAGCAGACCATGCTGGAGTAGTACCCAGAGTTATTCCGCTCAGGTACCACTCTTGGTTTTATGTTTACTTTCCTTTAGTAATTTCGTGGGCAAAATTCTTTTAAGAGGGAGAGAGTTATAACACCCTGAAACTCAAAAGAGGGACGGGTGACATTTTTTAAGCCAAGACGGGGTTTTGAAGCAGGTGACACGGGTCCCGACACGGGCATGTCGGAGGCCGTGTCAGGGTGTGTTCGACCACGGGTCGTGCGGTCGCCGTGTCGGCGGTCGTCGAGTGTCGAGTGGTGGGACACGGCCTAGGACACGGGCGTGTCCCAGGCCGTGTCACTCAAGGGAATCGACACAGTGGTACACGGGCCGTGACACTGGCACAGACACGGGCGTGTCAAATGTGACGCGGGCGTGTCCTATGCCGTATCGCAAGGCCGTGTACCTCTCTGACTGCGAAGTGTTGGCCGATTGCACACGGGGGGCGTGACACGGGTACCAACACGGGCGTGTTACATGTGACACGGCCGTGTCATAGGCCGTGTCAAGGGTCGTGTGCTGGTTTTCGAATCGGTCGAGACGCCGAATGGCTGACACGGCCAGGCACACGGCTGTGTGTCAACCCGTGTTCGGCCCCAGATTTTGTATTTTGAGGCCTAATCGTGGCCGTTCGTTTCCTTGGCTTGGGATCCGACGGCTGGGAGTGGTTGCTGGCAGCTTAAACCCAAAAATAGGGTTTGCAAACCCCATTTTCACTTGGGTTCTCTCTCTCTAAAGTCTAGAGAGAAGGGAGAGCTTGGAGGACGAAGAAGATGGTCAACTCCGGCTGCCGGTGGAGCTTTGGAGCTCCGATTCTCGATCCGAGTCCGGATCCGCGGAGGCAAGGAGATTGCGGTGCTTTTCATCCGCGTAGATTTTCATGGCGCCGCGGAAGAACGCAAGGGTAACGATTTCTCATCCTTGGGCATGTGAAGCTCTTTTTCCCTTTGCATAGGAAGCCCTCTCTCGCGAGTGAGCGAAGAGTTGGAGCGTTCCTTGGGGTAGATATACAAAGTCCCCCTTGTGTAGAGTCCGTATGCGAAAACGGACATAGGCATTGTGTGTGAAGCCTATCCGGACAAGTAGAGCCGGATCGGTGATGTTGCATTGCATTTGAGCCGGTCAAGAATCCGGATGTTTGGGTGTTTTCGGGTTTTCTACGTGGTAGATTGCATCAGGGAGCCTTGGAGATTAACTCCAAGGTGCACCCGGAAAACTGGGCAAAAGCGAGTTTTGCCAACACGGTGGCCGGGGAGCCAACGTGAACATAACTGGGTTATGTGATTGTTGTGGCGGAAACGAGACTCGGCGAGTCTTGACCTGCGCATATGGCTTAAATTGTCATTGCGGTATGAGCACGGGTCAGGCAGAGCCGTACCCGGTCTATGTCGTTCGGTAGGACCGTTGGCATGGATGAGGGTCTTCGGCGGTCTATGGCTTAAATTGCCGTGACCAAGGCCAGGAAGGCAAATTGCTCATATGGTTGGCCATCCTTGAGGCGGTGGTGGAACGGGAACGTCTATGGCTTGAATTGACGTGACGTTGGCCGGTTCGCCGTGAATGTGCCCTGAGTGCATGGGGTGTGTGGCCGTGCGAGCCTACGCCTGTGTTGAAGTGTGTTTACACTATTGTTATTGCCTACTAATAAAGTGCAGGGAAAGAGCATCGCCGCCCCGATTGTGGGGGCGGGATCGTTATAATTTGGTCAGCATAGCTGACCGTTATTTTGTTTACCATCGGGCGGTGGATTGTGGCTTGCAGGTGCTGCGGAGCCGAGCGGGAAATAGCGGGCTAAAGCCCTTGAAGCTGTGCCGGCCCTCGAAGGCCTAAATGTTTATGTTTTTCCCGTTTATAATGTATGGCCGGCCTGCGTGCCGAGGTTTGGAAGACACTTTATTTAAAGCGAACAGTTATAAGGCCTTAAGGCCATTTCTATTTTATGTGTATTGGAACATTCCTGCGGGTGTTTTTGTAGTGGACATTCGTGCTGTTGGCAGGGTTCTTAATTGTGCAACTTAATAATTGTTTCCGCTAGGTGTTGTGTAGGACGTTATGATTGGTTGATTGGTTTCAACGCGTAACCAACCGGTCTGTCCGTAGTATATGGCGTCGGGCCCCGGCCGGACCTACTGCTATATGCTATACGACGGATAGGGGTGTTACACGCTAAACCATATTTCTTGGTCGGTGTTCTGCCCCCCCCCCCCCCCCCAACACAACTTCCTTAGAATTACAATCAATGCGAGCATGCTGCTCTGACAACCAATCCATACCGAAGATTATGTCGAATTCCGAAATCGGCAGCACAAGTGCTTCCAATCTGAAGTCCCAACTTCCTATTTTTCCTTCTACACACCCAGACTGATCCGCGCACAAAACACATCTGTTAGGTAAGAGTACCTTCAAACTTTCTGTCGTGCCTCGTATCGGCGTGCCAACGCGCAATACGAAATCCTTTGACAGAAACGAATGTGACGCACCAGTATCAAACAGTGCTCGTGCCGGATGATCCCAAATTAGGACGAAGCCTAACATAGCAACAGCACAATAAACACCAAACACAAAGCAGCACTACACAAAGGGAAAAGAACTTAAGAGATCACGCGCACCTGTGACGACGTCGGCCTGCTTAATGGCCTCCTGTTGTCGCAGATTGAAAACTCGAGGCTGTACTTGCGAAGCAGAAGACTCCGCCACCGCCTTCCCTTTTTCCGTATAGGACGCGCCCGGCTTCTTATCACCTTTCGGAGGACCAACCCGATAGTCCCGAGCAAGATGTCCCGGCTTGCCACACGTATAGCAAGTGCGGGACTCATAGCCCGACGACGCTTCCGAAGTAACTGATGAAGGAGCTTGCCCAGAACGTCTGGACTTCTTACCCCATTTCTTTCGAAATCCACTTCTCTCCGGACGCGGCGGTATGAACTCCGATTTTGCAACAGTCAAAGTTCCTTTAGATTGTCCTCGCTTCAAATCTGCTTTCAATGCCCTCGCGGTGCAGACCAGAGCATGAAATCCCTGATTCACGGAACTCGAGAGTAAATGCCACAACTCATCCCGAAGTCCCGCATAAAACTGACTGGTCTTGCGCTCTTCCTCAGCAAAGATAGCGCCCACATAACGCCCCAACCGCATGAACTCATGCAGATACTCATCCACGCTGCTCTCCTTTTGCATCAACCGCTGAAACTCCAATTCCAAAGCAATTCATTACTGCAACGGCAAATGCTTGCCCAAGAACAACCGAGAGAACAGAGACTCCCGTCAACTGTCTGCCTGCCAAGTGGTGCAGTTCTACCTCATCCCACCACAGCCGAGCTTCTCCTTCAAGAAGAAAAGTGGCTAACGTGACTTTATGTTCCTCCTCAACCCGAAGGGCGGTCAAAATGCGCTTGATCCGAGCAAGCCAATCCTCTATTTGAGCTGGGGAACCCGCCCCGGTAAACGTTAGAGGATGAAAGCTCATAAACCGCTTCAGCTGCTGATCTGCGGCACGCTGATCAACCGCTATGCCCACCGGTTCTTGACGCACTGCCACAGGCACGGGAGCCTCACGCCGAGCTTGCCCTGCATGCTGAGCATTCATTACCGCAAGTACCGTTTCTGTAATCAAACGTACAGTTTCAGCTGATGGAGGAGGGGTGGGCACCTCTGCCGGTGCCGCACTCTCAACAGAATGCTGAGGTTCTGACTGACCCGCAAAACTTCGCGTCACCTATATGTGTCAAACCACACAATTCAGCGACAAGCCACAACAAACAGTCAAAAAAAACACACAAGTGTAACACACCGGTGCATTTCAAACCTATGTGGACATGTTTGAGTTCAATTTTATACACTCACACACGAGCTCGCCACCCCACAAAAGAATTCGTCCACGAATTCAGAGGAGGGAACCAAGGAATCTGATACCAAATTGTAACCTCCCTCTGATACCAAATTGTAACACCCCTATCCGTTACGTGCAACATAGTAGAAGGTCCGGCCGGGGCCCCACACCATGTCTTACAAACAGGCGGAGACGTTATTAAGTAATACCAAATATGCATCCTATCACAGAGCATTCTAGCGGAAGTTTAAAGGGTTGCAAGAATGAACTCAAACATCAACACAGAAGTCCACAGCTAAACCAAACATGCCATAATATAAAACCACAAGTGCGGCCTTATGGCCTATTACAAGTGTTACTCTTTATTCAAGAAGGTATCTTCCATACTTCGGCACGGAGGCCGGCCACACATGAGTTCTTACACAAGGTACAAAAATATCCTTCAAGGGCTAGCACTCAGCAGCAGCAGCTTAGGGTCTTCCGCCCTCATCCCTGCTTGGCCCTTCTTGACCTGCACGCAAAAGATCCACCAAGCAGTTACAAACAAAGCAACGGTCAGCATTTGGCTGACCATTTATAACGACCCTGTCCCTGGCACGGGACAGCAGAATTCCTTCCCTACATAGCACTTATATACAATCAAAAGGGTATGCTTTAGCACATCACACTTGTACGCCCGTACAAGTCATCATCCATCACAAACGTCGGCACGATGGCCCGACGTTCCGTGCTCTCAAGGCACATTATCGGTGTACCGGAAAACCAGGGTCCCACCACCGTTCAGAGGTCCAAGACATGACGGCAATTTGTGAGCATTCCAATCCTCCATGGCTCAAATAGTCGGAGTGATTCTCATTCTGTGATCCTAACAGGGCCTTAAGCACCCCACGGTTAGACAACTAGAACGCGGGTACAGATCAGCCTTTCCCGTAGCTCATATACTTCAGACGTCGATCCGGACTGACACGGGTACAGCTTCACCTTGCCCGTTCGCCATACAGGCTTTTCCACAGTTGCAGCCCCACCGGCTCAACAAGTAGCATTCACAACTACAAGGGTTGAGATCACACAGCATCAACCCATCCACATACCATCCTGCTGCACCAAGCTGCAGGTGTCCACTAAGAACATCACACGCATCATAATAATACAGAGTCTTGCTCTGATATGCATACAATCATCACCACTCCGGACCAATCCTGTCCAGATGGCTTCACACAGCATGCCTACTCGTACTTCTCGCTTCCGGGACTACTCCAATAAGAATCAAGGGATGGAGGTCAACATCCCAAGAGAATTCAACTCTACCTTTGTAGAGGATTCATGCATATGCAAAAAGGAAGAATATCACAAGTCCAAGGAGGAAATCGTTACCCTTGGAGGACGCTTTGGAGCCATGGCAAGCACTGCTTGGAGCTCTGCCTTCCCGAATATGGCCTCCGATCGTGAATCTGAGCTTGGACTAGCTGGATCTTCCTTTCCTTCCTCCTTCTTCTTCTTCCTTCCTTCTTCCTCTTTCCTTCTCTCACTTAAGAAGATAAAGTGAGGAAAAGCTTGCTGGTTTGGGGTCTTAAAGGGCCTGGAAAAACTGAAGACCACCAGATCTGGAAAGAGGGCAACAAACGGCCGAGATCTGCAGAAAAAGTCAATTTCGGCCCTGACACGCCCTGTGACACGCCCGTGTCACAGGCCGTGTCCCTTAAGCGGCAGAGAACTGCCTCACCACACGGGTTGAACACGCTCGTGACCACCGCCTAACTTGATACGGCCTGAGACACGCTCGTGTCTCTGGCCGTGTCGCCTCTCTCGACGAATCTCGTCGATCGCCGAGAGTAGCCTCGTCGATCGTCGATATGATCTCGCCGATCGTCGAGAAGGACACGCCCTGTGACACGCCCGTGTCATAGGCCGTGTCGCCTTTTCTCGTCGATCGTCGATCACAATGCTCAACGATCGTCGAACGCGCGACCTGCAGCAACCCGAGGATGACACGCCCTAGGACACGCCCGTGTCTCAGGCCGTGTCACTCCAAAAACACCCGAAACCCAACTTTGAACCCTACTCGAGACTAGCTCGAGTATTTGCTTGATAAGCCCTGGGACACGCCTGTGTCCCAGGCCGTGTCACTTGGCCTGAAAACCAAAACTGGGTTTTGGGGTATTACACGTGGGTCGTGGTTAGTAGTGGTGGTTTGAAGCTCTTCATGGGGGAGGTGGTGTGTAATTTAGCCGTGGCCACCCTTTTCTTCTATCTTGCACCAGGTACGGGCTTGGCAAGGGGGTGGAAGGTCCCTAGTGCTTTCACATATAGACCCTTGAGCTTGTTGACTTGGAAATGGTGGTTGGGGGACTGAGTTTGCCTCCAAACCGGATCCATGTTGTTTGTTTTTGCTACTACCACCTCCCACAGCTTAGGGTGTTAGATGTTTCTTCCTTGGTAGATTGCAGCACTTTGGGCTCTGGGTAGCTTAGTCGACTCTGCAGGATGTAGTTTCTGGGAAGGGTTGATGCTGTTTCCTCGCACGTGGTGCATTTCTTTTTGTCTTGCATTGGGCAGTTGTGAATTTTACTGCTATGTGTTTTCCTCTTTCATTTATCCCCTGGTTGACACTTTCATGCAGTTTTTCCTTGTTTTGCTTGCTGAGGTATTCTTTTTTCTTTTGAATGCCTCAGGTTCGTAGCAGTAGCCAGTTTTGTTTGTGAGGTAGTTTTTCTGTACTTTTCTTACAGACATACATATGTGTCAGTGGGTTCGTGTCAGGTTGTTGGCGCCCACTGGTAGTTTTTACCTTTGTACTAGATATATTACTTTTGCTGCTACCATTTACTGGGCATAGTCTACTTGCTCTGGGAAGGATTTATGCTAGGTTGCTAGTTATTTTTAAAACTACAAATATTATTATAAGTATATCGCATGATCAGCATGTTTTATAAAACTAAATCACTATTTTCCAAACAACGTATAAAGATCGTTTTCTTATATATAATATAAATTGAATGTAGAGTCTTGCATAGCATAAGTGGTCCTCTTGGGGCTCTTATGCACTTCTTAGGATGTCAAACCTGAATAAAGTACTTTTTCGCAGCGCATATGTATAGTTTTTAACTGTGGACTAGGTGATCCACCGAGCCGAGGGATACGGCCTCTAAAATATAACGGATTTTCTAATCATTAAACTAATGAATTTCTTTCATAAAGTAAATTAGATGGTTTGCCTGAGCGTCAGCAGTTATCCCCTGCTTGACGTGGCATCATGATGCGCATTTTATCATACTCTGATAATTCCTAAATTCGGAGAAAATGCGGGTTGTGACAATCCCTCACTGTGTGACCCAAGGTGTTGACGCATGTGTAGCCTCTCTATTGGGATAAACTTCATATTCAAATCTTGGATCATGGAATGAAGATTGGACTCTTGGAGAGTAAAGAAAGATTTATTCTAAAAGTTCAGAAAATTCTCTAAGTCCACTTCTCGAGAAGTCCTCTTAATTCTCGAGAAGTCCTTAGAGTTCTCGAGAAGCTTAGCCTCAAAGTTATCGAGAAGTCTATCTTGTTCTCTAGAAGCTTGGCTTAAGTTCTCGAGAACTGCCAGCCCTATTTCTTGAATAGTCAAAGTTGCCTCAGAAAATCTCTCTAAGTATTTATTCTCGAGAAGTCTCCATAGTTCTCGAGAAGTCAATTAGTTCTTGAGAACTCAGCCTTCTTGTTCTCGAGAAGTCCAGAATTCTTCTAAGCATTATAGCTCTCGAGAAGTCATGATAGCTCTCGAGAACTCAGTTTCTAGTTCTCGAGAACTAAAGCTACTTCTCGAGAACTGTAAGTAAATTTTTCAGAAAATTTATGTTAAACCCAGATCGGCCGAGATTTTCAAATGACTTGACGTCGTATCGTCATTAATGTCTTTTCTAACCGTTAAGGGTAATCCTATATAAAGTCTTTTCATTAAGACCAAACCCTAACATTTACAAGGAGCGGAAATCCGTACATTTCTAAATTTCTGGATCGGCATTCTCTTTCCAAAAGAACACATTCTTCAGCCTTCGTCGCCGCTCATCGAGTAGATCGAACTTTCTGCTTTCGATCCAAGAAGACTTGTTGTTCAAGGGATCATCATCTTCTCCTTGATCAAGCAGGTCAAAGCTTTCTCAGGTCAGATCGTCAAGTCTTCTTCAACAGTTTCTGAAAGAGCCGCAAATTTCAAGAAGAAGACCTAGGGCTGAATATTTCCAGATCTAAGAGAAATTCTGTCTGTATTTTCAAATCTTGTTGTTATCTTGTAGGAGATTATTCTCTGAGTGTAGGAGTGTTGTTCTCCGAGTTTGTAGGAAGTTTTATCTTCCGAGTGTAGATCCATTTGGATCGAGTTTGTAGGAACTTGGTTCCAAGGCGTAGGATTATTTTGAATCCGAGATAGTGGAGTAGCCGTGTCTAGTGATTTTCTAGATCGGTGAGGTAAAGTGGACGTACCCAAGATTGGGAAACCACTATAAATCTTCTAGTCTTTCTGTGATTGCTTGATTTCTTGTGCTAGATCGCTAAAATTTTTATTCCGCAAATAGACGCACGATTCACCTATTCACCCCTCTTTAGGTGATTTAGGTTGACAACTTTACACTTTCACATAGGACGAGTCCAGATCAAACTTATTTGTTGGAAAGATAACTTTCTTAAAGACAGTCTGATCTAGAGGGGCTTTCCCCTTTTCTTTGGCCAAGGACTTCTTGGTTGCCTTATTCTTCCATTGAGCTTTTTTTCTCCTAGAAGATTTACTAGGAGCGTCAACATGGCCTAGTCCAGCTCCTTGAGCCTTAGCTGTGAATTCAGCAACGAGTGGAAGAACTGTCTTAGGCTTAGATAAACTTTCAACAAGTTTCTTCTCAGCCTCGAGTTGTTCTTTCAACTCTTTGATGATTTCCTCTTTAAGGTCGAGGTTCTTAAGAGCTTGATTGTATTCTTCAATAGCAAGATTGAAGTTCTCTTGAAGAGAGAGTCTGTCTTAGCGACTTCTTCTTTCAAGCTACTCTTTATGGCCTTTAGAGACTTAATCTCTTTAGCCTGAGTTTTCATGACTCGGCGACATTTGTCGTAAGTCATGATCTGCTCCTTGTACTGGGCCATAAGTTCCGACTCATCGTCAGAAGAGATGTCCTCATGATCATGCTTAGAACTTTCAGATTCAGAGAGAGGAGTGTGAGATTTTACCTCCCCAGTGAACTGGGGCTCTTGTTCATCATCTGATTGAGCTATGAGCCCAAAGTAGGCTTCCTCTTCTTCACTCGACTCAGATGAGTCAGATTCGTTGAGAGTCTTACCCTTCTTGGCCAAAAGGCTCTTCTCTGTCCTCTTCTTGTGGTACGAGGACTTCTTTTCCTCTCTTCTGCCACCCTCCTTCTTCTTGTGGGGGCAGTCAGCTATGACGTGACCTGGTTTGTTACAGTAGTAGGAAACAATGTCAGTAGAAATCTGTTTATTCTATTTAGAGGTATACCTGTCATGGCTACTTGAGCCTTTCTTTGCTGATCACCGTCATGTCGTGATCTTCTGTATGAGGCATCCTTGCCTCTCTACTGCTTCTTCTTGCTCAAGAATTTCTTGAACTACCGTAAGAGCAACGAGAACTCTCCTTCAGATAGTTCTGAGCCCGAGGTGCTTGGCTCAGAGTTTTCCTCTCACTCACTTCTTGAGCAGGTGCTGGTGAGACAGCTTTGCCCTTCCTTGAACTGTCAGCCTTAAATGCAACCGACTTCTCTTTTGAGGAGAAGTGACTTTTCTCTTCTTCAGCTTTTCTGGAATTGATCTGTATTTCATAGGACATCAGCTTGCCAAATAGATTTTGTGGGTCTGTCTCAGTTAGTCTGCCAAACTCCCGGATGGCACAGACTTTGTTGTCACATTCCTTTGTGAGAGACCTCAGAAACTTATCATTAGGCTCCCCATTAGTGAAGACTCGGCCATACACTCTTAGGCCATTTACTATCTTGAAGAAATTCTCAAAAGTATCTGCAATGGTCTCCTTTAACCCTTGCCCGAAGGCTTCATATTTCTGGTTTAGTAGGGATCTTCTATCATCCCTCACTTCTTCAGTACCTTCCATCAGAGTTACTAGAGACTGCCACATCTCCTTAGACGATTGGCAGTGAATCAGATTATGCAGCATCGAGTCATCCACTGCACTTGCTATAATATTTTTTAGCTTTCTTGTCCAAAGAGACAAGTGCAATCTCGTCCTTATCTAGGTTCATCAATTTCTTAGGAACCTTCTTGGTTGGATCTATAGTGGAGGTAGTCATGGGGACATGAGGACCTTCTTCAATAATCATGAAGATCCGGGGGTCCACAGCTTCCAGGAAAAATTTGATTCTTTCTTTCCACATGGGAAAGTTATTCTTTGTGCACAAAGGAAGCTTGGCCAAATATTTGGCCTTGTTCATTGCTTGAATATCCAAGTGACAACTTTCGAGAGGAAATTGATCAAGGTGCAAACCTTTTAACGATCAACCTCCCTCTAATACCAATTAAAAGTGTAAAATTGTCAACCTAAATCACCTAGAGGGGGTGAATAGGTGAATCGTGCATCTATTTGCGGAATAAAAATTTTAACGAACTTGCACAAGTAATCAAGCAATCACAGAAAGACAAGAAGATTTATAGTAGTTCCCCAATCTTGGGTACGTCCACTTTACCTCATCGATCTAGCAAATCACTAGACTCGGCTACTCCACTATCTCGGATTGAAAACAATCCTACGCCTTGGAACCAAGTTGCTACAAACTCGATCCAAATGGATCTACACTCAGAAGATAACAACTTCTTACAACTCAGAGAGCAACGCTCCTACAAGATTTACAAAAAGGTTTAAAAAATACAAACAAATATTTTTCTTCAAATCTGGAAAAATTCGACTTTAGGTCTTCTTCTGAACTTGCGGCTTTTTCAGAAATGTTGAAGAAGATCCACTGAAAATTTGATATGAGAAATCTGGAGATCTACTCGATCAAGGAGAGGAAAAAGAGTCCTTAAACAGTAAATATTTCTTGATCGGAAATGGCTTTCTTTTCGATCTGCGAATAGTGCGGCGACGACGGCTCTGAGAAATGATCCTGAGAGAGAGAGAGACGGTCGTCAGAAAAATTTGAGAGAGATTAGGGTTTTCCGCTTCTGGGTATGATTTGGTCTTGTTGACAAGACCTTAAATAGGATTACCCCAACAGTTAGAATTAACATTAATGACAACACGTGTACTAATCACGAAATGTCATTTCAAAAATCTCGTCAATCGGACTTAGAAAAATTTTCTGAATAGAACATCAGTTCTCGAGAGGTATGAGAAAGTTCTCGAGAATAGGCTGACTTCTCAAGAACTATGCATTCTAGACTTAGGCTAGTACTCGAGACAAAATGGCGTTGAGTCTGTTCAGGAAAAATCAGAAGCATCTCGAGAACTGAAGAAAATAGTACTTGAGAACTAAAGCTTGTTCTCGAGAACTACATAGACTTCTCGAGAACTAGAAGTTAACTTCTCAAGAAATGTAGACTGAGACTTCTCGAGAACTAGGATGAGCTTCTCGAGAACTAAAAAATGTTCTCGAGAGCTAGTATGCGCTTCTCGAGAACTAATAGATGTTTTCGAGAACTAGTATGTGCTTCTCGAGAACCAGCAGATGTTCTCGAGAACTAGTAGCTGAACTTCTCGAGAACTAACATATGTTCTCGAGAGCTTCTAGCTCTACTTTTCGAGAACTAATCTTATGCCTCTCGAGAAGTGGGCTTAGAAAATTTTGAACTTCTGGAAATCTTATTCTTCAAGCAGCAAACCTTCAGCCTATGGTCCAAGTGTTTAAATATGAAGTGTATCCCAATTGAGAGGCAACCCATGAGTCAACACCTTAGATCACACAGTGAGGGATTACACTGTATGGTCTTGTGTTCATGACCAACAGTAGACTGACATTGGTCTACACTTAGCACTGATGATCTACAAACACATAACTAAACAAAGATATCAAATACAACTTAATTCATCTTAGTTCAAGAGTGGCTTCATGCAAATCTGGGTTATTGTGGATGCAATGCCAAACACTACTGCAAAGAGAATTCTAAGGTATCTTAAGGGGACACCAGATCTTGTTCTATGGTACCCTATGAATAGAGATTTTGAGCTAACTGGATTTTCATATGCAGATTTTGCATGCTGCAAGGAAGATAGGAAAAGTACCTCTAGTACATGTAAATTCCTAGGTGGAAGACTGGTGTCATGGAGCAGCAAGAAGCAGACTAGTGATGTTATCTCCACTGCAGAGTCAGAGTACATTGCAGCAAGTAGCTGCTGTGCTCAATTATTGTGGATACAGCATCAGCTTGAAGACTATGACATTAAGATAAGTAGAACTCCTCTATATTGTGATTCTACTAGTGCAATTTCTATTGCTAGGAATCTTGTTTCACCTAGCAAGACTAAGCACAAAGAAATTAAGTATCATTTTATTAGGGAGCATGTTGAGAAATAAGACATTTGCCTAGAGTTTGTGTCCACTGACAAACAAGTTGCTGATATCTTCACTAAGTCACTAGATAAAGCCAAATTCAACACCTTCAAAATTGATTTGGGTATGTTGAACTTAGAATAGCTTCAGGTACTCCCTAAGGTATTATGCTTGGTATAGGTTTGTTCTTTTTGCAGGTGCTTCAGACCTAGTGGAAAGCAAGATGAGATAAGATGCTTCTTCTCAAGTGGTATCAACAGCTGTAGGACTAGAGACTTTCAAGTAGTCTTTTAAAGTGGTGTAGAGAATTTCCAGTGATACTGAATTTCAAGTGTTGTCAAGTGGTATCAAGTGATATACAAGTCTGCCTTGTATAAGGGGCATGTTGGCAGCTGCACTCCTGGCTTCATCTGCATCAGCTAGGGGGAGAACACAAGGGGAGAAAAAGACCTGATGCTCCTTCCTGACTATCTGAAGAGGTCAAAAAGGGGGAGAGATAGAAGTCATGTTTACCTTGAGAGATAGAGGTCATGTTTACTTTTGGTTGATCAATCTCAAGGTGGAGAGATAGAAGATGACTATCAGAAAGGATCAAGCTCCTTCATGGAAGAAACACAAGGGGAGAAAGTCATGGGGAGACCAGGTTGATCAAGCAAGAAAGGATCAAGCTAAGAGGTAATCCTCTAAGGTGTAACTCTCCCTGCAGCAATCCAGGGGGAGTAGGTAAAATTCATTTCAGTGAATTTAATATGAATATGCTTTAATTGTCTGTGTAATGTGTATCTCATTGACTAAAGTAATTGATCAGTGGTTTTGACATCTTCAAATAGGGGGATATTGTTGGGTCCATTGATCCCAATGACCTTGATTTGATGATGTCAAACGTGTCAATGAGATAGATATAGTTGTATTTGATGTATGGTTAAGTTTATGCATGCAGGTTAGTCTTTGTCAAAATGATTAGACAGCTAGTTCAAGAGACAATGATAGGTCGACTCAAGATGGAGCTGGAAACTCAGAAAACTACCTGTCCAAAAGCATCGAGTGAGGCAAGCTCACTTAATGTCTTTCAGCTAACAATATTGAGAGAAGGCAAGCAGTCAAAACTGACAGTATTGCAAAGGACAAAAATCGGCTAAGTCCAAAAGTGTTGAGTGAACTCAACGCTCTCAACGCCATCAAGCAAAGCTGAAGAATCCAGAAAATTTCTAAGTCCAGAAGCTTTGAGTGAGCTAAACTCACTCAACACCATACAGCTAGAAGAATTGAGTCAAGGTTATCCTGTCATAGCCTTTCTATGAAGAATCCAGAAAATTTCTAAGTCCAGAAGTGTTGAGTGAGCTCAACTCACTCAACGTCATATAGCTAGAAGCATTGAGTAAAGGTTATCCTGTCATAGACTTTCTTTGAAGAATCCAGAAAATTTCTAAGTCCAGAATCGCTGAGTCTACCATTCATCGAGCTGAGCTTAGCTTTCGTTGACCGGAGTTCAGAGTTCGTCGACCTCAGCTTTTACCTATAAGAAGGACTCAGCTATAGGAATCGTCGACCAGAGTTTAGATTTTGTCGACCGGAGTTCAGATTTTGTCGATCTCAGCCTTCACCTAAAGAAAGAACTGTGCTGAGAGATTTCATCGATCTCCGCCTTTACCTGAAGAAAGAACTGGGCTGAGAGAATTCGTCAATCTGAGTTCAGGTTTTGTCGAACTGAGCTTGAATTTCATCGACCTCAGCTTTCACCTGAAGAAAGAACTATGCTAAGAGAATTCGTCAATCTCAGCTTCACTGTTTCTTCAAGTTGAGCTCAGAGTTCATCGAGCTGAGCTTGAAGTTCGTCGAACGTAGAATTTCAAAAAAGTTAGTTGATTTTGGCTAAGTCCAGAATGATGCAGACTCAGCAAAGTCAACAAGTCAATATAGTTCAGATTCGAAGCAAATCGACATTAACGTCGTCGTTAGTCTATAGTGGATCTCAAGTTAATAAAGCTGAGGTTTTAACCACCGTTAAAACTGAGATACGTGTCAATCATCTCGCCAATGTGACGTGATTATAAATAGGAGAAGAGAACGAGATCTAAGTATGATGATTGGATTAATTTCTGATTAACTTTCTAAAAAACGAGAAACGGAGTTCGTCGTCTTCATCCGCCATTGTTGTAGAAGCCAAGAACCTCAAGTTCAAATCTGATGGGCTTCTAAGTTTGCTGGTGCAATCAACATCCACTCCAATAGGTTCAGAGTAATCCTTTGAGAGAGACGAATCAGCATAGGCGTGCCCTAGTTGAAGTTATCTTCTCGATCCCAACCGAGCCAGAATCTGAAGATCAATTCGCTGGATCAAAGAAGAAGGAAGGGTTGAAATCTGCTCAGTCTAGATCAGGAGATATTCCTGAAGAAGACGAAGCAGATTCATCTGCTAGTTGATTCCAGAACAAGTTGGGCATCATTTCAAGATTGTTGTATCATTTTGTTGCTGTGAAGACAAAGTTAGGGATGATATTTGCTCGGTCCAGGTAGACAGGCTTGGAGAATTTTCTCTGGTGTCTGAAATTCATTATCATGAATATTTCTGTATAAGATTCATTTTGAATCTGAGTGGTAAGGCAAAGGCCTGAATTGTAAGCATGTGTTATAAAAGCTGAGGTAGGGCAGGAGTTGCCTGAGTAGTAGGTGTGTGGATTCACACTGAGGTAGGGTAGGATTGTTTGAGCTATAGGAGTGTGGAGTCACTCTGAGGTAGAGTTCTTGGGAAGAACTTGAGTTGTAGGATCTTGGTGATCTGAGTGGTAGGGCTTGCGCCTGTGTTGTAGGAGCCGGTTGGGCTCTAAGCTGTAAGATATGAAGATCTGAGAAAGATAGAAGGATGTTTGGCTAAATCTAGTATACTGCTAGATAGGCAAAGGGGTAAAGTGGATGTACCCATCAATTAGGGAATCACTATAAATCTCTGTGTACTGTACTGTACTGTGTTGTGTACTGTGTTGTGTATTGTACATGTATTGATTGTGATAAGATTGTTGTGATGTTATTTTAATTGATAAGTTGCCTATGTTTTTAAATTGGACATATTCATCCCCCTCCCCCCTCTAGGTGATTAGTTGTTCTTGAAATCAAGACTTTCACCAGGTGATCTCAGAATACTCATAACCAGCAAAGGTGGAGTCCATGAGGAACCTACACCTCCTGTTGGCATGACCTCCCAGTGTTGTGGCTGCCAAGGCTATGGCCTCGTTTCCTGGGCAATGAATCCTTACTAGTATCTCCTATATAGTGTCAAGCTACTCCTTCGTCCTATCCACCGTCTCTGTTCCATAGTACGTCGGAGGGGAGAGTCCTTGGAAGGTAGTCAGCCAGTTTGTGTAATATCCCACAAGCAACCAGACCCCTAGGAAGTTTTGTCAGGACTAGGTCATGACAAAGCTCTAAGAAGACCAGGGGGACCATGAGTGCCTAGTCAAATAGATGAAATCACCTTGGTCTACAAATAGCAATTTTTGGTTACCTAGCCTAGGGTTTAGTTTTGGGGTCCCATCTTGACTATTTGACCCCACCAGGTAAGTTTCAATCTTAAAAGGAGTCCTTTAGAGCACTAATAACCCATTAGGGCCAACCAAAGAGGTGAAGCTAACCAAAGACAACCTTAACCCTATTTGGGTCAAATTGCCCTAACTTGACCCAAATTGATTACACACGGCCACAAGTGGACTTGGGTGGTGACAAGGGACTCAAGACACATATTTGACCAATAAACCCACTCAATTGACCAAGTCAACACCCCCAAGTCAACCTTGGTCAAACCAAGCTCAAGGAAGGAAAATTGAGCCCAAGCAAACTATAGTGGGTTAAGGCCATGCCCAAGGCCCATTCTACAACCTATTATGATCAATTTGATTAATTTTATCTGATTAATTTGATTTGGTAGGATTAATGGGAGATTCCCATTTTAAAGAGAGAGAAAGAGGGAGGGGATTAATGGTGAATGCAAAGGGACTTCCCCTTTCCCCTTCCATAAGCCTCTATTCCTCTTCCCTGATTCTTGGGAAGAAAATGCCAACTATTCCAACCGGCCAAGCATAAGGGAGGGCACCAATTCTCCATGTCCAGCCACCTGATTAATGGTCAATCATGGTTTGTCCCTCCTACTCCCCAATTTGACCCCTACATCAGCTTTAAAAACTCTCAAGCAATGAAAATGAGCTTTTACATCACTACTTTAGGTATAGGACTGAGAAAACGGTAAGTAGGATCTTGGAGGTCATCGGCCATGGCACACCACCACCACACTCGCTGCCAAGCCCGCCTGTAGGTCTAGTTCTCTTCCCCTCTCTATATTAGATTTGTAGATTGCTAGGAGGAGAAATCGGGCTCAATCGAGCCCGATTGGTGAGGAAAATAGGGAGATTTTTCCATAAAAATTAACCCCTCGGGGATGGTATCACCAAAAAGCGGTGGTTCTGGGCATAAGACCCGGTGCAAAAAAAGGGGGTCTTACAACTGATATCAGAGGGAAACCTTGACCCGAAGAAAAGAAGTCCACAAACCTTAGGACACCCCACTCGAGTTTAGTTTGAGGACAAACTAAGCAGCAGAATCTATGGTGTGCCCATATAGGGAATCACAAGCAACAGTCCACTCATTTCATATATATGATTTCTTCTTTTCTTCTGTGATATATGGTTGAGAATCTGTCAGCGGAATCGGTGATTTGTAGTGACGACCTCCTCGGGGATGGTATCACCACAAAATGACGGTTCTAGGCATAAGACCCGGTGCAAAAAAAGGGTCTTACAGTTTGAGCTCGAGTTCGGCTATAGAGCCAGAGCATGCTGAGCTCTAAAGGCCTCCAGAATGGTTGTGAGAGTCTGACCCAACTCTGTCTGCTGAAAGGGAGTAGCAACTGGAGAGGGTGAACCGTAGCCTGCTATTTTAAACATTTTAATAGTTAAATACGGTTGGCCTAATCTCATTTTAAAGTGGACAAAATATTGTGATTCCTACATGTGCACACCATTGCTTCCACTGCTTAGTTTGTCTGCAAACTGAAGCTCGAGCGGGGTGACCTAGTGTTTTTTGTACTTCTCTATCTTATAATTGGTGTTCAAGTGATACCAGTTGTAAAATCCCTCCTCCCGGTAATTGGGCACAAGGAGAGATTTTATGCTCAGGACCGTCGCCTTACAATGATGTCAACTTACGAGTTAGCTGCCATCGCAAGACGACGACCCTACTAGCAAGTACGATCATATACATGGCCAATGAGAAAAGAAGTAATAAAAACAATTCACAATATCACAACATAGCTATATAAATATCAAATGAATGGAAAAGTATACAATGAGATAACAAATGAGAAGAGTAATAGGGCTTATGCCTAGTATATAACCATAACACAAAACTCTCTCTCAACTACATGCGGAAGCTAAACAAAATACTCATCAACCTGTCGCCGGGTAGTAGTAGCAGTGTCCGGCAACTTCTCCTCCGATATTGGTAGCTCAATCTCTGGCTCCACCTGGTCGAACTAGTGCGGCATCTCCACGCGTCCCTAAAATGATATGGTTCGCGTCCCTAAAATGATATGGTTCACCAACTGTTAGTCAAAAGACTAAGCCATTATCATCCTCGCCTCACCCTTGCGACTCCTAGGCACCGTACGGGAGGAAGAAAATGGAGGACCAATAGTATCAGAATGTACAAACAGGTGACAGTGGTATTTACATACAATTTTAGCAGTTCTATACCAGTATGAGCAGCAATAAAAAGTAGTAGTAATGAGCACTAACAAAGTACAGTACAAAAGCAGTAAGGAAGAGTTGTATAAATCTATGAAAGTAAAAGAATCTACTCTACCATCACAGAAGCGTACATTAACTTATATGAATACACATACAAACTTATAAGTTAAGGTTTCCAAGTAACTCATCATATAAAAGAGCCCATACTAATTTATTTGATGAGGGTCTAGAAACATAAGCTAAACTATACTATCAACATATGTCATGTTATGTGGTGCAATGTAATGATTATAATGCAACTCACCCACCCGACTCTGTGTGCACAAACCTTTCAAACATTCCCCACTTTTTGGAGGTAGTTAGCCTCTCAGGTACCAACTGACGTGGCTCACGGTGGCAATGGAGCGGGTATCTCCACTCCTAAGCGGGTAGGCACAATACCAAGCCTAGACCTTGCATACGCCTCAACGCTAAGAACACAACAACGGAGCCCTTGCGTACTCTTGTTGGCAACTACCATACTTAATGGTTGGGTGTGCTTTTAGGGGATAGTCTTCCATACATCAGTATAAACATCCTATTGGTCTCCTCTAAAACTTGCACTCCTCACCGGAGTAAACGTACTTTTGTCGGTGTGCTGACTGGACCAGTACTGAATGACCCACCACATAAACAGAACAAAACAAAATCAAAATTACACCATCCACATTCAAGACACATCCCAGATATGCATAAAAGAAAACCATCAACGTTTGATATAAAAAGGGTTAAACCAGAACATTTAAAATATTTCTAAATCTTCAAATTTACATGTATTGGACACATGCATAATCAATCTTTCTTATGATAGTAAACAAGCTTGTCCCTCATCATTGAATTCAAAATTCAAGATAGAATTTGGTTTCACAAACCACATGGAGAGATGGTTACTACAAAGGGAAAAACAAGTTTGAAATATGAAAATCACAGCAAATCACAGGTGTTCCTGGCGGGGTTCAAAGGGGTTGTACCCCTGGCAGGGTTTTAGGGGCAGAGCCGCTAACGGGGGTCCAAGGGATAGTGCCCCTGGCAGCAGTCTCGCTGACTGATCAACAGCAGAATGTGGGGCGGAGCCCCGACAAAATTATGAAAAACCACCACCCGTACAATAGAGAAAATCATCAACATTTGATGTTCCAGGAATAAATCTAGTCATTTAGAACAATTCTAAATCTCTTAATTTATATACACTAGATCTGCAACCTCACTCTAATACCACTATTGGGTTTTCTATATATGAGTGGAATAGCACATCACATGTGCACAATGAAAAAAAAACAAATAAGAACAATAGATTAAAGGATCTTGTTATCTCCATGAATCGAGAAATAAAAGTATACAAAAACACATGGTACCTGAGAGGGATTGAGTCTTTCTGCTCCAATGATCCAGTCCAAAAATAGGCGGTTGAGTTCATACAAAAATAGATCTGTGACTCTAAAAGTATCCACATGAGCGATGGAAAACCCCAAGGACTTGTCCTACAAGAACTAGGTCGGAGAAGGACTGTCCTCTACGTACCACAAATTGCTAGATTCGTTTCCAGGAGACGCGGTGATAAGAAGAAATCACGATGGGATCTAGGGTAAGTGGCAGCTTTAGAAGCACACTCTTACTGGAAAACCCTTTTTCATGTTTATTTATATCCAAGGATAGCAACAAACATAAGCCCTCTTAGAAGTCAAAACTCGACTTGCGTCGACTTGCAGTCAACATGAGCCGATATGAACTCGACGCAACATCGATAAGCACTCGACGCAACTTTCATCGACAGGCAGTCAATGCACTTGTGTCGAATAGAATTCGACGTAACGTTGATATCTACTCGATGTAGCATCGACTAGAAGCCGAAGACACATCGAGCTTAACTGTGTTGATAAGAAGTGGGTGTACGTTGATATGCGCTCAACATGCGTCTACACGCACTTGACACAACCCGTCTGTAACATTAATGTCATAGCAGTTATTTTCTACTCATATCCCATATGAGTGAGGCCAACACAATCCTTCCTCCGACTTATCCAAGTACTCTTATGTGTTAATATATAGGCTCAAATTGCATTGGCAAAAAGACTAACTGCTTGCATATTTCCAGATCACCATAGGAACACCAATAGTCTCTCACTTGATCTTGAATATATCAACAAAAGTCTCACAAGCAATTAGCGGTATCTAGCAATACATCATTGCTACCCAAGTAATATGAGTCTATAACTCAACAAACCTTTTGTAACAAATGTATTAGTGTTGTCTTGTCCTTTTGTCCCTTACATCCTGATTAGATTGTCCATACCTCTAGTCTAATCAGGATAAAAGGGACAAAAGGACAAAATAACACTGATATATTGGTTTCAAAAGGTTTGTTGAGTTATGAACTCGTATTGCTTGGGTAGCAATGATGTATTGCTAGATACCGCTCATTGCTTATGAAACTTTTGTTGATACGTTCAATGAGCGACATCTAGCAATACATCATTGCTACCCAAGTAATAAGAGTTCATAACTCAACAAGCCTTTTGTGACCAATATGTCAGTGTTATTTTGTTCCTTTATCCCTTACATCCTGATTGGACTGGAGGGTGACACAGTCTATGCCTCTAGTCCAATCAGGGTGTAAGGGACAAGACAACACTAATACATTGATCACAAAAGGCTTGTTGAGTTTTGAACTCTTATTTCTTGGATAGCAAGATATATTGCTAGATGTCATTATTGCTTAAGAAGGACTATGGATGTATTCTTGGTGTTTGGTGGAGAGGAAGAGTTCGTTGTAAAGGGTTACACAGATACTAGCTTCCAAATTGATTGGGATGACTCAAAGTCTCAATCAGGTTTTTTCTTTTGCATGAATGGAGGAGCTGTGAGCTGGAAGAGTTCCAAGCAGGAGACAGGAAGTCAACATCACTTGTGTCGACAGGCAGTCGACGCACTTATGTCGAATAGAATTCAACGTAACGTTGATATCTACTCGATGTAGCAATGACTAAAGTCATAGACATATTGAGCTTGGCTGCATTAATAGGAAGTTGACTTGCTTTGATATGCACTTGACGTGCGTCGACATGCACTCGACGCAACTCATCAGTAGCATTAATGTCATAAGAGTTGTTCTCTACTCATATCCCATATGAGTGAGGCCAGCACAATCCTTTCTCCAACTTCTCCAAGCACTCTTATGTGCGACCCTATATGCTCAAATCACGTTGGTAGTGAGACTGACTGCTTGACTACTTCCAGATATCCATAGGAACACCAACAAAGGATTTGAGAAAACATTTTTTAAAATATTTTATGGTGTGGAAATAAAATCAAGTTATTAAGAAAAATAAAACATGTTTTTATTTCACAAAAAAATTTATTACAAAATTGTGATCTCCGTAACAACAGAGATTGAAAGCCAAGCATAATACGATATTGTGTTTTCTATACGGAACCTCCCCTCGAGGACCGGTTGGCTTTCTCCCTTTCCCTAGAATTTCTTCTAGCCCTTCCTATATCTCCTAGTCTAGACGCACTTCACAGATGATTTTCTCATAGAATCCTTCCCAAAATATGACATTCTCTTTAGATGATTTCTCGCAAAATCCTCCTCAAAATCTAACGTCCTCCCCTGTTGATTTCTCATGTCACACAATAAAATTAAATTAAAAAAGAAGAAATATAGTGATAGATGGAAAAACTATCCTTTAAATGGAATCCTTGATGTTGATATCATTTTGCTTGCAAAGATTTGATTTTTGTGGATTGAGATGTTAACTCGGAATCCCGCGAACAAATTTTCTCCAAGTACTGTTGGTTGGTTAAGATTTGTTCTGACCATTTAAGCGTCAAGTTATCAAGCTATAGAGGTCCAAGGAGAGATGATCCAGACACAAAACTGTTCGCCTAACCACGTGGTCAGGCTATTTTTTTATTCGCACACCTTGTTTCATATCACCATTGCCCGGTTCTCTAGTACCCCCGGAAGCCAGTAATCTTAGTCCTACCCATTTGAGCAGACCCCCAAGCCTATAAATATGAGTGAACAATACTTCTTAGGCAAGTTGTTTTGAATCCTTAAGCTAGCATCCAGTGACTGCAGTCTGGAATCTAGTGCATTAGTGGTCTCCAATTTTCCTGGCTCTTCTTTCATTCTTACTGTAATCCTTTTTCCAAGTCAATAAATAGCCCACCTTAAGTCATATTTTCCACCGTGGGTCAGTCTGCTCTTGCAGCTCTAGCAGACTTCTTGATTTCTGCACTCATTTGGCCCTCAGTAACAATTAGCTCGCAGCCTTCTCCGTCCCTCTAGCTCCCACCACCTAGCGTGTCATTATGGAGGTGAATTTACCACGCCAATATGAGAGTCCCCCTCTTTTATGTATTTTAGATCATTGAAATTCTTTGCTTGATGAAAGTTTGTTGTAGCAAGAGTCCTCCAAGTGAATATTTGGGAGAAGGCTTCTTGATCGACGCTTTGTTATCCTTCAATCCTCTTGAGTGAATCCCTCTGATCTCCATTGATAAAATCTCTCTTTTAAATGGTAGGAAATACCCTTTCAATCCCTCTAGACGACTAGGGCGAACACCCCTTCAAATTTATGAAATTTTTTCGAGCAACACTGGATTTTGGGTTATTTTAAATACAGGATGTTGTACAGGAAACAACAATGTGGCGGTAGTTCTACAGTGCGGTGGTATCACAAAGTATTCATACTCTTGTTATATTTACTCTTTATTTTGATACCAATGGTTATCATCTTTGTAAACAAATGTCTCGCTACAAAAATATAATAAATCTTTGCCTCCAAAATGATATTGGATGCTTATACCCGATCTCAGAAAGGCCAAGTAGCATTGTGTCATTATCATAAGCACAACAACTTGTATGGCCTCAAAGCAAGCCACAACAACTATCATCCCAAGCCTAGGGCGTCAATTGGCACCAACCAGCCTAGGCTTTAGGTCCATTTTTCTAAATGTTTGTTTTTAAAAAAGAAGGGAGCGGTGGTACGCCGATTGAGGTGGTATCATGTGACACTTGTTGGGTTGGCTCCGCTCAAAGTATTCTACATAGCCCTATCAAGTTTGGAATAGGTATATATAGTACCTCCAGCGTAGAACCTAGCCATAGAGCGACACGAACCCAAGAACCCATTCCGAGCCGGACCTGACACAAGCGGACATAAAACCCAATATATGTAACAATCTCCTCCTATGTCCGTTGTGAACCCGACATCGGAAAAGGGGGGTGGTTTGTGAAATGTTCGGCCAAATGTGAATCATTCACAACCATGTCAGACACCTGTTAAAAATTATTAGACTTAACAAGAAAAATAGTATGCACGCATAAACGGAATGAAAGTTCAGCCACATCACAGCATGTCTCATATACAATCAGGGACAAGGCCCTAAATGCCTAGCGTCCCAAATCAAATAGAGAGCAACAAAAGTCCAAACAAACATGTGAAAGAAAATAAAGAGCTAAACAGTGCTCTGAAAAAGAGATACCAAAAAACGAAGTCTAATAATACTCTAACTATCAATATCAAGAAGATCATTATGATCAGGATCCCAGTCTACCAGTGCTCCTCCTAGATCAGCAGCCCCTATAATTTCCAACAGAGAATTTCATTTTAGAATGAATTCAAACCTTAGAAAATGTACATATATCTAGTTCTACTAAAAGAACTTAGTATTATCATTTCCATTATTATTTGTGTTGGCTGGGAGAACGCTTCTACAGAGTATTATATATTAACCTCGGAACCAGTTATCTATTTTCAAATGAAACGATTTACTGACTTCTGGATGCAATAGCTATATCTGTGTTCCTATATGGAATGCCATGGTTACTGCTCTTCTAGAGTTGACTGGAACTCATCAAGTTTGGAATGGAACCAATCAACAAGAGAAAAGTCAAACCAAGTCAGATCATGTTATCAAGTTTGGAATAATACTCTCCTTCAAGGCAAGATAGCTGAATCTGAGTATAGTTGTTAGCATCAGATTTGGAATGAAATAACTTACCAGATCCGTATTCAGCAAGCAAGAGTATAAATGGAGCACAACATGCTTGCTTGATAAAGAAAATCTGACTAATCAAAACATTCGGACAAAGGCTTAACTAAGTCATCTTTAGTCTAATTTTCCCCACTATTTTGATTAATCTGTCTTTGGGCATTCCTTTCGTCAATGGATCACCCAGATTATCCTTCGAACGCACATCGATCAAAGTGATAATTCCTTGTTCTTTTAGATAATTCAACAAAGCATGTCTCAGTCGTATATGTCTCCTCTTAGTATTATAGAGGGCATTCTTTACAACTTGAGTTGCTGCTTGATTATCACAATACAAGCTCAACGAATTGACTTGTAACTTAGACAGGAGTATGTCTAAAATCAGGTTCCTGATCCAATCTGCCTCTTCACCAGCCGAAGCTAAGACAAACAACTCGGCCTCCATAGACGACTAAGCTATACAGGTCTGTCTTTTGGATTTCCAAGTAAAAGTAGCTCCACCCAAAATGAATATATATCCACTGGTAGACTTGTTGTTTCCAACTTTTGAACACCATGAGGCATCAAAGAATCCATCCATAGTATGAGGATAATCAGTGTAGCACAAGGCATGATCTTTAGTACCTCTCAGGTATCTCATCAGCCTATCTAGGGCATCCCAATGTTCTTTGCCTGGACTACAGGTAAAGCGCTCAGCATGCCAACCGTGAAGGCAATGTCTGGTCTAGTACAACTTGTGGTATACATGAGACTGCCAATTATTTTGGAATATTTAACTTGATCAATGCTGGTCTCTTCATTATGACTCAACTTAACATTATGATCAAACAGTGTCTCAACAGACCTACAATCTTTGTATCCCCAAGTAGAAAGTAGTTGCTCTATATAATGAGCCTTTCTAAGGGTGACACTACACTTGTCAATTCTAACTTTTATACCTAATAAGGTATCCACAAGATCTACCAAGGTCCTTCATGTCAAAAGCTTCTGCGAGAGTGGATTTGACATCCCTCACTGCAACAAGATCTGAACCCAGAATCAATATGTCATCCACATATAGGCATATGATGACTGTTTGATTGGACAGCGAGCGGTGATAGATACACTTGTCTGAAAGACTGGACTGAAATCCAACGCTCTTTACCACTTGATCAAACTTCATGTGCCACATCTTAGGCGTTTGCTTAAGGCCATCGATTGATTTATTTAATTTGCACGCTTTGTCTTTTAGATATTTATGAACATAACCTTCAGGTTGTGCCACGTAGATCTCTTCATCAAGCTCTCCATTTAAGAAGGTTGTCTTTACATCCATCTGATGAACTATGAAGTTTTCGATAGACGCTAAGGCTAGAAGAATCCTAATAGTCGATAGGTGACACACAGGTGAATAAACATCAAAATAGTTTATTCCCCCTTATTGCTTATAGCCTTTAGCTATTAGACGCGCTTTATACCTAGCTATAGACCCATCACTATGTAATTTCTTCTTCAACACCCACTTGTATCCTAGGATTTTAGCTCCTTTCGGCAGGTCAACTAGATGGCAAGTGTTATTTTGTAGCAGCGAGTCCATCTTATCATCGATGGCTTCTGCCCACATTAATGAATCTCTAGATCTCATTGCTTCCTGATAGGAGAATGGATTGTTCTCTAAGTGGTAGGTGACAAAATTCTCACCAAAATTCTTAGGGATTCTATCTCTTGTAGATGCTCTAACAGGAATAGGTTCCATCTATAAAGCTTGGGGAGCAGTGCCAGAGGGGCCAGCTTCATGTTCTACAGTAGATTTTGCAATCACATCAGTAGACTCGAAGACGGTTAAGCCATGATCTATGATAAATTTATGTTCAAAAAAGATAGCATCTCTAGACTCTATCACTGTATTAGTGGATAGATCCAAAAACATGTCAGCTGCACTATCTTCTGCACTACCTAAGTAAACACATGTTGTTCTTCTAGGTCCCATCTTAGGTCTCTTAAGGTCTTGTAATCGCACATGCGCGATACAGCCCCAGGTCTTTAGAGTATCATATTTACAGGGATGACCATGTCATAGCTCATACGGGATAGAGATGAGCTTTGAGTGAGTGATGACTAGTTTTAGTCATCCTTTTTGGGGGTAATTTAGTAACCTATTTCCAAAGTATTATTATAATTTTATGTTTTTGTATGCTTGAATGTTGTTGTTTTATATTTTTTTTATAAATCTATAGTCTTATTTTATGTTTGGTTGTTATTTTACTTTATGTTATAAACTTATGTTTTGTTTTATTTTATGTTATGTTTATGATATGTTTTATTTTTATCTTTGTATTAGTTTAAGTTTACATAACTAATGTTATAATGATTAATGTTGTGTTTAAATTTATATCATGAATTAACTAATGTTTTGTTATGTATTTTTTGTAGGTGGCAGGCCCCCTCCCTCAAGTGCGGCAAGCCCAAGTTCAACTTCCATTTGGTGCAGCCCATGCAAGCCAAACCCGAGCCCCTTCAACATGGTGCAGCCCTCAAGCCTACATGGATCAATATGGAGCAGCCCGGCAACCATGCAGCCCCCCCTTCAACATGCTCGGCCAGCCCACATCAAGCCTACCCGAGCCCACCTCTCATGAGCTGCCCACCTAGCCTATACCCGAGCCCATGCAGCGCCTAGCCTATACCCGAGCCTACATCAAATCCCAAGCAGCCCATGCAGCCCCCTAGCCCTCTACCCGAGCCCATTAAAGCCCACAATGGCCGGCCACACCCCCCTCTCTCTCCTTTATTATTTTGCCACCTTTCTCATGCATGCACATGTCTTTCTCTCTCTCCCCTATTTATTACTTGCATGCATCCTCCACCTACATGGCCGGCCCCTACCATTTCTCTCCCCTCTTTTATTTTCCATTCACTCCCCCCTTCCTATTACATATTTTTCATTAAATAAAATGCATGCATCCTAGCTTTTCTCTCCCCTCCATTTAATACCATGCATGAACATATCCACCTACATGGTCGGCCCCTCCCTTTTGCCCCTTCATTTTCCACATTTTCTAGATGCTTCCCTCCTCTCCTATAAAAGGAACCCAAGACCCATGCTTTGGGGAGTTAGTTTTTTTGGAGTTAGATTGAGAGGTTGGATTGAGAGTTGGCTTTTGGAGATAGCTTTGGAGAGTACAACCAATAGAGTCTTATTGTAATTTTTCATTTCTAGTTCCTTGCTTTACTTGTATTCTCATTTTGTTTTAGTAGTATCATTTTGTTTTCATTATTGTGTACCTCTTTTCCCTCTATTATAAGAAATATGAAGTCTTCTCCTTTTATTATTGTCGTTTTCTTTTCCGTCATGCGTAGCTAATTTTCTCTTAGCATTTGATCATGAGGATCCATGATTTGAAATGAGAATTATTTTTATTCCATAGTTTTATTTTTGCTTAATTCTACTCGGTCCTTCTTTGATTTTTATTTCGTTGACTCCATATTTCCGGTATACGGTAGTAGGCTTAGGATCTCATTTCATAGTAGTCGAGAGACTCATGATTTGAAAGATCACTCAAAGAAGGAAGGAGTTGAACGCAACCCTAGAGATAGGACGACGTAAATCTTCTGGATTGGAGTCAAATCCAATAGTGCGTATCACTCCGATAATGCAACTTTAGGCTTCTTTGGTTTGTAAAGAGATTTCGATCAAAGAGTCTATAAGTTAGGAGGCCTAATGCTCTAGCGAGATTTTGTCTCATTTTCGGATCCGTCACGGCCGAGTTGGATTTGCAAATTTAAAACTATGCCTTTTGATTTTCTCGTTTCACTTCATGGTGAATCAATGATCGAATGCTAATCTTTTTTATATAAGTTTTCGTCTCGCAATTTATCATTTATTTTACTTTTAAAAATTCTCAAAATCCAACAAATTTTCCGGTAGGATAATAGTTCAAGCGTGAGTAGCAATAATTGACAACCCCGTGTTTAAATACGACCTTGGTACTACGATTCGACAGGTACGCTTGCCAGTTCGGGTTTTAGCCCATCAAGTTTTTGGCGCCGTTGTCGGAGACTTTTCTTCGTCAATATTTTGAAAACGATTGCGATATTACTTCTACAACAATCAAAAAAAAAATTAATTATATTTATATATTTAAATATTTATAATCAACCCACTTCACCTTATTTCTACCCCACCTAAAATCTCTCGAAAAGGGTAAGGGGCTTTAAGCGCCACCATTTTACCTAGTACCGGGCGAACCCTTCACCGGGTAGTCCTCGGGAAGTTCGAGAGCCAAGCCGTAAAAAATCTATTCAAAAAAAAAATCCTTTCTTTTCTTTTTCTCTCTTTTTCAAGTTTTCATTTTCATTTTTCCTCTTTTCTGCACAAGTGCATGACCCGAGCGAATCCGTCGCTACTTGTTGATTTGGACCCGGAAATCGAACACTCCTTTCGGAGACAACTACGATTCGGGGCTTCCATTTCTCAAACAGCGGTTGAGGATTCCTACGGGGATTGCAATTTTAATTCTGAGATGGGAGACCCTAACCCAGGATTGGCTCAGCAAAGGACTATGTCCGATTATGCTCGACCAAACTTGGAAGGGACTGAATCAAGTATTGTTCGAGCTGCGATTGCGAACAATAACTTCGAGCTTAAGCCTAGCATCATTCAAATGGTGCAGCAATATGTACAGTTCGACGGATTACAAGATGAAGATCCGAACTTGCATATTGCCAATTTTCTTGAAATCTGTGACACCTTTAAAATCAATGGTGTCTCAGACGATGCGATAAGGCTAAGACTCTTCCCTTTCTCCCTAAGAACCAAAGCCAAACAGTGGTTGAGTTCTCTTCTAAGAGGATCAATCACTACTTGGAACATTTAAACTGAAAAATTTCTTTCTCGTTATTCCCCCCCCCCCCCCCCCCCCGCTAAAACTGCTAAGCTGTGAAATGATATAACTTCATACTCTCAAATTGATTCTGAGACCCTCTATGACACTTAAGAGAGGTTCAAGGAACTTTTGAGAAGATGCCCACACCATGCTCTGCCTGTATGGTTGCAGGTCCAGACATTCTATAATTGTCTAAACCAAGAAACTAAGCAGATGATAGATGCCACTTCCGCTGGTTCTTTACACCGCAAAACTCCGGAAGCCGCTCTTGAGCTTATCGAGGACATGGCGATGAACACCTATCAGTGGAATTCATCTAGGACTCGCCCATCGAAACCTGCAGGTATATATGAAGTGGATTTGGTGACGCAACTGGCGCTGCAAGTGGAAATGCTCAACAAGAAGATCTCGGAGATGACTGCTCCCTCCGCCGCTAAGGTATATGAAAATGCTACTGCTACCGAGCAGGTGGATTATCTGGGGAACATACCCAGGCCTGCTCAAAATATTTCTGCGAATAATTTTTCTGCTTTTTCAAATTTTTCTTCTCCTCCTGGTTTTAATTCTTTTTCTAATTCTTATCACCCCGGATGGCGTAACCATCCTAATTTCTCGTGGAGTAATAACGCTAATGTTGTACGCCCACCGCATGATTTTACACCACCACCACCACAACAAAATTTTCAAAACCTTCCCCTTTTGGAAGAGATCCTCGCTAAGTATATAAGCTCGAACGATGCTACTATTAGAAACTTAACGGGATCAATGAAAAACTTAGAAAATCAGGTCGGCCAACTCGCCAAGACTCTTTATGAGAGACCACCTGGAACTCTTCCCTCAAACACTGAGCCTAACCCAAGGGAACACGCAAATGTGATTTCCCTTCGGAGCGGTAAGGTTGTTAACGAGCCCACCACAAGGGAAGAGCCAAGGGTGATTGTCCCTTCTATTTTTACCCCCACGGAAAGTGATAACTTAAATCTTGAGAATGAAAAATCTATTTTTGAAAAAGAAAAAGATATCTCTATTTTTACTGATTCTGAAAAAGAAAAAAATGATTTTCAAAATGATACTCCAGTTGTTCTAAAAGAATTTCCGCCACCTCCTTATCCGGCTTGACTTAGGAAGGAAAAACTAGACGATCAGTACAAACGCTTCCTTGAAATGTTCAAACAAATTCACATTAATTTGTCATTTCATGAAGCGATTAGTCAAATGTCGAAGTATGCAAAATATCTTAAGGATCTGTTAACAAACAAGACGAAATTGGAAAATTTATCACATGTAACATTAAATGAAGAATGCTCGGCGGTCGTTAAAAACTCTAATCTTCCTAAAAATATAAACGATCCGGGTAGTTTTTTCCATTCCTTGCGTCTTTGGTGATTTATTTGTTAAACATGCGTTAGCAGATCTAGGAGCGAGCATCAATTTGATGCCTTTTTCTTTATTCAAGAAACTAGGATTGGGCACTCTCAGCCCTACAAGAATGAGTATCCAATTAGCTGATAGGTCCATTAAGTATCCATTAGGTATCGTTGAGGATGTGCTAGTAAAGGTCGACAAATTCATCTTCCCGGTGGATTTTGTCATTCTTGATATTGAAGAGGACGTCGAGGTCCCTCTTATCCTTGGCCGACCATTCCTAGACACCTCTCGAGCAGTTATCGATGTTAGTAACGGAAAGTTGTTTTTGCGTGTGGGAGATGATGAGGTCACATTTTCTGTTAATCAATCCATGAAAAACTCTTTAAAAAATGATGACTCATGCTTCTTTCTTGATGTTTTAGATGAAGAATCTTCCCTTTCCCTTTCTAACATTTCTTCTAAAGAATTTTCCTCTTCTTTTTCTGAAATTTCTTCAAATGATTTTGAAAACACGGTGATGTCGATCCAAGAAAATTTCGAAAATGATTTTGTATGTAGTAGAAAAAAAGTATGAAAATATTGTTTTTGAAAAAGAAAAGAATCTAAAAAACTCTTATGACGAAACACCCCACCTTGATTTAAAACCACTGCCTGACCACCTCAAATATGCCTTCCTTGCAAAAGATTCTAAATTGCCCGTTATAATCTCAGCTTTTCTTTCTCAATCCGAAAACGATCAATTGATTGAACTACTACAAAAGCATCGCCGAGCTATAGCATGGCAAATTTCTGATATTCCTAGCATAAGCCCCTCTTTCTGCACACACAAAAATTTTTTTGAAAATAATAAAAAGGGTGTAGTCCAACCTCAGCGACGTCTTAATCCCAACATGAAAGAGGTTGTGAAGGGTGAGGTTCTTAAGTTATTAGATGCGGGGATCATTTATCCCATTTCCGATAGTCAGTGGGTAAGTCCGGTCCAGGTAGTTCCTAAAAAGGGTGGAGTCACGGTAATAACTAATGAAAATAACGATCTAATTTCGACTAGGACGGTAACGGGATGGAGGATGTGCATCGACTACCGTAAATTAAATGATGCCACTCCTAAAGATCACTTCCCCCTCCCCTTTATCGATCAAATTCTAGAACGCTTATCCGGGCATAATTTTTATTGTTTTCTCGACGGTCTTTCGGGATACTTTCAAATCCCTATTGCACCCGAAGACCAAGAGAAGACAACATTCACTTGCCCTTTTGGAACTTTTGCCTACCGTAGGATGCCTTTCGGGCTATGCAACGGACCAGATACCTTTCAGCGGTGTATGCTAGCCATCTTCGATAAATATGTAGAAAATATTATGGAAGTTTTTATGGACGACTTTTCCGTTTTTGGCGACTCATTTGAACTATGCTTAAATAATCTAGGAAAAGTTTTAAAACGCTACGAGGAGACAAATCTAGTTCTAAATTGGGAGAAGTGCCACTTTATGGTACGTGAAGGTTTAGTCCTTGGCCACAAAATTTCCGCTAAGGGAATTGAAGTGGACAAGGCAAAAATTGAAATAATTGAAAAGTTACCGCCACCTACAACTGTTAAAGCAATTAGAAGTTTTTTAGGGCACGCGGGTTTTTATCGTAGATTTATTAAAGACTTTTCAAAAATCACTAAGCCTCTCACCCACCTTCTCGAAAAAGACACTTCTTTCGTTTTTGATGAATCTTGTCTCGAGGCATTTGAATTAATAAAATCAAAACTTATAAATGCTCCTATTATGATCGCCCCAGTTTGGGATTTACCATTCGAAATAATGTGCGATGCGAGTAATCATGCGGTAGGTGCGGTTCTAGATCAACGAATTGCTAAGAACTTTCATCCGATTTTCTACGCTAGTAAAACTCTAACTTCTGCTCAAGAAAATTATACCACGACGGAGAAAGAACTCTTAGCGATTATTTTTGCTTTTGATAAATTCCGACCGTATGTTACTCTTTCTAAAGTTATTGTTTTCACGGATCATTCCGCTTTGAAGTACCTCCTTTCTAAACCGGATGCCAAGTCGCGTCTTATCCGTTGGATCCTCTTACTTCAAGAATTCGACTTGGAGATTCGGGATAAGAAAGGAGCGGAAAACTTAGCAGCTGATCATCTCTCTCGTCTTGAAAATCCCAATCTTGATATTTTAAATGAAACCTTTATTAATGACTCTTTTCCGGATGAGCGTCTTTTAAATATTTCTTCTTCTTCTACCCCCTGGTTTGCCGATCTGGCCAATTATCTTGTGGCCCGGGTCCTTCTAAAAGAATACTCAACTCACCAAAGGAAGAAATTCTTTTCTGAGTTGAAGTATTATTTTTGGGAAGACCCATTTCTATTTCGCATTTGTGTAGATCAGGTGGTAAGGAGATGTGTTTCCCGGGAAGAGGGTCATCAAATCTTAAAACATGTTCATGAAGGTCCGACTGGCGGGCACTTTCAAGCAAACCGCACCGCACACAAAGTACTTAGTGCTGGCTTCTATTGGCCAAGCATATTTAAAGATGCACAAATCTTTGTGGGCGGATGCGATCGATGCCAGCGGACTGGAAATCTCTCTAATAAAAATGAAATGGAACAAAACTATTTTCTCGAGTGCAAAGTTTTTGATTTGTGGGGCATAGACTTCGTCGGCCCATTTCCCTCAAGTTTAGGAAATAAATATATTCTAGTCGCCGTAGATTACGTCTCTAGGTGGGCGGAGGCCCAAGCTTTACCAAGTAATGACGCGCGCGTAGTCATAAACTTCTTAAAAAAATTATTTTCTCGTTTTGGTTTTCCTCGAGCGATCGTTAGTGATAGGGGAAGTCATTTTTGCAACGCTCAACTTGCAAAAGCTTTAATTAAATATGGTGTTACGCATAAACTATCAACTGCTTATCACCCCCAAATTAACGGTCAGGTCGAGGTAGTCAATCGAGAACTTAAAAGAATTTTGGAAAAAATTGTTTCTACTTCTCGTAAGGATTGATCATTAAAATTAGACGATGCTCTTTGGGCCTATCAGACAACGTACAAGACCGCCATCGGTTGTACTCCTTTCCGATTAGTCTATGGAAAATCGTGTCATCTTCCGGTAGAAGTAGAACACCGTGCGTATTGGGCGTTAAAATTTTTTAATTTCGATCCGCACTCGGTCGGCGAGCATCGAAAAAACCAACTAAATGAGCTTGACGAGTGGCGAGCATACGCGTATGAAAATAATAAAATTTATAAAGAACGCACAAAATTGTATCACGATAAGAACCTACGCCATCCTAAAACGTTTAAACCAGGCGATCAGGTTCTTCTTTTTAATTCGCATTTACGTCTCTTCCCTGGAAAACTTAAATCTAGATGGTCTGGACCGTTTATAGTCAAGGATGTTTTTTCCTTATGGCACTGTGTTACTTTCGCACCCCGATAAGGGGGACTTTAAAGTTAATGGCCATAGACTTGAACTCTATTTTTCTAATGATTATGTGACTCCTGCAAAGGAGAATCTTCTTTTGGACTCTTAGATGATTATTTTATTATGGACATTTTTATTATTATTATTATGAAACTCTTTTATTCGGACTTTGGACTATTGTAATAAAGAACATTATTGGGCATCTGCCCACGGACTTTCTATTTTTTCTTTTATTTTGCTCTTCCTACCGGAGGCCAATCAATTCCAAGTTCGTGGTCGCCGCTCCGCCACTGCTGATATCAAGATGGATCAAGTCAAACCTGCTGATGATCAAGTACTCTAAAAAGCAAGCATGGGGGAGCGACATCCGCCTTCATCTCACGAACCCGGGGAAGTCCTGTTTTTTTTTATTTACTTATTTTCCTGCATTTTTTTTCTTTTTTCTCTTCTTCTCAGTCCCCTTCTCTTTTTCTTTATGTTTTCTTCATTGAGGGCAATGAAGAATTTAAGCAAGGGGGGGTCTAGTTTCTTTTGGTCTTTCTTTCTGTCTTTCTTCTTCCAAAAAGAAAAAAAATATGTTTTCAAATTAGTATTTTATGTTAGCTTCATCAAAATCCAAAAAAATTATAAAACTATAAAACCCAAAAAAAAACAAAAAAAATAAAAAAAAAGAGCCAAAATCTATTTGAAAAACAAAACCTAAAATTATTTCTATCTTTATTTTTATGTTTCTTCTAGTGATTTGTAGGCCCGTGCGGTTTTTGTAGTTCTATATAGATTACTTTGAAAATGTTTTTCTAAACTTATCATTTTAACATAGTTTAGTTCTACTAGTTTCTTTTTCTTAAATATAGGCATCCGGTTTTTACGTTATAAGCTAGCAATGTGTAGTTATGTCTTTTTATTCGGTTAGTTGCTTACGAATGGTTGCAATGTATCATTAGTTCTTTTTCATTTACGGGGTAGTCTTTCTTGGTGTCTAGAACTTGTACCAAGCTACTCTCGAAGCATTTGCGTCGTTTTTACATTCTTTAGAAATGATTTAGGCCACCATTTGAATAGTTTGAGCTTTTCTTGCCCACCAAAAACAAAACCCTTGCAAAATAATTTTGGGCCTTTTCCTTATTTTCTTTGTTTTTAGCTCCACCGTTCATTTCATTATGTTCACCAAAGCCAAATACCTTTCCTATTTTTGTACTATAACCTTGAGCTTAAAAATTATTTTGTGGGAGGGGTATTATTTTTGAAATGAATAGGAAATTCTCAAGCTTATTTTTGGAACTTTCTTATCAAATGTTATTCAAAAAGGAAAAAATTGAAAAATGAAAAATCAAAATAAAAAAAATGAATGCAAAAAAGTTCATGTTTGGTCAAGTTTATAAAAGAAAATTTTCATGGCCTTGTTTTGTAGTTTAATATTAGAGAAATGACATACTTGTTATTTCTCATTTTGATTATGCTTTGTTTACTTTTGAGCTCACCTTGGTTTAGTGCTTAAAACCTTCATGTTTATCTTTGATTCCACTTCCTAATCATTTACCTAAGCCAAGTCTTAACGCCTATTAGAAGTCCTAATGATCTTAGAACGTAAATTCGCGTAGTGGAGAAAGTGTGAACGTACAAGCCTATGGCCACCATCATTGATGGATTTCTTTGGAGGTTACCTTGGAGTGTTTTAGGGTTAATGTTTATCTAGCAACCTAGTAGTTTGTTAATGCGCCGTTTATTTAGAACCTCTACTTTTGTTTTCCTTATTTTCATTTATTTTGGATGCCTTGTTTTTTTTAAGATTTAGAAATGAGTATACTTTTCTTATGTCTTAATGAGATTTTTAGGGTTCCACTTTCAAATTTTTTATTGTGCACTTCTCACCCCACTAGTTGATAACATGAATATTAGGATAGTTTAATTTTTCATGTTTTGTTTTTCTTAACTATGGAACTTAAAAATATATATCTCTTACTTTCTTTTTGTTTTCCCTAGTTTTTATTTCTATTTGCTTGAGGGCAAGCAAATGTCTAAGCATGGGGGAGTTTGATGACTAGTTTTAGTCATCCTTTTTGGGGGTAATTTAGTAGCCTATTTCCAAAGTATTATTATAATTTTATGTTTTTGTATGCTTGAATGTTGTTGTTTTATATTTTTTTATAAATCTATAGTCTTATTTTATGTTTGGTTGTTATTTTACTTTATGTTATAAACTTATGTTTTGTTTTATTTTATGTTATGTTTATGATATATTTTATTTTTATCTTTGTATTAGTTTAAGTTTACATAACTAATGTTATAATGATTAATGTTGTGTTTAAATTTATATCATGAATTAACTAATGTTTTGTTATGTCTTTTTTGTAGGTGGCCGGCCCCCTCCCTCAATTGCGGCAAGCCCAAGTTCAACTTCCATTTAGTGCAGCCCATGCAAGCCAAACCCGAGCCCCTTCAACATGGTGCAGCCCTCAAGCCTACATGGATCAATATGGAGCAGCCCGGCCACCATGCAGCCCCCTTCAACATGCTCGGCCAGCCCACATCAAGCCTACCCGAGCCCACCTCTCATGAGCTGCCCACCTAGCCTATACCCGAGCCCATGCAGCCCCTAGCCTATACCCGAGCCTACATCAAATCCCAAGCAGCCCATGCAGCCCCCTAGCCCTCTACCCGAGCCCATTAAAGCCCACAATGGCCGGCCACACCCCCCTCTCTCTCCTTTATTATTTTGCCACCTTTCTCATGCATGCACATGTCTTTCTCTCTCTCCCCTATTTATTACTTGCATGCATCCTCCACCTACATGGCCGGCCCCTACCATTTCTCTCCCCTCTTTTATTTTCCATTCACTCCCCCCTTCCTATTACATATTTTTCATTAAATAAAATGCATGCATCCTAGCTTTTCTCTCCCCTCCATTTAATACCATGCATGAACATATCCACCTACATGGCCGGCCCCTCCCTTTTGCCCCTTCATTTTCCACATTTTCTAGATGCTTCCCTCCTCTCCTATAAAAGGAACCCAAGACCCATGCTTTGGGGAGTTAGTTTTTTTGGAGTTAGATTGAGAGGTTGGATTGAGAGTTGGCTTTTGGAGATAGCTTTGGAGAGTACAACCAATAGAGTCTTATTGTAATTTTTCATTTCTAGTTCCTTGCTTTACTTGTATTCTCATTTTGTTTTAGTAGTATCATTTTGTTTTCATTATTGTGTACCTCTTTTCCCTCTATTATAAGAAATATAAAGTCTTCTCCTTTTATTATTGTCGTTTTCTTTTCCGTCATGCGTAGCTAATTTTCTCTTAGCATTTGATCATGAGGATCCATGATTTGAAATGAGAATTATTTTTATTCCATAGTTTTATTTTTGCTTAATTCTACTCGGTCCTTCTTTGATTTTTATTTCGTCGACTCCGTATTTTCGGTATACGGTAGTAGGCTTAGGATCTCATTTCATAGTAGTCGAGAGACTCATGATTTGAAAGATCACTTAAAGAAGGAAGGAGTTGAACGCAACGCTAGAGATAGGACGACGTAAATCTTCTGGATTGGAGTCAAATCCAATAGTGTGGATCACTTCGATAATGCAACTTTAGGCTTCTTTGGTTTGTAAAGAGATTTCGATCAAAGAGTCTATAAGTTAGGAGGCCTAATGCTCTAGCGAGATTTTGTCTCATTTTCGGATCCGTCACGGCCGAGTTGGATTTGCAAATTTAAAACTATCCTTTTGATTTTCTCGTTTCATTTCATGGTGAATCAATGATCGAATGCTAGCCTTTTTTATATAAGTTTTTGTCTCGCAATTTATCATTTATTTTACTTTTAAAAATTCTCAAAATCCAACAAATTTTTCGGTAGGATAATAGTTCAAGTGTGAGTAGCAGTAATTGACAACCCCGTGTTTAAATACGACATTGGTACTACGATTCGACATGTACGCTTGCCTGTTCGGGTTTTAGCCCATCAAGTTTTTGGCGCCGTTGTCGGGGACTTTTCTTCGTCAATATTTTGAAAACGCTTGCGCTATTACTTCTACAAAAATCAAAAAAAAATTTAATTATATTTATATATTTAAATATTTATAATCAACCCACTTCACCTTATTTCTACCCCACCTAAAATCTCTCGAAAAGGATAAGGGGCTTTAAGCGCCACCATTTTACCTAGTACCGGGCGAACCCTTCACCGGGTAGTCCTCGGGAAGTTCGAGAGCCAAGCGGTAAAAAATCTATTCAAAAAAAAAATCCTTTCTTTTCTTTTTCTCTCTTTTTCAAGTTTTCATTTTCATTTTCCCTCGTTTTCTGCACTAGTGCATGACCCGAGCGAATCCGTCGCTACTTGTTGATTTGGACCCGGAAATCGAACGCTCCTTTCGGAGACAACTACGATTCGGGGCTTCCACTTCTCAAACAGTGGTTGAGGATTCCTACGGGGATTGCAATTTTAATTCTGAGATGGGAGACCCTAACCCAGGATTGGCTCAGCAAAGGACTATGTCCGATTATGCTCGACCAAACTTGGAAGGGACTGAATCAAGTATTGTTCGACCTGCGATTGTGAATAATAACTTCGAGCTTAAGCCTAGCATCATTCAAATGGTGCAGCAATATGTACAATTCGACGGATTACAAGATGAAGATCCGAACTTGCATATTGCCAATTTTCTTGAAATCTGTGACACCTTTAAAATCAATGGTTTCTCAGACAATGCGATAAGGCTAAGACTCTTCCCTTTCTACCTAAGAACCAAAGCCAAACAGTGGTTGAGTTCTCTTCCAAGAGGATCAATCACTACTTGGAACATTTTAACTGAAAAATTTCTTTCTCGTTATCCCCCCCCCCCCGCTAAAACTGCTAAGCTGCGAAATGATATAACTTCATACTCTCAAATTGATTCTGAAACCCTCTATGACACTTGGGAGAGGTTCAAGGAACTTTTGAGAAGATGCCCACACCATGCTCTGCCTGTATGGTTGTAGGTCCAGACATTCTATAATGGGCTAAACTAAGAAACTAAGCAGATGATAGATGCCGCTTTCGCTGGTTCTTTAGACCGCAAAACTCCGAAAGCCGCTCTTGAGCTTATCGAGGACATGGCGATGAACACCTATCAGTGGAATTCATCTAGGACTCGCCCATCTAAACCTGCAGGTATATATGAAGTGGATTCGGTGACGCAACTGGCGCTGCAAGTGGAAATGCTCAACAAGAAGATCTCGGAGATCATGTTGCTTTGTTAGTGAGGTAGTTTTTCTGCACTTTTCTTACATACATATATATTTGCCAGTGGGTTCGTGTCAGGTTGTTGGCGCCCTCTGGTAGTTTTTACCTTTGTATTTGATATGTTACTTTTGCTGCTACCATTTTCTGGAGATAGTCTACTTGCTCTGGGAAGGATTTATGCTAGGTTGCTAGTTACTTTTAAAACTACAATTATTATTATAAGTATAGCTCATGATCAGCATGTTTTATAAAACTCAATCACTATTTTCCAAACAACGTATAGAGATCGTTTTTTTATATATAGTATAAATTAAATGTAGAGTCTTGCGTAGCATAAGTGGTCCTCTTAGGGCTCTTATGCACTCCTTAGGATGTCAAACCTGAATAAAGTATTTTTCCGCAGCGTATAAGTATAGTTTTAAACTGTGGACTAGGTGATCCACCGAGCCGAGGGATACGGCCTCTAAAATATAACTGATGTTCTAATCATTAAACTCATGAATTTCTTTCATAAAGTAAAGTAGATGGTTTTTCTTGAGCGTCAGCAGTTATCCCCTGCTCGACGTGGCATCATGACGCGTGTTTTCTCATACTCTGATAATTCCTAAATTCAGAGAAAATGTGGGTTGTGATAGTTGGTATCAGAGGGAGGTTGCTTGACAAGTTAGTCAGGAAACCTTTCCTTTGATTGCATTAATAGTTCAGCATCATGTCATTCACACACCGATATGTCATCAGCACGTCTTGGCAAAAGCACGAACACTACACTCATAACATAACATGAAGTATACGGGGCATATTATGTAGTATGGGATGCATAATATGTGTTCGTATATGGATCCACCATAGGGGCAACATGTGAGGGTTATGTAGTATGGGATGCATAACCTCACCACATGGCTGCGACTAGCTCGTTTTCATTTTCGTTGCATGAGAATGTTATGTAGTATGGGATGCATAACATTTTCATGCGTACGCCGCTCATAACATGCATTAGGGCCTTTTTAGAATGCATAGCACAAGCATGCATATCATAACATTGCATAAGCACAACGTGCCAAGCTAAAGACTGGCAGGATGACATATGTACACATATAAGCTTTCAAGTCAAAAGTAATATAAAGTCACGCATTCCCAATCTAGGCACAAGAGTTAGTATGGTGGTGGTTAACCATCCTAGGTTAGGGCATAACATCAATTTTTGTAAAAAGATAAACTCCCAGAGCAAGTTTAGCAGCTTTAAGTTTATATCTATATATGTATTGTCTGTACTTGTAGTTGGTTCTAGCTGTTGTACTAGGATCTGACTAGTGTTATTATAATTTTTAGGATGGCGAGACGTCCTGCGACTAGATCGACCCCTATCTGAGGGTGAGTCATCCGGAGCGCAGAATGACGCGGTGATCGAGAGCCTACGGCAGAGTAGTGATGTCATGAGCAGGTAGATGGTAGAGATGTAGGCCCAGATTCAGTCCCTGGTGGTGGTTGTGGCAGGTCAGACTCAAGGAGTGCAAGGCCCTGTAGGGGGGCTAGCTGTCCCTCCTCCTCCTGCACCCTTAAGACCTCCAGTGGCGGTGCCAGCAGAGATGGCCTTCATCTCGCAGTTTCAGAGGCTGAGCCCTCCTACTTATGACGGGAAGGCAGATTTCATGGTCATAGACGATTGGCTGATCTCCATGGAGGAGATGTTCTCGTACTCCGGGATTGCAGATGACCAGAGGGTGATGATAGCCGCCTATCAGCTTAAAGGTTTGGCTAAAAGTTGGTGGCTGAGAGAAAAGGAGAGCTTGGTAGCTGGATGCTCTTGGGAAGTGTTCAAGGAGATGCTGTTGAGGAAGTTCTTACCCTCGGTCGAGCGTGACCGCCTTATGAACGACTTCCTCCATCTGAAGCAAAGGAAACTCACGGTGGGTGAGTATGAGATAGAGTTCAGCAAGTTGAGCCGTTTTGCCCCTGGATTGGTCAGCATTGAGGCTGGTCGAGTTAAGCAATTTCTCGGTGGCTTGAGGAGCGAGGTACAGCAGTTGACCAGTGCTTATGGGTCAGAGACTTATGCAGGAGTAGTGGAGGTTGCTCTGAAGGTAGAGGCTATTGAGACCGCAAAGAGCAGAGGCCAGCAAATGAGGAAGGACAAGAGGAAGTATGTGGAGGAGAAGAAACCCCAGGTACCCGGTGCTGCTCCGGGAAAGAAGAGCAAAGTGGTGTGTAGCTTCTGTGGCCGGTCAGGCCACCCTGTCAAGAGATGTTTCAAGAAGGCAGCAGCTCAGAAGGAGCAGGTTCATGCGATTCAGGGTGCTCCTAGGAGGGATATCTCCTATTCTGTTTGCAAGCGACCCGGGCATGATGCTGCCCAGTGCTGGTCCAAGGATAAAGTCTGCTATCAGTGTGGGCAGAAGGGACACATCAAGATTAGGTGTCCTCAGGTCCAGCCTGCTCTTCATGCAGTTCCACTTCAGGCGCTACCTCCACCTCAGCGGGTGGACAAGGGCAAGGGAAAGCTGAACGTGATCTCTTCTGAGGAGGCTCAAGCTTCGACTCAGGTCATCTCAGGTTAGTTGTCTTTCCAGCCTGAAGGTTTTGTTCTTGTTTTACTAGTATGTTTGTAGTATTATTGTGGTAGTTCCTTAGTTATATGCTCCTATAGGGAAATTTAAGGTGAAGAACTGCTGAGCGCGTGTTCTGTTTGGCTCCGGCGCTACCCACTCATTCGTGGATAGAACCTTTGTGGAGCGACATCGGTTGACTTTAGATCGAGTTCGGGATACCTTCCGTGTCAAGTTCCCCTCTGGTGAATCTGTGTTATCAGAATTTGGGCATGTTAGATTGCCCTATTTTGTTGGGGGACTTCCTTGAGAAGGCAGACTTGAAGATGATTGATCTGGAGGACTTCGATGTTATTCTGGGCATGGACTGGCTGTCTAGGTATGATGCGGTTATTCAGTGCAAAGGGAAGCGCTTGGACTTCATCAGGGACGACGGTCAGCCCGGAAGCGTGTATGCTGATCTGTGCCAGGATTCTCCTGTCATCTCTGCGGTATGTGCTCAGAAGCTGTTTCTTTCGGATTGTTTTGCTTGTTTGGTCTCGGTGGTTGGGGCCGCTGTTATTGTACCGCGATTGGAGGAGATTCTAGTTGTTCGTGATTCCGCCGATGTTTTTCCTGATGATCTTCCTAGTCTTCCTCCCGAGCGGAATGTTGAGTTTGTGATTGATTTGGAACCGGGTACGCGTCCTATCTCTAAGGCACCGTACTGGATGGCCCCTCGTGAGTAAGAGGAGTTGCGAGTCCAGTTGGATGAGCTGTTGGCAAAAGGATTTATCTGGCAGAGTTCGTCACCTTGGGGTGCTCCTGTGCTATTTGTGAAGAAGAAAGATGGGTCGATGCGGCTTTGCATCGACTACAGGTAGTTGAACAAAGTCACTATTAAGAATAGGTACCCTCTGCCGAGGATCGATGACTTATTTGACCAGTTGCACGGTAGCATGGTGTTCTCCAAGATCGATCTTCATTCTGGCTATCATCAGCTCAGGATCCGTGAGGCAGATATTCCACGGACTGCGTTTAGATCGAGGCATGGACATTTTGAGTTCTTGGTGATGTCGTTTGTGTTGACCAACGCACCATCAACTTTCATGGATATGATGAACCGGGTGTTCAAGGATTTCCTAGACAAGTTCGTGGTTGTCTTCATCGATGATGTGTTGGTTTATTCTTGCAGCGCTGAGGAGCATGAGCAGCATCTGCGCTTGGTTCTATCGGAGTTGAGGAATCACAAATTATTCACCAAGCTGAGCAAGTGCGAATTTTGGTTGCCTCAGGTCTCATTTCTAGGCCATGTGGTGAACAAGGATGGGATCTCGGTCGACCCAGAAAAGGTCGCAGCAGTGATGGATTGGAGTAGGCCGAGCATGCCTAAGGAGATCAGGAGCTTCCTAGGGTTAGCCGGCTACTACAGGAGGTTCGTGGAGGGTTTCTCTTCCCTAGCTGCACCTTTGACCAAGTTGACGCAGAAGAACGCGGTCTTTGTTTGGAGCGAGAAGTGCGAAGAAGCCTTCCTGTAGCTAAAGAATAGATTGTGCACTGCTCCCGTTCTGACCCTGCCTACTGAGGGTATGGATTATGATGTGTACGTGGATGCTTCGCATGGTTGTCTTGGTTGCGTGTTAATGCAGGTTAGAAAAGGTATTGCCTATGGGTTAAGGCAATTGAATACTCATGAGAAGAATTATCCTACGCATGACCTTGAGTTTGCAGCGGTGATTTATGCGTTGAAGCTGTGGAGGCATCTACTTTATAGGACTCAGTGCAAGATCTTCACTGATCATAAGAGCCTTAAGTACGTGTTCACGCAGAAGGAGTTGAATCTGCGCCAGTGGCGGTGGCTAGAGTATGTGGTCGATGATCCAGTATCATCCAGGCAAGGCCAATGTGGTGGCCGACGCCCTGAGCCGAAAGACGGGAAAGATCTTTAATCTCTCCACCGATCATTTAGTGGAGGAGTTCCTCCTTATGGATATATCAGTGGGATGCTGTGGCTTGCAGAGTAGTTTGTTAGTGACAGAGCCGTCTTGGATTTCTTTGACCAGACTGCACAAGAAGGACGATCCGGATCTTCTACACTTATTCACCAGGACCGAGAAGGGGGAGTTGACAGACTTTGCTATCGATGAGGCGGGTACGTTGAAGTACCGCGGCAGATTTTACATCCCCGCTGTAGGGGACATCAAGGGTATGATTTGCAGAGAGGCTCATGGATCCAGCGTTGCCTACCATCCAGGATCTACGAAAATATACCATGACTTAAAGCAAATTGCCTGGTGGTATGGCATGAAAGGTGATATAGCCCGATTTGTTGCTGAGTGCCACACTTGCAAGCGTGTGAAGGCCGATCATGGAAGGCCTGGTGGCAAATTGACTTCGTTAGAGATTCCGACTTGGAAGTGGGAAAGTATTTCTATGGACTTCATCACGGGCTTACCGAAATCCCCGAGGGGATTTGATTCTGTTTGGGTCATAGTGGATAGACTGACGAAGTGTGCTCACTTCGTGCCGTATAAGATTGATTACCCAATGAAGAAGATAGCGGAGTTGTACTTGAATGAAGTCATCAGACTGCACGGTGTGCCTATTAGCATCATTTCTGATCGAGACTCCCGGTTTACTTCTCGTTTTTGGCAGAGTCTGCAGGAGGGTTTGGGTACGGATCTGAGGTATTCTATTGCTTACCACCCACAGACCAATGGGCAGACAGAGCGGGGGAACCAGATAGTTAAGGATATGATCCGATGCTATATTTTAGACCACGGTGGAGCGTGGGATGAGCGATTGCGACTTATGGAATTTGCATACAACAACAGTTATCAAGAAAGTTTGCAAATGGCTCCGTTTGAAGCCTTGTATGGGAGGCACTGCAGAACTCCCCTGTTTTGGGCTGAGGAGGGTGAGAGACCCTTGTTGGGTCTGGATGCACTTGAGGAGATGGAAGTCGTAGTGAAGCTTATCCGAGAAAAGCTTCGTATAGCTCAGGAGAGATACGAGAAGAACGCCAATCGGCGTAGATCTGCTTTGGAGTTTTCTGTAAGGGACCTTGTGTTTCTTAAGGTTTTCCCGATGGTGGGTGTAAAGAGGTTTGGTAAGAATTGGAAATTGGACCCGATATATGTGGGCCCGTTTAAGATTACGGGGCGGATTGGCGTGTCAGCTTACAGGTTGGAGTTGCCAGCAAACTTCTTAGGTGTTCATAATGTTTTCCATGTAAGCCAATTGCGGAAGTGTGTGCGCAGCAGTGGGCAAGTCTTGGACATTGTGCCCCAGTTGGAGCCCAATCTCTCTTTTATTGAAGTGTCGGTCCGTATTTTGGATACTCAGGAACGGGTGCTGCGAAAGAAGTCCATTCCGATGGTGAAAGTTCTATGGAAGAATCAGGATTTGGAGAGCGCGACTTGGGAGCTAGAGTCGGCCATGAGACAGGATTACCATAACCTGTTTTCCCTGATTTATTCGGTACGTATCCCTTCTTGTAACTCCTATTTGTTACTTTTTCCTTCTATAGTAGAAGTGTTGTGCGTAAAGTTTCGGGACGAAACTTTCTTTTAGGGGGAGTGACAGTAACGCCCCCGATTTTTTTTCTACGATTATTTTATTCTCGTTTGGCGTTACAGTGACGCGTTTTTGTGACTTGTGCCATTTGTGGAGTGTGGTTTAGCTCCTTAGAACTGAGTGGCCTATTTTGTAGCCTATGGGCAAGATCTCCCTAGCAAGCCGAGTCGTTTTGGGTGACCCGGTGTGGCCTCTTGGGGGATGCTTGTGTTCTGGCTTTAGGTGGGTATAACTAAAGTTCCGTTCGTCGAAATTTAATTTCGAATTCGTCGTTGTGTTCGAAGCATGGGTATTTAGCTACGGTGCGAATTTAGTCGAATTCCGAGGTAGTTCGGTTTTCGTGTCGTTTTGGGTGTGCCATTAGTAAAGACTATTAGAAACCCTCTTATTTAATAAGAGAACCGGCGGCAAGGCTGCAGTTAGGCTGAACCGACGTGTTAAGGCTTATTTAAAAGCCTTAATTAGAAGTGGCGGGCCCACTCTCTTCCTTCTTCCCAAGATCGAAACCGCCTGCTCCTATTCGCGGAAAATAGAGGCGGAAGCGGTGGACTGCCCTAGCCTTCAGACGGCGATTCCGGGAGCTTTCATGGACGGAATTCGATTCCGAAAGCGGCTTTGGCTTGCTCTCGCTCAGATCTGCATTTCGACGGTAAGAGATTTGATTTTCGTGGAGTTTTAGGAGACTTGGATTTTCGATTTCTTGTGGATTCCGCCATTAAAGCGCGGGAATGTGCTTTTAGGTGCTGCTGCTGTTAGTGCCGAGTGAAGAGGAGGGAAAGCCGACCAAGCTTCGCCGGAAATCGAGGCAAGTGGTATTCTTGCCCTTGCCTTTTTTTTTTCTCTTGATGAATTGGAAAAATCCCGGTTAGCCCTAGGGTAGAAGCCAAGCTTGTCCTTTTATCTTGCTGAAATTAGGGTTTAGTTTCTCCTAATGAGCCCCCCCCCCCCCCCCCCCCCCCGCTTTGTGTTGTTGGTGCTCAACCCGCCGGCGTAATACCGCCAATTTAGACTCCAGATTTCTGTCTGGTTATCTCCTTGCGGGTGAAGCCGAGAGAGAGAGAGAGTAGGAGGGGGTGCCTGCTGTGTATCTTGGAAAGAGCCAAATTTTTGGCTCTCGGGTTGCCGGCGTTGAGTGTGGTGCACACACTCAAATCCTTTGCGGGTTTGGCGTTGAGTGTGGTGCACACACTCAACGCCACAGCTGTAGTAAGTTTGAGATTTTGGCTAAGTATTAGGGCGTTGAGTGAGGTGGACTCACTCAACGCCACAGCCCCTTTTCTGAGGCTAAGTACTTTGGCGTTGAGTGAGTCGACCTCACTCAACACCGTTTCGGGTTTGGCGTTGAGTGAGGTAAACTCACTCAACTCCGTCGCTTTGTGTGTGGCCAGGTACTTTGGCGTTGAGTGAGGTGTGCTCACTCAACGCCACAGCCCTTTCTGAGGCTAAGTACTTTGGCGTTGAGTGAGTTCACCTCACTCATCGCCATTTCCGGTTTGGCGTTGAATGAGGTGACTTCACTCAACGCAATAGGCAAGTTTGCGTCCAAGTCCCGTGGCGTTGAGTTAGTGAACCTCACTCAACGTCATTTCTTCTTTGGCGTTGAGTGAGGTAGACTCACTCAATGCCACAGCCCTTCTTTGCGGCCAGAACCTATGGCGTTGAGTGAAACGACCTCACTCAACGCCATTACCGTTTTGGCATTGAGTGAGGTCAGCTCACTCAATGCCGCAGATTTGCCTTGTTTGCGGCTAAGTGCCAGGGCGTTGAGTGAGTGAACCTCACTCAATGCCATTGCTGTTTTGGCGTTGAGTGAGGTGGACTCACTCAACGCCGCCGTCTTCTTTTGTGGCTAAGTGGCAGGGCGTTGAGTGAGTGAGCTTCACTCAACGCCATTGTTGTTTTGGCGTTGAGTGAGGCCAGCTCACTCAACGCCACTTTCTCTGATTGTGGTTAAGTACTACGACGTTGAGTGAGTGTACCTCACTCAACACCATCGCTGTTTTGGCGTTGAGTGAGGTTAACTCACTCAACGCCGGAGAATTCTTGCGCGTGGCGTTGAGTGAGTGAACCTCACTCAACGTCATTTCTGTTTTGGCGTTGAGTGAGGCTAACTCACTCAACGCCATAGTTGTTCTTCTGGAGGACGTTGAGTGAGTGAACCTCACTTAACGCCATGGCTGTTCTGGCGCTGAGTGAGGCTAACTCACTCAACGCCAAGGTCTGGTTAGGCGTTGAGTGGGTCCCACTCAACGCCAAGCCGTGTTGAGTCATTTCAACACTTTTTCCCAACCTTGATTTTTGCCCCTGAGTGAATTCCTTGTTTTCTTTGAGGTTCCTTATCGGCTATGTTTTTCTTTCCTAAAGGCCGAATCGTGGGTCGTGGTTAGTAGTGGTGGTTTGAAACTCTTAAGAGGGGAGGTATTGTGTAATTTAGCCAAGGCCACCCTTTTTCTTTTATCTTGCCTCATGTATGGGTTGGGCAAGGGGGTGGGAGGTCCCTAGTGCTTTCACATGTAGACCCTTGATCTTTGTTTCTTGGAAATGGTGGTTGGGGGATTGAGTTTGCCTCCAACCCAGATCCACGTTATTTGTTTTGCTACTACCATCTCCCATAGTTTAGGGTGTTAGATGTTTCTTCCTTGGTAGGTTGCAGCAATTTGGGCTCTTGGCAGCTTAGTAGACTCTGCAGGAAGTAGTTTTTGGGCAGGGTTAATGCTGTTTCCTCGCACCTAGTGCATTACTTTTTGTCTTGCCTTGGGCAGTTGTGACTTTTACTGCTTTGTTTTTCCTCTTTCATTTATCATCTGATTGACACTTTCGTGAGTATTCCTTGTTTTGCTTGCTGAGGTATTCTTTCTTCTTTTGAATGCCTCAGGTTCTGGATAGTAGCCAGTTTTGTGGCTAGGTTGTTGTGGTGTTGGTGGTGGTCTCTTAGACTCTAGAGATCCTATTGCTTTATTAGTGAGGTAGTTTTTCTGCACTTTTCTTATAGACATATATATTTGCTAGTGGGTTCGTGTCAGGTTGTTGGCGCCCTCTGGTAGTTTTTACCTTTGTACTAGATATGTTACTTTTGCTGCTACCATTTTCTGGAGATAGTCTACTTGCTCTGGGAAGGATTTATGATAGGTTGCTAGTTACTTTTAAAACTACAATTATTATAATAAGTATAGCTTATGATCAGCATGTTTTATAAAACTCAATCACTATTTTTCAAACAACGTATAAAGATCATTTTCTTATATATAGTATAAATTAAATGTAGAGTCTGCGTAGCATAAGTGGTCCTCTTGGGGCTCTTATGCACTCCTTAGGATGTCAAACCTGAATAAAGTATTTTTCCGCAGCATATAAGTATAGTTTTAAACTGTGGACTAGGTGATCCACCGAGCCGAGGGATACGGCCTCTAAAATATAACTGATTTTCTAATCATTAAACTCATGAATTTCTTTCATAAAATAAAGTATATGATTTTGCCTGAGCGTCAGCAGTTATCCCCTACTCGACGTGGCATCATGACGCGTGTTTTCTCATACTCTGATAATTCCTAAATTCGGAGAAATTGCGGGTTGTGACAAAGTGAAGGAATGTCGGACCCAACAATCCCCCACCCCGGCGTCCAGCACAACCCGTCGGCTCAGAGGTGGGGTTACCACATGGCTCACATGGCTCAGAGATGGGGTTACCACATGTCCACGGTTTGCCGGACCCGCCGGACCCACACATGTAGAAGGGAAAAATCAGGATTTAATAGCGCCCCCTCCCCCCCCCCCCGGTCTTGAACCTGTGGCCTCCTCTGATACCAATTGAAGGATCAAGCGCATACCCAACTGCACCAAAAGCTCGGACTATTGGAGAGGGCGCTACTTAATTTCTTAAATAAGTAACAAAGTTCCACGGATTAAGTGAAGGAATGTCGGACCCAACACGCATTCTCTTTTCCATGGCTGTGAACAGAGATTGGGAAATGTCTCAGTTAGATGTCAAGAATGCCTTTCTTTATGGCGATTTGAACGAGATAGTCTATATGGAGCAACATCCTGGGTATGTTGCTCAGGGGGAGTCTCAGGTGTGTAAGTTGAAGAAAGCCATCTATGATCTGAAATAGAGTCCGAGAGCCTTGTTTGAAAAGTTTAATGAGATTATTTCTGTTGTTGGGTTTGTTCGGAGCGCTGCAAATCACTCTTTGTTTATTCGGAAAACTTCGTCTGGGCTGGTTATTCTTGCAGTGTATGTGGATGATATACTTCTTACTGGGGATGATAGGAAAGGTGTTGATATGACAAAGAAGCATCTGCTCCGGCATTTTGTTACGAAGGATATGGGGTCTCCTAAGTACTTCCTGGGAATTGAGATATCTCGGAAACCTGGTTCTATCATTCTTTCACAGAGGAAGTATGCTCTGGATCTTTTACAAGAGACAGGTCTTCTTGGAACTAAACCTGTCCGGTCTCCTATGGCTATTGGAGATGACAAATGCTGGAGTGAGTCTTCTCCTCTTCTTGAAGATGTCACAAGATACAGACGTCTCATTTGTAAACTCATCTATCTGACAGTTACTAGACCAGACATTTGTTATGTTGGGTGAAAAGTAAGTCAGTTTATGAAAGCCCCTAGGAAGTGTCATATGTAGTCAGCTCTGAAGATTCTTGAATATGTGAAAGGTGCGCCAGGTAAGGGGCTCTTGTTCCTGAAAAGAGAACATTTAAAAGTAGAGGCTTATTCTGACGCGAGCTACGCAGATGATAAGGGCGACATGAAGTCAACATTAGGTTTCTGCACTTTTGTTGGTGGAAATCTTGTCAGTTGGAAGAGTAAGAAGCAGACTGTGGTTGTCAGATCGAGTGCAGAAGCCGAATATAGAAGCATGGCTTTGACTGCTTGTGAGCTGAAATGGCTTCGAACTCTCTTACTGGATTTGGGAGAGTTTTATGATCACCCCCTACCGATGTTCTGTGACAATAAAGCAGCTATATACATTTCGAAGAATCCGGTCTTTCATGAGAGAACGAAACATATCGAGGTTGATTGCAACTTTATTAGAGAATAGATTCTGAAGAATTAGATATGCACTCCTTTCATTACTTCTGATAAAGAGATGACAGATTACTTCACGAAACCGGTTACTTCGTTCACATAGGTTTGTGGCAAGCTGAGCATGGTTGACATATATGCTCCAGCTTGAGGGGGAGTGTTGGAACTTAGTTCGGGCGGTTAGCCGAACTAGTCGTCGCGTCCTGTCCTGCCAGTCTTCCAGTAGATGTCCTCAGCAGACTGTTTGTGTTAGAAATCAGTTCGGGAGGTTAGACGAACTAGCTGTCGTAACCTGTCCTGCTGGTCTTCTAGTGGATGTCCTCAGCGGACTGTTTGGATGATGTTTTTAGTAGAAGCCACAGCGGTCTTGTGAAGTCGTGAAGCTCTGGTCCAAGGCTTATCCTCTCAACGGTCTGGTGGCAACCCGCGACACGCAGTCTGATGTCAAGCCGCAGCTTCAGCGTAATGGTTTACCGCACTGCAGATTGTTGGTTATCCACAGGTACGGCTTAGCAGCTTGTTTGGCGACCTTTCTCTACTGTCCTGAGGTTGTAATGGTATGGCTTGTATAGTGAGCGGTTTGGGTATGTCAAACCGCTCAGTCCGCCTGACTTGTATTTAGTCCCACGTTGTGTATTGTACTCTCTCATCTCCCTCATTTTTTATAAATAAGGGGGCGCACCTATGTATTACTTACTTTTTTGGAGCAATAAAATTTACGGTTATTTACCTTTTGTTCGCATATTTTTCACTATTAATGCTATCGTTATTTAGGCTAAGTCTATACATTCCGTTGATCATATACGCATACCCAAAATAATGTGAATTGACCATTAAAGTCATTCTACCGTTTTGAGTTGTGAATGACATCTCAGCCTTATCTAATAAACTAATAGAAATCAAATTCTTAGTGATCGTAGGAACTACTTTAACATTAGTTAAAAATAAAGTTTTACCTGAAGAGAGAACCAGCTCAGCTGTCCCGGCATGAGTGACAGCGGTCTCTCCCCCATTGCAATTCTCCACTTTTTCCTGAACTGTCACAGCCTCATAGAGAAGATCTCTGTCATTAGTGACATGACAGGTAGCAACGCTATCCAGCCACCACTCAGAGGATGTACTGCGGTGACTACTCCCGACCATAGCCACGAATGGCCTGGGTTCCATGTTGTCGACCGGCATATGTTCATTATTTTGATCCTCCAAGCGGATGAGTCTTTTGAGTTCTTCCAGAGTGGTCTCCTCCTCTAGTCTGAAGGTAAACCACCCAGGAGGCAGCTTGTGCAAAATCAGACTCACAAAGAGATTATCGGATATTTCAGATTGTTCGTCCGCCAACTTGAGACGCAGTTTTTCCAGTTCAACAATTTGGGAGGTGATAGAAGAATTTATATCAAATTTCAAGTTAAAGAATTGCTCACTAAGAGGATTTCTCAACGATCCATCCTCCTCTTGGAAGCGCGCGTTCAAGCAATCTCAAATCTCCTTTGCAGTCTTACAACCACTGTAGGTCACAGACAGACGAGGATTTAGGGATCTTCGAAGATAGTCCCTGCATAACGCATCGTCCTTATCCCACCGAAATACATCCACATCCTCTCGGGTAGTGGCGTAACCACTCAGAACTGTGTAGAAAATATCACGTTCTTTCATCCCCAGTTTGACGTGCAGTTTCAAGACGTGGAAATCAGTGGGAGCGAATGACCAAAGCTCCATGATATCGAGTGAGCTACACCTCAACATCTTAATTTAGCTTGAACAAAAAAAACAAGTAAAAAGTCACCTGATCCGCATAGAGACGACCAAGTGTCTTCAGATCCAATCCAAAAAATTTGTTTGTATATATCCAAGCAGTGTAGGGAGGATGCAAAACTCCTCCACAGCCCAAAAGCAGAGTGATGCCAGTTAACTCCTCTTTCAAATTTAAATATAGCATACCGTCTGACAACGGAAAGATCTGACTAGAAGGCCAAGTAGATCTGATGATACTTCCAAGGCTTCGCACAATGGACTTCCCTTCCTTGTTATCTTGGTTAGAGCTGTCACTTAAAACCGAAAACCGAAAATCAAATCGGAACCGAACCGGAACCACAAAGAACCGAACCGAATCGTTCGCGAATTATTTGGGTTCCGGTTTGAATTTTGGAACCGTGAACATCATTGGTCCGGATGTGGTTCTTTTATTTTATTATCCGGACCGGAGCCGGAACCAGAACCACAACATGCAAGTCTCAAGCGATTCTAAGATTTTTAGACCCGATCCGAATCGGACCGAATCAGAACCGAAACGCAACCCGTTTATTATTATAATTTATTAATAATAATAATTTTATTATATTCTTGTTTTTTATAATTTATCTATAATATATATACTTACTAGCATTAGTGAAACTGATGCGGTTTGATTCAAACTGCAATCACACTAAAAGAGGTTGGTTTTGGACCGAACAGAACCACATCACACCAAAACTGTGCAGTGTGGTTTGACATTGGTGCGTTTTGGAGTCAGTTTTTGCGGTACAGTTTCGATTTTTACACTATTATATAATGTATTTTCAATTTTACTAATATATTTTTCTGAAATAATTAAAGTAACTTGTACTTATTGACGATAATTGGAATATCATGCCCTCTCGAAGAAAACGATGCGGCACGGTTTTGACATTTTTGCATCGCCAAAAACAGCACTGCAAACTACGTTGTTTTGCAACCAACGAAGCCACTCTACAACCAAACCATTTAGTACAATTTAAAATTGGCGCGCTTTAAGATCAGTGCAGTATGGTGCAATTTTGTGATTTTGTAATTTCAGTTTTTAACCTTCAGTGTTACTTACTATATTATACAAAAAATAATATCACTTGGAGTAATGCAAAATTTCTACGCCTGGGGCCCGGACTTCGAAGTCCTTACAAAAAAATCGAATGGATTTACATTTCCCCTCCAGTTTTTTGTTTTTGACCTCCCCAATTCATTTTGCCAAATTTATTTTTGGTTCTACTTGGAACCGATTGAAGTCGGACCGAACCGCATAGAATCGGACCAAACCGTTAGTGACCAGTTTAGTTTTGATTCTTGTTGAACCATAACCAGAATCGTTGACATGACGGTTCTAAAAATTATTCTGGAACCGGAGCCAGAACTGGAACCGGTCAAACCAAATAAGGTTTTGGTTCTAATTTAAAGAGTTGTTATCTTAGCGGTTTGGTTCACAGTTTTAGTAGAACCAAAACCGAACCGGAACCGTGACAGCTGTAATCTTGGTGGACGGGCAAGAAAATTACAGAAATTTTTTTCTCCAAACCTTTGGAAGAGAAGATTTTGTGGCTCTTGATCTCTCCAAGGAGAAATAGAGCCTGAACCTGGACACTTCACCAGAGAAAAGAAACTACCAATTTTTTTTAAAAAAATCTGGCACTCCTGGATAGCTTTGGAAATATTGAGAGGGACTAGCAGATCTGACAAAATAGATCCCGAAAAATATTGATCTCAGACGATCAACGCATAAGGAAAAATCTGACTCTTCTTGAACGGCTACAGTTGAAACGAGAACCGGAGATCTGGCCCTTTTCTTCCTTGCGATCGAAGATTTTCTACCTTGAGATCAAGGACGGTGACAAGGACTAGCAGATCCCTCCTCCTCCTTCCAGCGATCAGATGATCCGGCGAGATCCGGCAAGATCGGGCAAAATCCGGCGAGAAGAAATCTTGCGACAAGCAGGCGGCAGCGGGAGCAGCACTTTCCCGGTCGGGGACCGACAGCGTGTTCGCAAAAAAGAAACAGCGGCAACAGGAGATTTCTCCTTTTTTTCGATCTTCTGAAAACTACCGCCTGAAATCAGCGACGAGGGGCCTTGCGAGATCGCGAGCGGTGGTGGAATACACGAATCGGGAGTGGGCAAGCGGCGCCGGGACGGGGGCGAGAGCATGCACTGCAGCCGTGCGGATTCGCGAGAGCGAACGGGAAAAACTTAGCGGGAGCGCTTTTACTTTGAGAATGTTGGGTTGGCTTTGCTCAAAATATTATACATAGCCCTATCAAGTTTGGAATAGATATATATATAACCTCCAGCGTAGGACCTAGCCCTAAAGCGACACGAACCCAAGAATCGATTCTAAGTCGGATCCAACACGAGCGAATATAAAACTCAATATATTTAACAACACGGAGATCACATACTCACGGATTCAAAGTCTTGAAAGAATCCTTTTGAAAAATTGCAAGATAAGGCATGCCTACACTTCACCTTTATGATGAGACCCTTCCCCGAACCCTGGCTATGGGAGGATGTTTTGCGCACTAAGATACGCTTTTTGTTAGTTTTTTAAAAGTTAAATTAAATTATCATTTAATAGTTTTATGCTACATTAAATTATCTTAGTCTTGTATTCATTTTTAATAATTTTATAATTTAAATTAATGAATATAATGGCCCTAAGTGATGTCATTGTCTTCATCGAACACCCCTTATGAAGTTGTGGAGCAAAAGTATAGGATTCTAATTTAAGAGCACTTCAACACAGTGTGGATTGACAGTAAACTTAAGGAGAAATATAAGCATGGTACAAAACTCGTGACTATTAGAGGAAACTCAACAATAATGTGTTATATCGAATTGTATATTACAAAACAAGCCTCGAAGTCAAGTCAAACACAACATTCGAAATTCACTCAAATTTGAACCTATGATCAAATGCAATAACGAGAGGAATCGATGAATAATGTCATCAAATATGGATTGTCATTCAGTCACTATGACAATAAGGATGAAACTGTGTACATCCACAAAGCGCTTCAACCAAAATACTAACTAATAAATAAAAGTACATTTTTTGCACGATGCGTACAAACCATTTTTAAAGAAAAAAATCTTTAATTAATTATTTTGACAAAAAAGAAGGTAAAGTAGATTTAACAAATAACATTTGTAGAGGCATTACATGGATATATATATATATATATATATATATATATATATATATATATATATATATATATATATATATATATACTTATACATATACGAGCTTCTTCGCACGGGCTATACTCATGCTCGAAGCTCTCGGGTGGCCTTCGGCCGCATTCAGGCGGGCTTAGCCGTGTTCGATGCGACATTACGGGCTGCACCCGCCTACGACGGGCTGTGCACGCACTCGAAATTTTTTCAAAACATATACATATGAGTACTTAAAATGACCTCAAAAAATATGAATTACTATTCCTATTTTTATTTTATAAAATTTTACAAATTTTAATCAATAAAATTTAATTTATCTCCTCCTCTCTCTCCCTCTCTCTCTCCTTCTCTCTCCTGCCCCCTCTCTCTCTCCCTCTCCATCATCTCTCTCTCCCAACTCTCCTCCCTCATGCTCTCTCATGATTCAATGGCCAATATTCAATCTTTGGTGCGCCTCCAAATATCTATATTCCTTTATATATATAAGATATATATATATATATATATAAGATATATATATATATATATAAGATATATATATATACAAATTAATGAATTTCCGCGCAGCGTGTTTTTCTCTAAAAAACGCGTTCCTCGGAAAAACGAAAAATACACCCTCTAAACAGTATTTTTAGAAAAAGTGGTCAACATGAAAGTTGTAGATCTCGTCGAGATCTACAACTTTCATGTTGACCACTTTTTCTAAAAATGCTGTTAAGGAGGTGTTTTTTTCATTTTTCCTTGAAGCGCGTTTTTTTGTCCAAAAAGCGCTGCGCGGAAATTCAGTGCCCCCATATATATATAAGATATATATATATATATATATATATATATATATATATATAAAGATATTTTGTCTTCTACAATAGCAATGTCCGTCGCAGCGTGATATTGCTACTATAGTAAGGCGGGATATCTTCGATAGAGAGCTCCTCCAACATCATCTCCGACGTCGATTCACCTTCGGCCTACCGCCGCCGTGATCGTCGGCGTCCGGCGACCTGGCGGTGGGGTCCGGTGAGGCGGCCGCCGCTCTTCTTCCTCTTGCCTTTTTCTGTTCTTCCCTCTCTGCTCAATAATTGCGGAAAGCTTCCCCTATTTTTATCTTCCTTCCTTTATTTGTCAGATTTTTATCTCGATTTTTTCATATTCGAAGCTGGAAATTAGATCTGTTTTACTAAAATCGAAAATGTATAAGACATAAAGATATTCTGTCTTACTACAGTACCCATATCTATAGCACGATATCTTATCTCTACCACTATAAAGGAAATATAGAATGCATGAATTTTAAATTCATTGGAGAGATTCCGACCGTCCGATCTGTCATGATAATTCTGCAGCCGTATGATTAAACACATTTTCTCTCTCCATTTTTTCATAGGACTCCTAAACCTATGTTGATAGTGTCCTAAACCTACGTTCAACAGTAAATTACCATTTTACCCTTCTGATTTTGTAAAAATTCCAGCTAAATGATCCCTACTATTATTAACATAGAGACCCAATAGCACGCGCCTAGCCAGACCCAACTCCTTAAATATCCCGCCCGATCTAGCAATTGTACCATTAGGCCCGTCCGTTGGAAATGAATTCAAATAAGTATCCTGCATTTGCTTTTTAAACCCAACTAATTCACTTCAATCTACAATGTGGGACTAATGTGGGAGAGAGAGAAGAGAGGCGGAGAGGGCGGCTGAGAGAGGAGAGAAGGAGAGGCAAGTTGCGGGATTTATATTAATGAGACATAGATGGAGAGAGAGACATAATTGAAGAGAGAGATAATATTTTTAATAAGTAATAATGAGAAAAGGGAGGAGAGAGAGGGAGAGAAGATAGAGTGAGGGGAGATCGCCAGATGGGCTGTTAGAGAGGGGAAAGAGAGAGAAGAGAGAGGGGAGAGATAGGGCAGAGGTGGCAAATAAAAAAGAGGGAGAGAGAATTCAGAATATCACACATTGATCGATCAAACAGAGATTCAGCAACTAAAAGAGAGATCGATTCTTTGGGATCCTTCCTTTCTTCAAACGGAACGAACAGAGATAGAATCAGATCGATTCCCGAAATGCCTTTTTGGATCTTCCTCCATGTCCTGGCTATTCACGGAACCTGAGAAGCGGATGAATAATCATCTGCTTCCGGAAGAAATCGAAGAATTTCTTGGGAATCCTACAAGATCAATTCGTTCTTTTTTCTCTGACAGATGGTCAGAACTTCATCTGGGTTCGAATCCTACTGAGAGGTCCACTATAGATCAGAAATTGTTGAAGAAAAAACAAGAAGTTTCTTTTGTCCCTTCCAGACGAGTGGAAAATAAAGAAATGGTTGATATATTCAAGATAATTACGTATTTACAAAATACCGTCTCAATTCATCCTTCGGAACCAGATCCGGGATGTGATATGGTTCCGAAGGATGAACCGGATATGGACAGTTCCAATAAGATTTCATTCTTGAACAAAAATCTATTTTTTGATTTCTTTCATCTATTCCATGACCGGAACAAAGGGGGATACGCATTACGCCACGATTTTTTTGAAAGATTCCCAGAAATGGCGGATCTATTCACTCTATCAATAACCCAGTCGGATCTGGTGTATCATAGGGGATTTGCCTTTTTTATTGATTTGGATCAAAAAAAATTCTTGAATGAGGTATTCAACTCCAGAGATGAATCGAAAAAGAAATCTTTATTCGCCGGCACACCCGAACCATCAAGTACCGGCGAAGCCCGCCTGATGCGGCCGAAGGCCACCCGAGAGCATCGAGCACGAACGTAACCCGTGCGGAGATGCTCGTATAATTATATATTTAATAATAATTATATGTCATCCGCAACATTCAACCAATATAAGAATTGGTATTAAGTATTTATATCTTATTAGACGTCGGGATGAATTAAATAAAACATATACATTACATATTATAAGAATATTAAATATATAACCGCCTATAACTCACTCCTATAACTCACTCTCCCCCCTCTCTCATTTATGTCGCAACTCTTTCTCTCTCAGTCACAACTTTCTCTCTCATCCGCAACTCTATCTCTCTCTCTCTTAGTTATATATTTAATAATAATAATATGTCATCCGCAACATCCAACCAATATCAGAATTGTTATTAAGTATTTATATCTTATTAGGCGATGGGATGAATTAAATAAAACATATATATTATATATTATAAGAATATTAAATATATAGCCGTCTATAACTCACCGCCTATAACTCACTCTCTCTCTCCCCCTCTCTCTCTCTCATTTATGTCGCAACTCTCTCTCTCTCTCAGCCACAACTCTCTCTCCCTCCCTCTCTCTATAATATATAAATATAATATATCCAGCCGCAATTTTTATTTGGTATAGATATACCCACCGCCTATACCGCAACTCTCTCTTTCCCTCCCTCTCTCTCTCTCCCCCCCTCTCGCTCTCTCTCTCTCTCTCTTGGGGCCTCCACAGTCAATAGGTTTATGAGACCTATTTAATTTCTTTTTTAATGAAACAAAAAATGAATTGTTGAGATCTCATAGAGCTCAATGGGACGACCGATATAGGCGTGCTTGACACCAAACAGTAAATTCTTGTATGATATATATATATATATACTAGCATCTTCGAACGGGCTCCGCCCGTTCTCGATGCGTCGCTGCGGGCTTCGCCCGCAACCAAACGGGCTTCGCCCGCTTGACAACAACATTGCTCGTTGGCGGCAACATGTGTCGTGAGCGGCAATATTGGTCGTGGGGGTGACATTGATCGTGGACGGCGATACTGTTCATGGCCGGCGATATTGTTTATGGGTGATGAAATTATTTGTGGGCGGCAACATTGTTCGGCGGCGGCAACATTTTTTGGAGGTGGCACATTGTTCAGTTGCGACGACATTGTTCGGGGACAACGATATTGTTCGGGGGCGACGACATTGATCGAGGGCGACGACATTGTTCGGATGCGGCGACCCTCGCTTCGTCGACATTATTCGAGGGCAGCGACATTGTTCTCGATGCGACACTGCGGGCTGCGCCGACAGTCGCGGGGGCGACAACACTTGGCGTGGGCGATGACACTCGGCAGGGGAAGTGACGACACTTGGCACAGGCAATGACACTCGGCGTGAGCAACATATGGATTGCACCTATAAGGAATGAAGTGTCAAATTCATCTTGCAAGTCTTCTGATACAAAATAATGCATTCTAATAAAAGTCAATGGAATCTAACTTTCTCGTAGTAATCTAACAAAACATATCGATCGGCGGACTATTTTTAAATTCTGAAAATAAAGCTAAGCTTTCCCTTATTTAACCTAATCCTAATACAATTTCTCTCAACAGTAAAAAAAAAAGCCAATTCTAAATAACAAAAACAATTATTTGAGGTTATAAATTTGTGAATGCAGAAAGAAGGACAAAATATGTACTTGAGAACAAAAGAGCAGTCAAACACACAAAAAAGCAGCATATAAAAAGATATCTCTTGGATTGATTTCCCCTAAAAATGCCAACTTATGTGCTTCCATAGCATGCATTTTATAATATCTCTTACTTCTCACTTGTTTCTCCAAGCTTTAAGAATTTTTGTAAAAAAGCTTGCAACCTGGATAGATAATATTATCATATAACTCTCATCCTTTCAAAAATCAGCTTAATACTCCAATTTCTATTGTTTTACTGCTAATAAGATTCTCAATTTTTAATCTTTACGTTTTGTTCATCCTAAAATTCCCTACTTAAAATCTCAAACATAAATTCATTCCAGATATCTATGAGTCCTGACATACACCAAAGAATACAATCCCGCCTCTTCGATAAATATTAGCAACTATGCAACCAATCAAAGTAAAACAAAGATTCCTTGTACATTGATGTTTGACAAGGAAGAAAGAGGCAAGAAATTATAGTCATGTAGTTTTTTTCAAATTTGGGAAAAAGGCTACACAAAGTAAGCCAAAAAACACCCTACATATTATAGAAATGAAAAATAAGTAATGTGACTACTTAATGTGCTAGAGTGATTTCGAGTAAGCATAATTATTTTGCAAGCTATTTTTCACATGTTTTATTATAATTATAAACGCCAGATCACACGCCTTGTTCATAAAAAACAGAACATTTAATAAAGCAATTGGTAAGAGAAGATCAAATCAATGTTCTAGAAGATAAGTGATGTTATTAATGTTTTTTAATTATAAGGGAGAAAGAATATCATTTTTACCAATAAAACTATAAAAAATAATCTTGAGAAGATTACAAACCGAAAACATACATTCAAATTATTTTGAAACCCAAAAGTTCAAACATGAAGATGCTCAAATTCAATATTTTACGCGCATTGCCACAAAACAAACATTATGAAGGAAATTTGATATCTGAAATGATAGTCTCATAACCCGTGATGGTCCTCATGCACAAATTTAATCTCCTATCTCACGGGCATTACAACAAACAGATTATAAGCATATACAAAGTTTATTGGATTGCAGCCTATGTTTTCCTCAAACAAAACAACTATTTAAATAGAAAGAATCAGATTGCAACCTGCAACTCCGCGTGAACGTTTTTGTATTAGGAAATCTTGAAATTATGCTTGTATCAATACTAATCAATATCGCTCAAACAAACTTTAAAAAAAAATTCCTTCAGCACATAGACAAATCTGAAAAATCAGAGCAGAAGTATTGTCACAAACCCAATCCAAAAAAGTAAAGCTAAACATAAAAATGTATCAAATGGAAATCAGAAAAATGGCGGATCATCAGGACAAAAAAAACTAACCATTAGTTTGGAAATAACCTTCGAGGCGGCCTCCTCACCCTTCATCTCTCCTTTCTTCACCATGGTTGAGCAAGTATGCCCCCTTCCCACTTCTTCTGTTCATATTTAAAAAACATCTGCTTTGAGAATTCAAGAAGATCTGATAGATCCCTCTTTAGACTTCAGTGATTCATGAAGCGAGCAGCCCCATTATATGCCTCGCCGAAGACCGCGGTGGAAATGGACAAAGCAAAACGCAAGATGCAGCACCTATTTACCAAATTATTATGCATTTTGATGGTTAGAAATAGTGAACAACAGAGGGTTTCACCTTGGAGTCGATAAATGTGGTTGTTAAGGTCAATAGATGAGTTGGGGGGAACTGTCGTTCTCAGCGGAGTGTTTCGATGAAGCACGGGAACGATCGGCGTCGGAGTCGAACGTAGGCATTCGGCGTCGGAGTCAAAAGTAGAGGATAGGCCGCAGACTTCTTCGTCGAAAGTAGCATTTGGCGTCGGTAGCAGCAGGATGGAAACGCCGCTTCGGGTGCGGGAAAGGGAACAGGCAGAGAGAAAGTTTACGAAAAGAAAAGGTTTGGGATTGGGGAGAGAGGGCATTAGTTATCGCGGCTCTGGCCAGAGGAATAGGATCCGTGGGCTTTTGCTTACGTGGAGGATCTGTGGCCCTTGATTAACGGATGATCGTGCGGCTAATATTGAAAGTGTGGTGTGCCTTTGAGATATGTATATTATTTTATATAATAAAGATATATAAATCAAAGCACGACAACTCCCCTGCTCCGGCGCCTACAAATCTGCTTTTGAAGCGCAAGTTTCATTATTTACGGTCATCACTCAAAAACAGAAGCACCCCAAGTCCCCTGCACAGCCCCGCCACCGACTCTGCTTTTGATGAGCAGGTTTGCAGCCATCGCAAAATAATTAGGGGAGGCTGAGACAGCGGAGAAGGTTTGCATTGTTATGCCGAAGGAAGAAGAGAACAAGTTAAAGCCGGTCTTGATTTGCCCGCCGGCACCAAGAAAGTACCAGGAAAAAGAAAGGGGCCAACGTTGCAGCCGCGGCAGGGATTCGGTTTGATTCCCTAGAATTTGACAACCCTGTTTTCTTTGCAGAGAGGCAATGAATTGAGAGTAGGCTGAATTCTTAAATTTTTTGCCGAAATCATTCTTATGTTTCGTTAATAAACTTTTAATATGAAATTTATAAATTTTTTTAGTAATTTTCTATTAAACTTGAATTTCAATATAAAAATAAATGACGTTGGAAACATCATTAATAGATTTATAATTTCTTTTTAATAAATGAATTTTTTTCTTACCTGATTTCTGAAATTATGCTCGAGCACATATCATGATCTTTTAATGCACATTATATATATGAGTTTCTTCGCATGGGCTACGCCCGTGCTCGAAACTCTAGGGTGGCCTTCGGCCACATCCAGGTGGATTTCGTCCGCCTCCGCACGGACTATGCCAAGAGCACTCGACGCCATGTATCTTTGTTTGACGTCGAGTGCTCTCGACGCCAACATCTGTTTTTTGTCGAGTGATCGTGGCATTGAGAGCACTCGACGCCAATACTTTGGTGTCGAGAGCACTCAACGCCAAGATCACTCAACGCACAACAGCTCTTGGTGTCGAGGGCACTCGACGCTAAGCAATGATACATGACGTCAGACAGCCTGCAGCACTCCAAAGTCTTGGCGTTGAGTGCTTTCGACGCCAAGATCTGTTTTACGTTGAGTGATTTTGGCGTCGAGAGCACTTGACGCTAAGACTTTGGAGTGATGTCTGGCTTCATGCATCCGTTCTTAGCGTCAAGTGCTCTCGACGCCAAGAGCTGTTGTGTGTTGAGTGATCTTGACATTGAGTGCCCTCGACACCAAAGTCTTGGCGTCGAGTGCTCTCAACGTCACGATCACTTGACGGAAAACAGATGTTGGAGTCGAGAGCACTCGACGCCAAGCAAGGACCCATGGCATCGAGTGCTCTTGGCATAGCCCGTGCGGAGGCGGGCAAAGCCCGTCTGGATGCGGTCGAAGGCCGCCAGAGAGCTTCCAGCACGGGCGTAGCCCGTGCGAAGTTGCTCGTATACATATATATATATACGAAATGGATATCCCCATATCCTTCTGTAAATTTATGATTCTTCTTTTTAGTGTTATGAATATGATATAATAAAATATGACATGGGTTTTTCATTGACCGTACTCGATGCATTGTTGCGGGCACACATCAAGCCAGGCAGCACCCGCAATATATACATAGGAGTACTCAAAATGATCGTAAAAAAATATAAATCGATATTATAATTTTTATTTTATAAAAAAATTTACGTTTTGACGTAAAAACATTAATTTCTCGCCATCTTTCTCTTCCTATTCTCTCCCTCTCTCTCCGCCCCTTTCTCCTCTCCCTTCCGTCATCTCTCTCATATTCTCTCTCCCTCTCTCTCCTCCCCCTCTTTGTCTCTCATGTAGGGATAAGATTTATTTGATGAGATCCAATGGTTAAAACTTAAAGTATAGTGTGTCTCAAGATATATATATATATATTATTATATATATATATATATATATATATATATATATATATATATATATATATTATATAAATGAATATGCTTATTTGGGAAGCACACCAGATTTTTCATTTCAGCCACACGATTAAAAAACTTCAATGATTTCTTGCCGTCGGATCAAAATGCTACATATCCTCATCAAATCTCGCCCCATGTGCTGAGCCCTGTGCAAATCTTTATTGTATTATTAAAATGCTAGATCTCCTTATCAAAATGTTGCATCTTTATTGTGCTGACAAGACCGTACCGGCAAAAGCAAAGCAACAGCCTTTTCCACTACTGTGTTGGCAAGCCCCTCCTGAAACCCACCCGCAAACCATCATTGCCATCGCCGAAACTGCGGAAAATTTTTTGGTATGCCTAGCATACAAGAAATCCCGTGCGCCAATAAATAGGCCCAAAGAGCTGGTCCCACCTTCTTTTCGTTGACTCCAGCTCAGGAATTTTTCCCCCGCACCGATTTCTCCCGCTCCTTCTTCCTAGTAACCCAAAATAGAGATTTCTCCCGCGCTGATTTCACCCCGTCGGCCATTTTCGCCCTTTCGAGCTCCTCATTCTCCACGTCGACCTGCCTCCTAGTCGTTAGCTCGCTGCCTACTGCATTCAGCTGGAGGAAACCATGGATCCAGTTGTTGGAACTTCTGAACATCTCCCGCCAAACCAGGTTCAGCTAGAGAAATCGATGGATCCAGTTGTTGAAACTTTTGAACATCTCCCGCTAAGAACAAAGGTGAACTTATTTCTGAATTTTGTTGTGCTTTTTTGAGTGGAGAACAAATTTCCGGTTGGACTTATTTATGATGTTCTGTGCAGTTCTGCGCAGTTCTGTTAACATCCGGCTGGATTTTGTATATTGTGATTGTTTATTTGTGATGTTTTCTTGTAGGGAAATACCTCTGTAGTTTTCCCAATTGTGCATTCAGAGGAGGAGGCATACAAACTGTATTGTGACTATGCTCATCAACTTGGATTTAGCATTCGAAAGCAACGCATCTTGTACTGGACACACACTCGGATTATAAAATTTAGAGAGTATTCATATTCCAAAGCTGGTCTGAAGCGTTCCACTCCAAAGGAGGAAGGCCCAAAAAAGTATCACAAACTAGATACCCGGACTGGATGTAAGGCTTGCATACATTTTGAAAGTGAGGGATAAGATCAATCCTAACTCTAGAGGGGGGGTGAATAGAGTGATTTAAAATAGTTTTGCAAATTAAAACTTGTATGGAGAGAAGACTTAGATTTACTTAGTGTATGGTGCTATAGCAATTAATCAAAGTAAGAAGAAAATCACAGCACAAAGCAAAACACAAAGAAACAAGCAACCAGAATACACAAGGAGCTATAGTGGTTCCCCAAAATCTTGGGTAGTCCACTCTTCTATCACCCTAGATAGGAATCCACTTCAAGATGAGTTGATCAGGTGTCTTGAGCACCAGAGAGTTTTTGACCAGGTTCTCACAAACCAAAGGGCTGATTTTTGACCAGGTTTCAACAAAACCAAAGGTAACTTTTGAAGGGAGTTAAAACCCTGTACAGAAAGAAAAAGAAAAAGCTGATGTTGTCTTCTCTATCAATAAGTAGAGAGAAGCAAAGTGGATCTGTTGATGTTGTCAAAGCTCCCCCTGAGATCAAGAAGTAGTTCAGGAAGGAGAGCTTTGCACAAGGGTGACAGGTCTTCAATGATCTGATCTGCTCCAGCAAAAGATGATCCAAACAAGTTGGATGGTTGTGTCTGAAGCAATCAGAATTCCTGTGTGTAAGCTTGAATGAATATCACAGAGAGCAAGAGGAAGAAGTCTTTTTTTGTTCTCTGTTGACTGATAGAATTATATCTCTGTGTTCTTCTTCTGAGTCTTTGATAGCCGTTGGCAGCAGACATTAAATGCTTTCCTTAAATGTTCATGTCTCAAAAGGAAGTGTCAGACAAACATTCCTTAGAAAATTCCTTGAGCCATGCACCAGATTTGCTGTAACGGCCAATAAATCTTCAGCATTAATTGTTCTGACAGAAGGAATTTGAATTCCTATTCAAAACTGACGGGAGCCTGGAAAACGTCGAGCTCACAATAAAACGTCGATCTGAGCACGACACACGTCGGCCAGAGAGTGGTTTCAGAAAGCAGAACTGGGCTTGACGGAACGTCGAGCTGAGGTCGACTCTACGTCGAGCTGAGGTCGACTCAGCGTCGAGCTGAGGTCGACTCTGCGTCGAGCTGAAGTCGACTCTGCGTCGAGCTGAAGTTGACTCTAACTAACCTATGTGACCTTTATAACAACAAGGAGGTCACAACACAAAATCCCTATAGAAATATAGTCATCCTGACCCAAATAGTAATAGGGTGTTCCAACAATCTCCCCCTATTTGGATTAGGATTACTATTTACATGAATTTAGGGATTCAAAAAGAAGTAAAGCAAGACAAAGCTAAATAAAATACAACCAGACATATGACAGAATTCTTAGCACGACCTTCAAGGGCCTACCGGCAGCAAGTGCTTCAGCCCGTTCAATCCAATTCAGCCTGCAGCACCTACATATGGACATCCACCCCAAGGGTGATAAACAAAGCAACGGTCAGCATTCAGCTGACCAATTATAATGACCCTACCCCTTACCCGGGGCAGTGATTCCTTCTCTACATGCATCACAATCACAACATATATATATTTATATATCCCAACAAGTGCTCTCACGCACAACACCATCATAAACGTCGGCCTTCGTGCCAGACGCTCCGTGCACTTAGGGCCCGCTTACAGTGTACCGAATCATCCTTAGTACCACCACCGATTAGAGGTTCTTAATGTTGGAGTTACCATGGTGATCTAGAAGTGGTTAAACATGTAATCTCACTGCCAACGCGATATGAGCCTGCAGGGTCGCACATAAGAGCATGTGGAGAAGTTGGAAGATTGACTGTGTTGGTAAGGGTTACCAATCACCACACAGAATGGGGTCGGGCAAGCTTTTCCAAAGGAGTTTCATCGAGAGTCATCGAGTATGACTCGCCGACTAAGGCAAAGTCGTCGAGAGTCGTCGGTAGTCGTCGAGTATGACTCGCCGACTAAGGCAAAGTCGCCGAGAGTCGTCGAGTATGACTTGCCGACTAAGGCAAATTCGTCGAGAGTCAAACTATTTGATTCTCGACGAATCTGTCTGCTGATTCTCATCGATTCTGTCTACTGATTCTCGCCGATTCTGTCTTCTGATTCTCGCCGACTGATTCTCGCCGAACCTGTGCTGATTCTTGGCAAATGATTCTAAAACCCTATTTTAGGTGGTCTGCGGATAGCGATACTCTCAGGTCTGTTTATGCCTTTGGTATAAATTGAGACTTAGGGTTTTGGGAAAGGCATCAGGCTTTTTCTCCTGTGGCCGAATCGAACCTGACGGAAGCGTTCCGCCGCTCGTTCGCTCCGCCGATTCCTGAACCCGACGGAAGCGTTCCGCCGCTCTTTCGCTCCGCCGATTCCCGAACCCCGCTGGACGGAAGTGTTCCGCTGCCTCGTTCGCTCCGCCGACCTCCTCCTCTCCGGTGACAGTCGCTGGTGTTGCTATTCCTGGCGCGGACCGAGCAGTCCGTGGAAGTGCAAGGTGTAGTCGATCTCCTTCCCGATATTTCGTGCAACGAAGCTCGGTGTTCTCCCGCTCGTGTGGATTTCTGCAGAGACGTAGACGCTATTTTACGTGGAACTCGCCACCGACAAGGAATCACATTTTGGAGCATCTCTGTTGAGTTTTGACTCAACACCGGAAAGGTAACTTTGACCTAGTTATTTCTTAACTTCTTGATTCAATTTTCATGGCCCGATCCCAATCTATTTGGGTTGTTCTTGATTTTTATTACTTCCGTTGCGTGCACAAGTGTTGTGCCATCCTCATAGAGAAACCAACAGTGATATCAGAGGGAGGTTTCGGCCATGATTGTTGTTTTGGAAGTTAGGTTATTCCAGTACGTGTAAACCTAGAGATTTAGAAGTGTTCTAAATGTCTAGATTTAATCCTGGAACATCAATTGTTGATGACTTTCCAAGGGAAATCCGTGGGCCCATAACCCACAGGTTAGGGGCTCTGCCCCTTGGAACCCTGCCAGGAACGTCTGAGATTTCGTGGTAATTTCTAATTGTTAGAAATTGTTGTCTCCTTAGCAGTAACCGTCCCTCGAGTGGTTAATGAACCTGTGTATTGTTTTAAATTTTGAATCCAACAATGAGAGACGAGCTTGTCTATTGCTTTAAGTCGAGTTACCTTTGCCTTTGTCCAATGCATGTAAATCTGAAGATTTGGAAGAGTCCGGATGTTCAGATTTAGCCCTTTCTTCTATCAAATGTTGATAGTACCATGTTGTGCACATAAGGGATGCATGTGAATTTTGAAAAATATTTTTCTGTGGATGTGCACATTGATCAAATGTTGATCATGGTTAATTGTTAACCTATTATCAAAAATCCCTTCATCAAATATTAAGTGTTCGGATGCCTTCCGATGGATGACACTCTTCCTGCCTCGATCGATGAAGTGTGGGCTTGCCAAAGCAAGATGCATTAATCTATCTTGGTAAGGGTGCGAGCGGATAATTGTGATATCCCACTGTCGACATCGGGTATAACTTAACTAGGTGAGCTCAAAAGTTGAGTGCCTAGAGGCATAGGGTTGGCATGCACCATATGATGGATGCGAATAAGGAGTTATTCACCAACCATACAAGAATTGCATGAGGATGCAATTGGCAAGCGTTGTCTACCTAAATAACCACATCGTAAGAGAAAAGCCAAAGCTGACTCATTGTGTTGGTGAAATACGGATCTTGTCCACTAAGAGAGTAGCTCGCTTGAACTCTCCGAATTGATAGTGAGGGCCATCATTCCGAATAAAATAGTGGGAGTTTTAATTAAAGTCCAAATTAAAAATAAATTGTATTTTTAAATTTTGGTGCCGATATTATTCTGCATGAATTCTTGTAGAATTCCATGGCAAGTGGTTCACACTCCACTCTGTCTCTGAGAGCCATCCTTGAGAAGGATAAGCTCAGTGGGACCAACTACATGGACTAGTACAGGAACCTGAGAATTGTTCTCAGGCAAGAGCGAAAGCTCTATGTCTTGGAAGAAGAAGCCCCCGAGGTGCCGACCGGGAACTCTTCCCGTGCTAATAAGGATACTTATAAGAAGTATACTGATGACACCTTAGACGTCGAATGCCTTATGCTTGCCACCATGAACTTTGAGCTTCAGAAGCAACATGAAAACATGGGGTGCAAGGAGATTTACGAGCATCTCAAGAAAATGTTTCAAGGGCAGGCTCGTCAAGAGAGGTTCGATGCCACAAAAGCGTTATTTCAGTGCAAGATGGGAGTTCGAGACTCAGTAGGGACTCACGTACTCAAGATGATTGGGTATATAGAGAACCTTGAAAGACTGGGTTTTCCTCTAGGTCAAGAGTTGGCCACAGATCTGATCCTGCAATCGTTGCCGGACAGTTATGAGCAGTTTGTCTTGAACTACAACATGAATGAAATAGACAAGACACTGCCCGAGCTCCTAGGCATGTTAAGAACTGCCGAGATAAACATGAAGAAGGCCAAGCCTGCCAGCCCCATACTGATGGTGCATAAGGGCAAGGCCAAAGCCAAGGGCTCTATGAAGACGAAGGTGGGACCTAAGTCACATCTTGAGCCCAAGTCTTCTGCATTGAAGAAAAAGAAGAGAACGGTGAAGGAAGTGAAATGCCACCAGTGTGGCAAGGCTGGTCATTGGAGGAGGAATTGTCCTTCTTACATTGAGGGTCTATAGAAAATGAAGGGAGGTATGACTTCCGCTTCAAATATTTACGTTATAGAGATAAACCTTTCTGCTCCTTCATCTTAGGTATTAGATACCGGATGTGGTTCACACATTTGTACAAATATGTAGGAACTGGAAAGGAGAAGATTGCTGAGTAAAGGGGAGGTGGACCTGCATGTCAGCAATGGAGCAAGAGTTGCTGCTGTAGCCGTAGGGGTTTACCGTCTTTTTTTGCCCAGTGGGCTTATAATAGAATTAGATAATTGTTATTTTGTTCCGGCCATAACTAGAAACATTCTATCTATTTAATGCTTGGACATGATTGGATTTTCTTTTATAATAAAGAACAACTGTTGTTTTATACTTAAGAATGATGTTTGTTATGCTGTAGCCCAATTGTTTAATGGTCTTTATGTTTTGAACTTGGACCATCTGATCTATAATGTAGAAAATAATAAAAGACTAAGAACAAATGACTCGAATCCTACATATCTCTGGCATTGTCGTTTGGGCCATATAAACGAGAAGCGCATATCCAAGCCATAAAGATGGACTTTTGGACTCATTTGATTATGAATCATTTGAGCGATGCGAATCTTGTTTGTTAGGCAAGATGACTAAAACCCCTTTCACTGGTTATACTGAGAGGGCTGAAGATCTCTTGGGTGTTATACATAGTGATGTATGCGGACCCATGAGCTCCATGGCTAGAGGTGGGTATTTCTACTTCGTTACATTTACTGATGATTTCAGTAGATACGGATATGTGTATCTTATGAAGTGCAAATCCGAGACCTTTGAAAAGTTCAAAGAGTTCAAGAATGAAGTAGAAAACCAGTTGGGAAAAGGGTTAAAGCACTCCGATTTGATCGAGGTGGTGAATACCTGAGTCATGAGTTCCGTGATCATCTGAAAGAGTGTGGTATTGTATCACAGCTCACTCCACCTAGAACACCACAACATAATGGTGTGTATGAGAGGAGAAATCGTACTCTATTAGACATGGTACGTTCGATGAAGAGTCATGTAGACTTGTCTGTTTCCTTTTGGGGTTTTGCTTTAGAGACTGCTGCAATGACACTGAATCGCGCTCCAACGAAAGCGGTTCTGAAGACACCATATGAGATATGGACTGGGAAGCGTCCTAGTATGTCGTTCATTAAAATTTGGGGTTGTGAGGCATACGTGCGACGTCAAATGCCTGACAAGCTGGAACCCAAATCGGATAAATGTTATCTGGTGGGATATCCTAAGGAAACGAAAGGGTATTACTTTTACCTACCGTCCGAGGGCAAAGTGTTTGTCGCAAGGACCGGCGTCTTCTTAGAGAGAGAATTCTTATCAAGAAAGACTGAAAAGGTAGAACTTGAAGAAGTTCAAGAACCACAATTAATGAATGAACCAGAATTGGAATCTGAGACATGACTACAAGATGTTGTAGCTAGAGAACCTGCTCAAGAAACACAAGTCCTACGTAGATCTGGTAGACCTAGATTTGAGCCCGAGAGATATGGATTTCTCATGTCTCAAATAGGTAATGTGTTGCTTATGGATCATGATGATGAACCAGCAACCTACCAAGAGGCTATGAATGGACCGGACTCCGACAAATAGCTTGAGCCTATGAAATCCGAAATGGACTTCATGTATGCAAACCAAGTTTGGAACTTGGTGGAACCACCTGAAGGGGTACGATCCATAGGGTGCAAATGGGTCTTCAAGAAGAAGACCGACATGGATGGGAATGTACAGACATTCAAAGGGCAACTGATGGCTAAGGGTTTTAAGCAAATTCATGGTATTGACTATGATGAGACCTTTTCCCCTGTTGCCATGGTAAAGTCCATAAGGATATTGCTTGTTATTGCTGCGTATTATGCCTACGAGATCTGGCAGATGGATGTCAAAACGGCTTTCCTTAATGGAAACCTTCTTGAGGAAGTGTACATGACACAACCCGAGGGTTTTGTATCCCCAAATGAAGCCACTAAAATATGCAAGCTGAATAGGTCCATCTATGGACTGAAGCAGGCCTCTCAAAGTTGGAATCTTCATTTTGATGAGAAAATCAAAGAGTTTAGTTTCATCAAGAATGAAGATGAGCCTTGTGTTTACAAGCGAATAAGTGAGAGCATTGTTGTCTTCCTGATATTGTATGTAGATGACATACTATTAATTGGGAATGACATTCCTACCCTGAAAGTTGTTAAGAATAACCTTGGGAACTGCTTTTCTATGAAGGACTTGGGTGAAGCGACTTACATACTCGGTATTAAGATCTATAGAGATAGATCGAAGAAGTTGCTGGGTTTTACCCAGAGTACATACATTGAGAAGGTGTTGAAGCGGTTCAACATGCTTGGGTCCAAGAAAGGATTTTTACCCATGTCTCATGGTGTGAATCTCTCTAAGGACCAATGTCCAAAATCTTGTGAAGATAAGGACCGCATGAAGTTGATTCCATATGCTTCGGCAATTGGATCAATCATGTATGCAATGTTATATATTCGACCTGATGTCTCCTTTGCTTTGAGCATAACTAGCAGGTATCAGTCAGACCCCGGTGAGTGTCACTGGATTGCAGTCAAGAATATCCTGAAGTACTTGAGAAGGACAAAGGATGTGTTCTTGGTGTATGGTGGAGAGGAAGAGCTCGTTGTAAGTGGTTACACGGATGCTAGCTTCCTAACTGATAGGGACGATTCAAAGTCTCAGTCAGGGTTTGTGTTTTGCCTTAATGTAAGAGCAGTGAGCTGGAAGAGTTCCAAGCAAGAGACAGTTGCTGATTCTACAACAGAAGCCGAGTATATCGCTGCAGCTAACGCAACAAAGGAGGCTGTATGGATTAGGAAATTCATCGGCGAGCTTGATGTAGTTCCTAGCATTGTTGGTCCCATAGTTCTCTACTGTGATAACAATGGTGCAATTGCACAATCTAAGGAACCTAGATCCCATCAGCGCTCCAAGCACATACTTCGGCGGTTCCATCTTATTCGTGAGATTGTCGAACGAGGAGATGTGAACATCTGCAGAGTGCCGACTGAGGAGAATATTGCGGATCAACTGACAAAGCCTCTCGCGTAGAGAAAGCATGATGGTCATACTAGATCAATGGGTATACGATACCTAAATGATCAGCTCTAGTGAGAGTCTTGCGGGTTGCGTGTAAACATATATTCTGTTGGCTATTTGTTATTTATTCATATGATGAACTGTGTACCTAGATTTTTCTTTTACAATTAATGGCAAGTTCTTTTATTATGGTTTCTCTATGCGATAGTTAAATGTTAACATAATAAATACCCTCAGAATGTTCGCTTCCATAGGACATCAAGTACGCGACTTGAATGTGAGAGCCTATGATTATTTGAAGCTTCATTCTTAAAAGGTCCCTGGTCGTTGTATCATCATAGAAGCTAAGGGTGATGATGATACATTAAGACTAGCACGTGCGTTGACTGATGACCAGTTCTCACAGGTCATGATATTGTGATATCAAGTCATCACGTGGGTACTTGTTAATGAACAAGTTGTACTGGAAAGACCCAACCTGAGACTACTTTGTGGATTGTTATCTAAACGTGTCACGAGTAGGTCTCAATTGACAATGGTGTTGTAGTCCTTTGACCTGAAGTCACAACATTCATCAAGTGAGGAAGAGCGTGCTTTGATGCCATCTAAAGTCTTCCTTGAGAAAGGTTGATGATAAGGGTGGTTGTTGGGCACGTTACGAATCATTTGGGTGTTTGTGTGTGAGCAGATATGGGATTTGTCCACCTATATGACAGGAGTTGCATCCATGGGCCCCTTGATGGAACTGGATTGAGAAATGCATGACCATACTTGGTTGAGTCAATATGTGATATTGGACTCACCATTCTCTGGAAGTCCGTTCTAGATCAAGAAACTTGGATTGAGCTATTACGAGGGTGACATGGTCCATGCCTCTAGTTCTTTCTGGATGTAAAGGACAAAGGGACAAAGACAACGCTGGGACATTGTTCATAAAGGCTTATGAGTTATGAACTCTTATTGCTTGGGTAGCAATGATGCATTGCTAGATGTCGCTCATTGTTTGTGAGGTTTTTGGTTTGATGCTTTCAAGATCAAGTGGGAGACTGTTGGAGTTACCATGGTGATCTAGAAGTGGTCAAACATGTAATCTCACTGCCAACGCGATATGAGCCTACAGGGTCGCACATAAGAGCATGTGGAGAAGTTGGAAGATTGACTGTGTTGGTAAGGGTTACCAATCACCACACAGAATGGGGTCGGGCAAACGTTGCCAAAGGAGTTTCGTCGAGAGTCGTCGAGTATGACTCGCCGACTAAGGCAAAGTTGTTGAGAGTCGTCGGTAGTCGTCGAGTATGACTCGCCGACTATGGAAAAGTCGTCGAGAGTCGTCGAGAGTCGTTGAGTATGACTCGCCGACTAAGGAAAATTCGTCGAGAGTCAAACTGTTGGATTCTCGACGAATCTGTCTGCTGATTCTCACCGATTCTATCTACTTATTCTCGCCGATTCTGTCTTCTGATTCTCGCTGACTGATTCTCGCCGAACCTATGCTGATTCTTGGCGAATGATTCTAAAACCCTATTTTAGGTGGTCTGCGGATAGCGATACTCTCAGGTCTGTTTATGCCTTTGGTATAAATTGAGACTTAGGGTTTTTGGAAAGGCATCGGGCTTTTTCTCCTGTGGCCCAATCGAACCCGATGGAAGCGTTCCGTCGCTCGTTCGCTCCGCCGATTCCCGAACCCCACCGGACGGAAGTGTTCCACCACCTCATTCGCTCCGCCGACCTCCTCCTCTCCGGCGACAGTCGCCGGTGTTGCTATTCCTGGCGCGGACCTAGCAGTCCGTGGAAGTGAAAGGTGTAGTCGATCTCCTTCCCAATCTTTCGTGCGACGAAGCTCGGTGTTCTCCCGCTCGTGTGGATTTCTGCAGAGACGTAGACGCTATTCTACGTAGAACTCGCCACCGACAAGGAATCACATTTTGGAGCATCTCTGTTGAGTTTTGACTCAACACCGGAAAGGTAACTTTGACCTAGTTATTTCTTAACTTCTTGATTCAATTTTCATGGCCCGATCCCAATCTCTTCGGGTTGTTCTTGATTTTTATTACTTCCGCTGCATGCACAAGTGTTGTGCCATCCTCATAGAGAAATCCAACACTTAACTTGTTGGTTATGGACATTAGTCTACCACAACATGCATCTGGGAGATATCCTCGCCCTTCCCAATAAGAGGTGTTCACCTCACGACAACCATTCAGTATTTTAGATCGATCCACCACTGTGGTGTAACAACCCGGGAAGGCCCGCAGCCCCCCATTTGTATTTTCACCAATCGACCTCTCACCCTGCAGGCACAGGTCAACCCTTTCCCATTGCTCAAATCGTCAATAGCACAGATCTTGACGTGGATCGACTTTCCCTTTCCTGTTCAATCCACAACTCACGCAGAGCCGCTTTCCAATTCAGCACACAACTCATGCAGAGCCTCTTTCCAATTCAGCACACAACTCATGCAGAGCATACAATTCACGCAGCACACACCACACAAGGAGCTCACCCAGAGCTTCCTAGATATGGGAGAATTCACCATTCACAGGTACTCTCACAAACTCCGTCCAATACTCGTTTCATACACGGAGTCTTCTCCGGTTCGTAATATAAACATCACCAATCCAGACTACACGTCCGGATGGGCTTCACATAACATTCTTATTCCATACTACACATTTTCGGATCTAGATGCAGACTCAACCGGGGATATAAACTATCAACCCGCTAGAATCGCTTATGCTTTCCACCTCTTGGTGGAGGATTCCATACACATGCATAAAGGAGGACTTAACTTGTACAAGAAGGAGATCGTTACCTTTGACGATCGCTTTGGAGCCATGGAAAACTAGCCGGATGAAAGGCACCGCAACGGCCTTGCCTCCATAAATCTGAACTCGGCTCTTGATTCAGAACGTTGAAGCTCCTTCGGCAGCCAGATTCCTTCTTCCTCCTTCCTTCCATTCTCTCCCCTCTCTCTATCTCTTTAGAAATAGAGTGGCCAAAGATAAATGAGAGTTATTCTTCAACTCCCGGCCTTATAACAGCAGGAAGACCTCTGGACCATTGGATCCAATTTGAAGGAAATGAACGGCCACGATCCATCCTGAAAATGAATTTCCTAGGCTGAACACGGCTTGTGACACGCCCGTGTCACATGCCGTGTGCCTTAAGCAACAAAGGAACCGACTCAACCAGACCAGGACACGGCCATAGGACACGCCCGTGTCCCAGGCCGTGTGCCAGACACAGCTTCGTACATGCCCATGTCCAGCCCGTGTTATCTGTTTACACAGATCTGGGCACAACCCGAGAAGGACATGGCCATGGGACATGCCCGTGTCACAGGCCGTGTGCCCAACCGACTTGCCTCTCGAGGATCGTCGACTGCATTTCGTCGAGATCATTTCACCGAACTAACAGGACACGGACCTGGACACGCCCATGTCATAGGCCGTATGCCCCACTCGAGGCCAACTCGAGCGCCACTAGAGGCCCACTCGAGATCCACTCGAGTACACCGAGTAGGACACAACCTTGGACACGCCAGTATCCCTGGCCGTGTTGCTCAGTCTACAGTCCAAGGATTTTTAGGGTGTTACACTCCGACCATGCGCATCACCGTTCAGATGCTGCTTTTTACCTAGCGGTGGCCGGCGAGCCAGCAACCGCTGGCCGCCACCTAGTAAATTTTTTTACCTAGAGACGGCCGGCGACTGCGGGCTCGCCGTCCACCGGTCGCCCTTGATTCACCAACGAGCACGCCGACGAATCCAGGGCGGCCAGTGTTCGACGAGCTCATAGCCTCCGGTCTCCTCTAGGTAAAGGGTGTTGTGGGAAAAAATAAATGGCGATGACACTGTAGCAGGCAGGAGTGCGATGATCAAAGCCAATAGCTCCTATTTGCGTCCCTCAAGCCCGCTTCTAAACTTGCCCGTAAATGATATTTCCCCCTATATATATATATATATATATATATATATATATATATATATATATATATATATATATATATATATATATATATATATATATATATATATATATATATATATATATATATATATGGCACTGTTACGTGCACACCACTTTTGGCTATGTGCACACCAAATTCTTAAAATAAATGACGATGTTACGTGCACACTACTTTTGGCTATGTGCACACCAAACTCTTAAAATAAACAATACCACTATTTTTTTTCAATCCCACCTATATTAAACATAAGCGCACACCCCACTTCTATTTTCTTCTGAAAGCCTAAACCCTACCCTCGCCCCAGCTTTCGCCTCGCTTCACATGATATACAAGTAGAGTTGGATGAAATACTCTAAAAATACAATACATCATCAACTATTCTAAAAAATGAATTGAAAAAAATTACGGAAGCTACTGGATCCTACAATAAGCCAAACTGTAGAAGCTTTGGTTTCGTGCCACATAAAGGGGCGATCAAATGGAAGCTTGAACAAGCAAAACGATCATGCATGTATTAATATTCAATTTTAAGTAGCATACAAATATTTTATTTATTTAAGACAACTAATATTCATATCTTTATGTTCGTGCATGTCTACATGAACTTAAAAATGGACCGTTCCAATTTTTAATTATATCGGTAGAAATGATTTGAGATTTTTATTTTTTATTTTGTTTGTTTTTTGTTGGTTTGAAATGTAGAAGAGAAGAAATTTTTTATATTTGAAGTAACAAAAAAACAAAAACTTTATTTGGGTGTTTATTTAACAATTTGGCATACAAATAAAATGTATGGTTTTTACATGACATTTTGGCATTCAAATAAAATTTATGGTGTACACATAGCCAAAAATGGTGTGCACGTAACATCGTCATATATATATATATATATATATATATATATATATATATATATATATATATATATATATATATATATATATATATATATATACGAGTGACAGTGCACGGGGGGCCCCCGTGCCCCCGCGCGACAGTACCTGGCCTATGGCGGCGGGCTCCGCCCGCCCCCCTATAGGGGTGAAATTTGTCGTGGGAGGCGACATTTGTCGTGGGAGGCAACAAATGTCGTGGGAGACGTCATCTGTCGTGGGAGGCGTCATCTGTCATGGGAGGCGTCATCTGTCGTGGGAGGCGACAGCTGTCGTGGGAGGCGACATCGGTCGTGGGAGGCGACATCAGTCGTGGGAGGCGACATCGGTCTTGGGAGGCGACATCGGTCGTGGGAGGCGACATCGGTCTTGGGAGGCGACATCGGTCGTGCAAATTGTATCAGCAAATAGAAGGTTATGCACTAATGTATTGTTGACCAAGTCCATAATTTTAACTGCAAATTGAAAAGCATTGGAATATATTGAAAATTATGTAACAATACAGGAGACACAATATTCTGTTCTTGGTGGCAATCGTAACCGTTGTCATGCAAAGCATAAGTATCTATATCTGTGGAGTTTATGCCGAACGAAGAACTTGTATTTGACATTCTTGTTTTTATTAATTAGAAGCCCTCCATCCTTTAAGCAATTTCTGTATTGTTCCAACGTTGTAATCGATATCTTTAATAATTTACATATCTTTGACAACAATGAAGTGAGAACCCTTTAGCAATTTCATCTATTGTTTGTATAAATTAATATACAAACAGGCTAAACTGCAGCACATGTTCATCATATTGTTTTTAAATAACTAAAGAAATGGCAACAATGAAGTGAGAACCCTTTAGTAATTCTATCAGAGAACATGTTCTATGAAAATTTCATAAAGCCATTGATGCATACCCGTCCGAGAATATTGTTTGAAAGCAGGATCTAAAATTGTAGCATAAGTAGCATATTTACGGAACAATAGAATAAGTAGCATATTTACGGAAGAGTAGCACATGTTCATGATGCTGTATATAAATATTTGTAAATAGCTAAATAACTTATGTTGTTGTATGATGATGCAAGAGACGGCAGTGTTGGATTAACAATTATATCAATATTTGTAAATAACTAAATAACTTATGTTGTTGTATGATGATGCAAGAGACGGCAGCGTTGGATTAAGAAAGGGCCTATGTTGTTGTATACGAAAATGCTGCAATTGTAGATTTGCCAAAGTATAGCAAAATTATACCAAAATCCTGCAAGTGTAGATTTGCCAAAGTATACCAAAACTCCTATAACTTCTGCAAAACACATGGACAGCAATTTCAGATCCTGCAGGCTTTCAAAGAATAAGATGAACATGTGCTAGGCTGAGAGGATGGAGCAATGTGACTTGTTCAGCGGAGGCGCAGAACTTACTTACCCGATACAGAGGTTGAGAGGAAGGAGCAGCGTGGGCGGGTTCAGCGGTGGCGCAGATCTTCGAGAATGTGTAAGATCTGCGTGAAGGGGAGGGGTTTGCATCAATGGCAGAAATGGGGTTAGGGTAGAGGGTGTGAGTGAGATTTAGGTGAGGAACTTACTTAGCCGATGCAGAGGTTGAGGGAGGACTTGCCCCGAGCGTCGAGGAGAGTGCGGGTGCGGCGATTCGCGATTTTCCTGGAGCGTGGAGGAAGCGACGGTTTGCCCCGGTGATGTGGAGGTTGAGGGAGGAGTTGAGCGGCGATTCGCGATTTTCCCGGAGCGTGGTGGAAGCGACGGTTTGCCCCGGCGATGTGGAGGTTGAGGGAGAAGTTGAGCGGCGATGTGGAGGAAGAGACGCGTGAGGCGGAAGAGACGCGCGAGGAGTTGCGATGTGGAGGTTGAGGGAGGAGTTGAGCGGCGATGTGGAGGAAGAGACGCGTGAGGCAGAAGAGACGCGCGAGGAGTTGGGTGCCTGGGATTGAAAGAGAAGTAGGGTTTGGGGAGAGACGGCCGGCTTGGAGGAGGCATCGCGCGGAATGGTTAATATATCGGGGAGGAGGCTTTGCGCGGATCGCTTGGACGGACGGCTCAGATATTTTTGAAGGGCCTCACTTGTTACACCAAGCAATCGGAACGGTCGCCCATATATTTTTGTATATATAGTATAGATTGACCATATAAAGAAGTATGAGAAGCATGAAATAAAAATTCATTGGAAGAGTTATGGCCGTCGGATCTACATCAAATCTTTATCAACCATTTGTTTTTTATATATTAAAAAAAATGAAACTTTCTAGGTATCCTAAACCTACAGCCATTAAAGGATATGGAGAGAGGGAGAGTGAGGGGAGAGAGAGGAGAGAGGGGACTTTGATGGCAGGATATAATAAATATAATATAGAGAGGGGGCGGTGAGAGAGAAGCAAATGGAGAGAGAGGGAGGGGAGAGAATGTCGTAGAAAGAGAGAATGATCGGAAGAGAGAGAGAGATTTAATAAGAGAGGAGCAAAATTAATTATTGTAAGTTAATACGTACATTTTTTTACAAAATAAAATTTATAATCGTGATTGATGTTTTTTTACGATCATTTTGAGTACTCATATGTATATGTTGCGGGCACGGCCGCCGGGGGCGGGCGAAGCCCGCCGTCGCCGAGAGGGTACTGTCGCGCTTGGCAGTAGGGGCGGAGCCCCGTGTCGTGCACTCGCCGTGCGACGCAGACGAAGTCCGTCATCGCCGGGCGGGTACTGTGGCGCGTAGCCATTGGGCCGGAGGCCCGTGCCTGTCACTCGTATATATATATATATGGATTTAATGGACAAACACAGGAACTGTACTTGGCTTATATACAGAGCATATATATATATATATAACCAGGTGTATTTTCAAAAGGTGTGTGCGCTGTGTATATAATCCAAGTACAGTTCTTGTGTTTTTTCATTAAATCCATATATATATATATATAAATATAACCAGGTGTATTTTTAAAAGGTGTGTGCGCTGTGTATATAAGCCAAGTATAGTTCCTGTGTTTTTTCATTAAATCTATATATATATATATATATTAAAAAGGAAAAACACCTTTTGGTTAAACATTCACTTTCCAATTTTACCCCTCTTTTTAAAGAAATTTTCAGTTTTAAAATTTGTGTTTTTTATTTTTAAAAATGTGATCTCATATAGACAAAGTCATCTACCTACAATAAAAAAAGTGTTTTACCAGCCACTCACAAACTTCTATGCCCACCCCCAAAAATGTGTGACAAGTGGAGTATAAAACTCAAGGGTTTGCGAACGGTGGGAGCATAGTCGTGTCAGGACAATGTTGTGGTCGTGATAATATTGTGCATGTCATGAGGGCCCCCATGCACTATCATAGATGAGGTACTGTCTCGATTGGTCGTAGGGAAGGAGGCTCGTGCTTGTCACTCGTGTATGTATATATATAAGCAGTCATGCACGAGGGACCCCGTGCAGGCAAAATTCATCGTGAGTGCGACATTTGTCGAGGGGCGACATTTGTCGTGGTGGTGACATTTTTCATGGGCACGACATTCTTCGCGGGGGTGACATTCGTCATGGGGGCGACATTCTTGGTGGGGACGACATTTATCATAAGGGCGACATTCATCGTGCGGGCGACAAAAGTCATGGGGACGACAAAAGTCGTGGGGGCGACATTTGTCGGGGGAGACATTCATTATGGGGGCGACATTCGACTGAAAAGCTAAATCCCAACCAAAATTACCTCGTGCGTCGTGCGGGGAACATTTGTCATAGGTGTTACATTTGTCAAGAGGGCAAATTTTATCGTGGGGACAACATTTGTCATGGGGGTGAAATTTGTCGTGGGGGCAACATTTGTCGTGGGGGCGAAATTTGTCGTGGGGGCATCACTTGTCGTGGTGGCGTCACTTGTCATGGGGGCGATATTCGTCGTAGGCGCGATATATGTCGTGAGCACGTCATTCATCGTGGGGATGACATTGGTCTGAAAAGCTAAATCATGTTTTTTTCTTAACTGTTAATCATGTTTTTGTCTTAACTATTAATCATGTTTTTGGCTTAACTTTTTTTTTTGTATTTGGTGAGTAGATTCCCGTGAAGATTTATTTCAATGAAAAACAAATATAGCAGTGTGAATAGGAAGTTGGATTCCATCCTCCCCACTGCAAACATTCGGTGTGGGTCGACATTTGTGAGGAAGGCTACATTCAGTGGGGGATGAGCATATAGATCAGTAAACAAATACTACAAAGAAATTGCATGAATGAAGCAGATTTCTTCTTTTATAAAGCTTGAGCAAAAGTCTATTATAAAACTTGAGCAATCTCTACTTTTAATTTTTGGCATATTGACGCAAATCTTAAGGAGCATATTGCATCAATGAGTTTAAGGAAGAACAACGGTTTTATATAATAGTAGCATATAAGTAGTTTATATGACATTAACATATAAGTAGTTTATATAACAGTAGGATTGATTACAAATATTTTGTAAACACATTAAAACTTGCTCACATTTCTGGCAAAAATTTAAACCCTACAAACACACAAAATCTGTCATAATCTGGCAGTTGAATCCAGATCGAAAAATTGGCATCCCCTTCTGATGCAATGTATAGATATCATTCAGTGACCTTGAGAGATCCTGTTTCAAACTAAGTTGTAAATATAAAAATCAATAAGGTAGCAACATTGTAACGTGTTAAAACATCAATATTGAAACCATAGTGTAATATTTGCTAGGTGTTACCTCCTCATCATATCAAAAACAAAATTCCACTCTTCTCTTGCACTGTCGGTATAATTAGCCTAAAACCTTCAACTTCAGTAGGCGGACCATCAGACCATCTGTTTGTACTCAATTTGCAAATTTCATCGTAATATTCATAATCAATGTCGGTGTTTACAGTGGTATTGTAGTTTTTATCTCTTGAGACTGACAGAGCTGAGAAACAAATGATACATTTGAGATAAATGAAAGTATTTAACATGTAATATTATTTTAGATTATTTAAAATGCACAAAATTAGATCTGTAAAGTATAAAGATCTTATGTTGGACCAGGCCACCCCGATTTGGCAACGACGTCGACGCCTAAGATTGTTGTTGGTCTGTCATCTGCATGTGTTTGAGATGAAGTAGAGTTCAAAATTAGAGCATGTAGATGAATAAAAAATTAAATACAAAAAATAGAAGACACAATAAAACACATACATATTACAAAAGTTACATTAATTCATACAATCTATGTAATTTGGCTTGATGCAAGTAATTTTGTGAATATTTCTTTGAACAAAATATTTCTAGTGTATAGTCCTTCCTGCTCATCCAATGGACCATTTTTAATCATCACTTTAGTGTTTTTTTTTCAGAAACTCCTCTTGACAATGCCACATACAGTTGATCATGGCTAAAAACATCATTAGGTAAATATACTCCAACATTTGAAATTATTTGGCCCTGTGATTTGTTGATGGTCAGAGCATAGCTCAAATGTATTGGGAACTGCTTTTGGGTGAGCTCAAAGAACAACTTAACATCCTTTGCACTCTTCAAGGGAATTCGTGGTAGAAATACTTTGTGTCCTTTAAATTCTCCGCTCAATATTTCAACTTCAATAACATTTCTTGGAAATATTACACATGTAAATCTTGTTCCATTGCACAACCTAATTTTTGGATCAATATTTCTAATCAGCATTATCGGTGAACCTTTCTTGAGATTGAGCTTGTGAGGTGGTAGATTTTCTGGATTTATTCAATTTAAGAATTCTGGTAAATATAAATTATGGGTGTCATCAACAACATAGTCAAAAGAGTAGTATGTTTTGCATTCCCCTGGGTATATATCAATATATTTTTCATTTATTCTGTTGACATCCTCATTTAAAGGCATTATTATTGCTCTTCTTTCCATGTATCTGACATCAGTTGGGGAACCTAGCTCAGGAAATATTGCATCGATCAATATATTTACAAAACGTTCATCTTCCCAAGGTACGACCATGGAGTTTGGAATTTGAATCATATCATTTAGCACAGTTGGCTCATCACCGTTACTCATGCGCAATAAGAACTCTGAGAAATGAGGATCGCCATGAGCTTGCATGTTCACAGTTAAGCTAAGAATTTGAACATTCGACCTAAGATACGATTCAACGATGCTCGCACTAATAATTTGAGATTTTGTTCCATTTACAACAACCAATGTTAGCTGTCGGAAATCACCACCAAAGATCATAACTTTGCCCCCAAAGGCACATCCTTGAAAGATCGATCCACAGTATAAACTGCCTTCTTATGAATCATTGGGGCCTCATCCCAAATAATTGCTCCGGCTTTTTGTATCAATTCACGCAAATCAGACTGCTTAGTAAATTTGCATGTTGACATTATTTCAAATCTGATTGGTATTTTGAATTTTGAATGTGCAATCCTCCTACCTGGGAGCAAGTTTGATGTGATCCCTGACGAAGCTTTTGCTAATATAATGAACACTTTCTTTCTAAAAGTTGCTAGCAATGCCCGATAAAGGTATGTTTTCCCTTGTCTCCTAGACCATCTAAGAAGAACATTGCATTTTGTCATATTCATATAGTTTTACCGATTATTTTGCATGATGACAGTTGTTCTGGATTAAATAAGTGAACTGAATTTATATCATAATCGGATATTGAGAATGAAAGTTCATGTTCTATTAGGCTAGAGAAGTTGTGCAAACCCTCAAAACCTTCACTTATGGTCGGCAGACCAAAATTATTACTATTTTTATGCTATTACAGAATGTCATCTAAATCATGAAGTAATTTATCTTTTATATAAGTCTTATTTGAAGTGATTGCTGAGCTATAATATTCAGTCATACAGTCAAAATTCTCATCCCACAGGTCTTGTACAGAGGTCAGTTCACAGTATAACAGAATTGTTGCAAAAAGTCTTCTCAACGAAATTGGCATTCTAAAACATCTTGCTTCAGCCAGACAATCTCGAATGCTATTATCCTCTTCAAGAAGTCTGTGTCGCTTTGTAGCCAATGTAAAGGTTATGCATTGAATACCAGTCACACACTTTAGATCCTCAAATGATTTTGTACCCTTAACATGATTAAGTAGCAGTCGCAAGTAAAATATTTTGCCTTCCATCGGGTTGACTGCATATATCCTACTAATAACCTTTTGGGTTGATACTCTCAGTATCCACTTGTGCTTGGTAGTTAAATATCTATAGTACTTTGGAAAATCTTTATATAAGTACTTCTCGAGCTCTTAGTCATCATTATACACACTAAAAAATTCAGTCAGCATCTATCTAGAGTTCCTCTCATTTGCCAGGACACTTGAAATTATTTGGTCACTATCGAAGTGAACCTTATGTTGATTTGGTAGATGAATTTGTAGTCTCGAAATAGAGGGATATATCCTCATTAGCTCAAACTTAAATATTTTCCACAAAGTCTTGGGTGCACAAACCCAATGAACATTGATGTATTTGCTCACCTCATCATAATTAGGGGTAGGGCGAACTTAAAATGACATGCAGTTATGTCCCTTGTAGACATACTTATACAAATACTTGATATTCTTAATACTACTACATATTTTCGCATTGATATGACAATCATACTTTAAGAGTAACCACGGGTTATATGGTACGACCCATCTATTATCCACAATAATTCCTTCTCCACGACCAACTGTAATAGTTCTACTATTGTCAAGCCGACACCGATATACTGGATATGAGTCATTCCCTTGGACAGTATATTATGCAAAAGTCTTAGGATATCTTTTGTTGCACCCAAAATTTTTTATGCACTGGGCACTCGATTTGTAGTGACCACATGGGTCATGTATCATATGTTTTAGAACTGCATCATATAAAGGGTGATCCTCCAATTGATTGGGTATCTCAGTGCTCACCAACGAATCTTACTCATCTGGAGTATTTAATTTATCTTCTGCATCAAAAATAACCAACATATACATGTGGGGTAGACCTCTCTTTTGAAACTCAATGATGTGAACGTGCACAACCACCTTTCCAAGGATACCTTTATTGAAGATTTCATCTTTCAAATTTCATACTTTGCTCGAAAAATTCTTGTAAGGAGATCTGGAAGATCATATGGCAATTGTCCTAGATACAGTTCATCTTTTATTTCATTCCAGTTGGGATTGTATGTCATGGTTAAGAATATATCTGGTTTGTCGTAGTGCTGGACGATTGACATTGCATCTTGATACCTCTGATATATATCTCGAGGGCTTCTAATGAAGGAGGACGGAAGGACGGTTCATTGCCCAATGTTTCCTAAGCAGAAGGAATTTCACGAAATAAGGTAATGTACATCCATATCTACTAAAGTATGAGGAGAAACATCAATAAGAGAGTGAATGTACCAGAATCATTTTCACCAGCATTTAAGCAATCTTGCAACCACTGATATAGCTCTACACGAATCTTATTTTGATTCAGGCTAATCCATCTCAATTTTTGAGTCTCAATCTTGATGTAGTTATCTACGACATACTGTTGAAGCAGCCATCCACCATGAAGGAGTATCGATGGATTATTCAAACGTATTTATATCAATCCACAAATTGATCGAACATAGTACATTGAAACTCCAATACATGAAGTTTTGAACTACTAAGCAGAAATTTTAAAACCTGGAGAAAGCATGCATAGAAGACACAATTACTAATGCGCAGTCCCTAATCCGTCTGAAAAGCTAAATCCCAACCAAATGTACAACGAGATAGTAGAAGTGGGTATTTAAGTGGATCGTAAAAACCTATGTACTCTTTGGTTGTAGTTAGATGTCTTGTTGTAGAATGAATTTTGATCTCCCTATTGGTAGTCTCTGCAAAATATTGTATACCCACCAATACTGTAGTCACCTGAGATGCAGTAGGAAGTATGTATTGTCGGTCGGTATATTGTTGTTCACGAATAAGTAGTTGACACGATAGTAACTGCTGATGTTGAGCAATCTGTCTAAAGCTCATGATATATGGGTTGTGAGTATCAAGGATATATTTGATCTCATTTAATATTTCTACACCGAGTCCATTAATTTCCTCCAAATTATGTGAAGTTTCATTTTCGGTGTCATAGATGAACATCTGCAGAAATCGTGGTTTGTTTCTAGGAGTAGGAATAAGAGATCCAATCTTGTGATATATAGCCTCATGCTCTCTAAATATGTATAAACCTTGATTGAATGACGGGAGCGCTTCGTCAAGCGTCACACCCATGGATGTGAAAGAGAATACGTGGTTGTATGCATGAATATTTTTCCTAAAATGACGCCCTTTTGTGGTCTGGTCAGTATAAAGAGCCAGCAAGTGTGTGGGTACAGGAATGGAAGGTAAAACTACTTTTGCCAAGTTTGCAGCATAAATATTTTGATTCTTTGTGGAATAATTGAGTTGTACAGTGAGGACAAGTTGTCGGTTGTGGGAGTCGAAAGACGCTAACGTTGTTGGGCGAATGGTAATTTCTTGTTATATTTCGACAGCCTATTCTCGAATTGCGCGCAGTTTGATTATCATTAATTTCATCTGGCTGATTTGGATGTTCAGCCTCGGTTGGTTGCACTTCCAAGGTCTATTGTAAAGCAACAGATGCACGCGATTGTCTTCTCCTCGCATTCACTGCACTCCATTGTTATGTGGTCAAGGTCTAGCACCAATTACTAACACGCACTCGGGTTGATTCTCGAGCCTGCTCAGGCGTTGTCATCGAAGTCAAAGGCCTCCTTCTTTTATGCTACACTAGCCCGCCTTGAGTTGCCAATGATGATGACTCCCCCGCTTGATGTTGGTCTACCATCTATATGTGTTTGAGTTGCCATCTCAGGCGTTGTAATAATATGTTAAAGTTCATCACAACCCGTATGGTGTAAACATTTAGAAATGTGTTCCTCACTAACATTTATACTAGTGGCCCTCACTAGCACATTTCCTCACCAACATGGATTTTAGAAACTTAAACATTTATTCAGAGTTCTGAAACTTAAAAAATTTTACGGAGTTGTTAAATGATGCAACACCTCCGTCCGTCAAATATAATATAACAGAGGGTCTGACCGGAGCTCCACGCCATATTCCACAGACAGTCAGCGACGTTACTTATTAATATCACAAACCAAATGCATCCTAACTCAAAGCATTCTAGCGGAAGCTTCAAGGGTTAAATTTTTGAACTCAAGTACAACAGTAATGTCCACTATATATATACATAGGAATGTTTATTACAAAAATATACAAAAGTTACTATCGCCAAGCAATAGTCTCTATCGCCCAACGATAGTCAACAGTAAGTTAAACTATTCTGGCCTTACGGACTTATAACTGTTCTCTTTACATAAAGTGTATTCATACATCGGCGCACAGGCCGGCCACACATGAAAACAATAAAACTTCTTTGCTTGGCCTTCGAGGGCCAGCAAAGAAACAAGGGCTTCAGCCCGCTATTTCTCGCTCGGCTCTCCAGCACCTGCATAGGAACAATCCACCAGCCGGTAGTAAACAAGGCAACAGTTAGATTTTGCTAACCAATTATAACAACCCTACCCCACACTCGGGGTAGCAGTTCTCCTTCCCTACAACATCAGTAAATATAAATATAGTGGCCACAATAATGTGCATTCAAGCACCATTCACCACAGACGTAGGCTCAACTGCCACATGCCCCGTGCACTCAGGGCACATTCACGGTGTACAAGACTTCCCGGATCCCACCTCCCATTCAGAGTTCCAAGACTTAATGGTTCATTCTTAAGCATTTTAGTCTTTTCGGCCCTAGGCCTAAGACTCTCATTATGCTACCGATGATAGCCAGCTACTTTAGGCAATCTGATCAGAATAGACATAACACAGGTACAGTTCAGTCCCTTCCCGTTGCTCAGATATCCATGCCACTTTCGAATGCCGAAGAAATCAAGGAAATAGACAAGACACGGGTGGACCTCCCCTTCCCCGTTCGGCTTAATGACCTTTAGAGCTGGGAACTACAGGCTCACAACTTTGTTACGGCTCTCACGGTCATAATAGTTTGTCTCCATAGCTCAAATCACATGCTAGCCTCACGGTCTTTGCGAGATAGGCTTTGCACCAAAATAGACTGGCACTCATGGCCACCATAGTTGGGCACTACAGGCTCTCAGCTTTTCATACAATGGCCCCCCAGGTCTCCCTGAGACAGAACTCCCAAATATATCTCACTGGGAGCTATCGTCGGGCGATACTCACTGTCGCCGAGGGATAGAAAACATAGTTTCATTTCTTCCCTAACTTGGGGGTTTTACTAGAAATTATCTCTAGTACTTTATTGCAGCATCATGCATACCCCTAGACCCCAGATTTTATACATTTATCTACACATTTATCCACGGAGTCTTCTCCAACACGCAAAATAAAACATCACCAATCTAGACCAACTTGTCCAGATGGGCTTCACACATCATGCCTATTCCGTACTGTAATTTTCCGGATTTATATGCAAATTTAATCGGGGATCACAATAATCGACCCACTAGAAACCGCCCTTTCTTCACCTTTTTGTGAGGGGTTCCATGCACGTATGCAAATTGAGGACTTCACTTCTCCAAGGAGAAAATCGTTACCCTTGTAGTTTTCTTCGGAGCCATGGCGAAGCTTTTCTACCCAGACGGATATGAGCACCTCACTTCCCTCTTAACGGATCTACCCTCAACACTTACTTCCGACTACAGAATCTCATTCACCAAGCTATTAAAGCACAACTCCAGCCCTTATCTCCAACCCTTAGCTCTTTTTCTCAAGAACTTGGATATGAGAAGGAGAGAGTGTGAGAAGAAGAGAATGGATTCTCATTCCTCTGCTCCTCTACTTAAGTGGCCTTGTGTTGGGTACATTGGAAAATGTGTACCTGATTTGAAGAAGCCCAACTTAGCTCAATGATATACATCAAGGTGTATTTGATGTTGTTTTAAGTTGACATGTGCAGGTGGAGAATTGATAAAGTATGCAGAAAAATTCTAAGTCCAAGTGTCGACACAAAGGAAGCAGTGTCGACACACAGAAGAAAATAGTCGACACAACACTGGGAAGCAGTGTCGACACATAGCAGTTAGTCTACAACTACACTGGGAAAAAGTGTCGACACAGAAGAAGTAAGTCGACACAACACCGGGAATTTGTGTCGACACAGAAAAAGAGTCGACACAACACTGGGAAATTGTGTCGACACAGAAGAAAAGAGTCGACACAACACTGGGAAATTGTGTCGACACAGAAGAAAAGCGTCGACCTCAACATTGGGAGAATGTGTCGAACACAGAAGAGTATAGTCGATCTCAAGATTGTCGACATCATCTGAATGTGTCGACATAGAAGAAAATAGTCGACCTCAAGTTTGTCGACACCAGCAGAATGTGTCGACACATTGTGATTTAGTCGACACATTATAGCAGAGTTAAAAAAATGAATGTGTCGACACCTGAAGGCTAAGTCGACACTTACTAAAGTTATGATTCTACAACAACTGTGTCGACACACAGGACTTGTGTCGACACACTGGAGAGTCAAGATCAAATTATTTGCAGAAGAAGCTGTGTCGACTCAAAGGCAACTTAGTCGACATCACTGAAGACTGTGTCGACACCAAAGTCAATTATGTCGACACAGATAGACAGATGGACTCGACACTTTCTAACAGACTGTTTCAACAACTTGTGATTCAAGACTAAGGCACAGGACTTGATTGAAGACTTGACAGCTGTGGGTTACCACCGGTTAACTGAAGCTGTCAGACTTGTCAGAAAATGGTTAGAAACCGGATCAGCCGGTTACCATGAAGAATGTCTATAAATAGACAGATTCAGAAGGAGAAAATTAATCAACAACATATAGAACTGACCTTTTGAAATACATTGGATCAGAAAGTGGAGAAGGATTACAATTCTACTCATTTCAAGAAAGTGCTAGGCACTTAAGAAGATCTTCTCCGGGAGATCTAAGAAGACTATCTAAGGATAGATCTAAGAAGAGTTCTAATCAGAATTCAGAAGAATCATTCAAAGTTCTGGATAGAGAGAGATCAAGTCAGAATTTGAAGAAGAAGAAAGAATCCACCAGTGGATTCTCAAGAAGCTGTTTGGAATCAACTCAGCTAAGTACATTTTCAAGAAGCTTTGAAGAAGGCTAAGAAACAGTTGATTGCATCAGCTGATCAAGAATTGTCATTGCCTTTTCTCTCTCAACTTTGGCAAGACAATTAAAACAATCTTTTCTATATTTCTGTAGGATCTGTTTATACAGATCTGAGTTGTAAGCCTATGTTATAAAGGCTGAGTGTAAGAGTGTTGAACTCTGAGTGGTAGGGCTGTTTGCCTGAGTGTAGGAGAAGGATATTCTCTGAGTTGTAGGCCTTGGTGGCAAGGCTGAGGTAGGGCAGTTGTGCCTGAGTTGTAGGAACCAGTTGGGTTCTGAGTTGTAAGATCTATTGATCTGAGATAAGTGGAAGTTTGGCCGAATCTAGCATACTGCTAGATAGGTGAAGGGGGAAAGTGGATGTACCCAGACCTTGGGGAACCACTATAAAACATAGTGCAATCTGTGATGTTTTGTTTTCTGTGATTGCTGTGTTTATTATATTAGTTATTAAATTGAATTCTGCCTAGAAGTTTTAGAAAGAGAAGCAGAACCTATTCACCCCCCCCCTCTAGGTGTTTAGGCTGCCTTGAAAGTTAAACTATCAAGTGGTATCAGAGGGAGGTTCCTCAAAAAGGACTTAACAGTCTGAGGTAGATCTGATAGGCAGATTCAAGAATCAAGAAGATGGGTTCTGGAGAGAATCATAAGGAGCTAGGGTCAATGAAATTACCCATATGCAAGAAGGAAATCTTTGGGATCTGGAAAGAAAGAGTCAGATTGTTTATGGAAGCATCTGACCCAAGGATTTACATCACAGTACAGGAAGGCCCCTTCATACCAATGAAGATATCTGTTCTTGATGCAAATATCCAAACACCAAAGACTTATTCTGAAATGACCAAGGATGAAATCATCTTGGCAACCATGGACAAAAGGGCACAGAACATCATTGTCAGTGCCATAGATGATTCAACATTTCAGAATCTGATTCACTGCAAGACCTCCAAGGAGATGTGGGACACATTGATTGTCTACATGGAGGGATCTGAAGAAGTAAGGCTGGACAGAAAATCTATGCTAAATCAGGAGTATGAAAGTTTTAGACAAGGAAAATCTGATAGCATAACTGAGTGCTATAAGAAATTCTATAGAATTGTGAATGAGCTAATATCCTATGGAAGAGTCTTCAGTACCTATGAACTGAATGACAAATTCTTAAGATCCTTATCAAAGGATTGGGATACAAAGATCTGTGCCATAAGAGAAGTGGCAAAATTGGCAGAGATATCTCCTCCAACTCTGTTTGGAAAGTTGCTATCCTATGAAATGCAACTTATGGTAAGGAAGGAGGAGGAAAGAAACTCAAGAGGAGAGCATAGAGAAAAGACTGTGGCATTTAATGCTGAAGCCACTAGAAAGAATAGGAGGAAATCACCATCTCCTCCTAAGGAAGTTGAAGAAGGTAGTTCTGAAAATTCAGATAAGGGTTCAGTCAGCTGTGATTCAGATGCAGACTTTGCTGCATTCACTAGGCAATTTCAAAGGTTCTTGAAAAAGAAGCAATGGAAGTCTAGGCCTTCCTCATCACAGCAAGTAGATGACTATTATCAGAAGAGAAGGTCATCAAGGAAAGAGAAAAGCAGGTCAAAGCCCAGCAAAGCCACTACTTCAAAGATTGTCTGCTATTGTTGCAATAGGCCTGGACATGTAGTGGCTGATTGTCCTGACAAAAGGAAGGAATCTTCAGAAAAGAAGAAGACTTATCAGAAAGGCAAGAAGGAGAAATCCTTTGTAGCAAAGAAAGATAAAAGTCTGTCAGACCAGTCAACTTCAGAATCAGGATCTGAAGCTGAAGCATATATTGGATTATATGCTGCATCTGAGGAAGAGGAGTTTATGCAGTTGCTAGACTCCATCAATGAACATCAATGCATGGGTTTGATGACAAGATCAGAAGAGGACCTATGCCAGAATCAGTCTGGTTCTAATGAGGTAAACTGTCCTTCTTGTACATCTGTTTGTAATACAAGTGAAGAATCAGCTACATCTGCATCAAGTGATGAAGATGCATCTGGATCTGAAGGAGATGTCTATCAATTGATAGACAAGTATGGGGACCTGTTGCAGGCCCTTAAGAAAAGCAAGAACCTGGTTAAATCACAGGCTCAGGAAATTGCTGATCTAAGGGTTGCAACAACTGAGTTAGAAAAAGTCCTTGATCAAAAGTTAGCTGAAATTGCCAAGCTGAAGAATATAACTATTATTCAGATGGGCACAATTAATTATACTAATGATCAAGTAAAGAGTCTGGAGGACAGACTTAGAATTGAAAGGGATTTAGTGGCTAGTTACTCTAAGCCAAAATCTGTCTTACCCTTGATAGATGAATTTGTCACTCAGAAGGGTAAGGCTGGATTAGGATTTAAGGGTAACTCCAGGGCTGGCAGATTCAAGAGGAAAGGCAAAGCCCCTATTCAGCCACTAAACCTTTCAGTCCCCATAAGGTTTGGTAAGGAGAAAGTGCCTTCTAACATATATGATCATGAAGACATTCAGGATCATATTAAGACAAATGTTCTGAAGAACAAGGGTGTTAAGGCAAGCAGGCCTACCTATGGTCATAAACCCTATGGTTTTAAGAAATCAGTAGGTGAAGTTGCAACAGCACCAGCAATGAACAGAAATGCTTCTGACAAGGATGTATCTAGATCTAGATACAATAAGTTTGAATGTTGGTGCTGTGGCAAGAGGGGTCATTTTGCATTGGACTGCTGGTATAACACAAGTGTTATAAAGAATAAGAGTCTACCTGTTAGAAGAGGTTATGATAACTTTATTAAGGCTAACCTGAACCAAGGACCCAAGACTTACTTGGGTTCTAAGGGTAAGTAATTCTGTATTGCAGGTGAATCCAAGTTACCATGCCCCTATATGGTACTTGGATAGTGGTTGTTCCAGGCACATGACTGGAACAAAGGGGCTGCTGAAGGAGTATTCATCTGTCAAAGATGGACATAAAGTGATCTTTGGTGGATCTGAAAAAGGAGTCATCAAAGGATTTGGTAACATCTCTTCAAACCTAATTACTATCACCCAAGTGGCCTATGTAAAAGGTTTGAAACATAATCTAATAAGCATAAGCCAGCTGAGTGATCTAGGATATGACATTTCATTTGGTAAGGATGGATGTCATATCAAAAGGTCAAGTGATCAAGAGATCATATTGACTGGGTATAGGAAGAGAAATGTGTATTGCCTTAATTTTGAATGTGAGAATAAGGCATCCCCCATTTGTCTTGTAGCTGATGACAATGCTTCTCATTGTGTTAAGTGGCACAAGAGATTGGCTCATCTAAACTACAAGACAATTGGCCAACTCTTTAGTAAAGAACTAGTGAGGAATGGGCCTCAAGTTAAGTGTATAAAGGAAGGGGTATGCTCAGCTTGTCAAAAGGGCAAGCAGACAAAAACCTCATTTCAAAGCCTTGAAAACAAGGATTCTGTGAGGTGCTTATACCTCTTGCATATGGATCTTTTTGGTCCTATGCCAGTTCACAGTCTAGGTAGGAAGGTCTACACTCTAGTGGTTGTAGATGACTATTCTAGATTTACATGGGTGTTCTTTCTGAGACAAAAATCTGAAACCCCAAGTGTATTATTTAATTTTGTAAAGCAAATTCAGAATGAACTGAATAGTACAGTGGTCAAAATTAGAAGTGACCATGGTACTGAGTTTCAATCTGAAAGCATAACAAACTTGTGTATAGACTTTGGGATTTTCCAAGAGTTCTCCTCACCTAGAACACCTCAGCAAAATGGTATTGCTGAAAGAAAGAATAGAACATTAATTGAAGCTGGTAGAACTCTATTGAGTGACACCTCTCTCCCAGAATATTTTTGGGCTGAGGCAGTTAACACTGCTTGTCATGTCATCAATAGGGCTTCTATCACCAAAGGCCACAGAAAGACTCCCTATGAGATTGTGAAAGGCAGAAAACCAAATCTATCCTATTTTAGGATCTTTGGTTGCAAATGCTATATACTTAACAATGGCAAGTCATATTTGACTAAGTTTGCTGCCAAATCCCAGGATGGGATATTTGTTGGGTACAGCACAAATAGTAAGGCCTATAGAGTCTTCAACTTAACTACTCAAGTTGTTGAAGAATCTGTGCATGTTGTATTTGATGAAACAAGATTAATCAATTGTGAGTTGTCTTGTAGATCAAATGACTCAACAGGTATAAGCAAGAAGATGGACAAGCTCTCCATTGCTGAAGCTTCAAAGGAAGAGGGAGCATTGGAAAATGAAGGCTGCTGTCCAGGGGGAGTACAAGAGATAATGGAAGCTGATGAAAACCAAGAGGAACAGCAGAATGAAGAAGCTGGAGATGCACAACCTGAAGGGAATCTACCTCCAGCTATAAGATATCTAAGAGATCATCCTACTGATCAGATAATTGGTGATCCAAGACAAGGAGTGCAAACTAGAAGCAGAAATCAAAGCACAGTTTTGCATTCTAGTTTCTTGTCCCAAATGGAACCTAAGAAGTTTGAAGAAGCTATCCAAGACCAGCACTGGATTGATGCTATGCAAGAGGAGCTGAATCAATTTAGAAGGTGCAAAGTCTGGGAGCTTGTTCCTAAACCAAGAGGCCACAACATAATTGGAACTAAGTGGATCTATAGGAACAAGCTAGATGAAAGTGGAATAATAGTAAAGAATAAAGCAAGATTGGTTGCAAAAGGATACAGGCAGGAAGAAGGGATTGACTTTGATCAAACCTTTGCTCCAGTAGCAAGGCTGGAGGCAATCAGAATGTTCCTTGCCTATGCAGCCTACCAAGACTTCAAAGTATACCAGATGGATGTGAAGTCAGCATTTCTGAATGGTGATCTTAAAGAAGAAGTATATGTAGAGCAGCCATCAGGTTTTGTAGATCCTCTTAAACCTGATTCTGTGTATAAGCTTAGGAAAGCTTTGTATGGGTTAAAACAAGCTCCAAGGGCTTGGTATGAAACCCTGTCTACCTTCCTCATTGAGAATAAATTCTCAAGAGGAAAGATAGACAAAACTCTATTCCTTAGGGAATCCAAAGGAAAGATCATCTTAGTCCAGATCTATGTTGATGACATAATCTTTGGATCTACTGAAAACAACCTTTGTAAAAAGTTTGCCAAACTTATGCAAGGGAAGTTTGAGATGAGCAGTATGGGAGAACTTAAGTTCTTCTTGGGACTCCAAGTAAGACAGACTGATGATGGATTGTCCATATCCCAGTCTAAGTTCACCAAGGAATTAATTAAGAAATATGGTATGGAGTCATCCTCCTCCATGAGAACTCCTATGGGAACAAGTATGCCAATATGCAAAGATGAGGCAGGTAAACCTGTTGATGAATCATTGTATAGAGGAATAGTTGGGTCTCTACTATATCTCACTGCTAGTAGACCTGACATTATGTATGCAACATGTGTCTGTGCTAGGTACCAAGCCTGCCCTAAAGAATCTCATTATACTGCAGTCAAAAGGATTCTGAGATATCTAAAGGGCACTCCTACTCTAGGTCTTTGGTACCCTAGGAATAGAGATTTTCAACTAACAGGCTATTCAGATGCAGATTTTGCAGGATGTAGAGAGGATAGAAAGAGTACTACAGGTACTTGTCAATTCCTGGGAGGAAGACTAATATCTTGGAGTAGTAAAAAGCAGACTAGTGTGGCAATTTCCACAGCTGAGTCAGAGTATATTGCTGCTGGAAGCTGCTGTGCACAGCTATTATGGATGCAGCATCAGCTTAAGGATTATGGTATTCAGGTAAGTAGAACACCTCTTTTATGTGATTCTAAGAGTGCTATTTCTATTGCTAATAATCCAGTTTCTCATAGTAGAACTAAGCATATAGAAATCAAATATCATTTTCTTAGAGAACATGTAGAAAAAGGAGACATCTCATTGGAATTTGTAAAAACAGATTATCAAATAGCAGATGTATTTACTAAGCCTTTAGATGAAACCAAATTCAATAAATTCAAAATTGAATTAGGTATGTTAACCATTGATTAATGTATTAACAAAATCATTAACAATGCTATTGAAGTGGTATATAAGTAAGTTAAAGTAATAACAACATAATCAAGTGTTAAAAAAAAGGACACATTGAAGTTACAGAAATTGGCTAAGTAAGAATGTGTCGACACATTCAGTAATAATGTGTCGACTCAGAGAAATTATGTCGACAAGTCAGAAATATTGTGTCGACACAGAGAATATGTGTCGACACTTAAGAGTTTTATTGTCGACTTAACCAGAAATGTAATGTCGACTCAACCAGAATAATGGTGTCGACACTTACAGAATATGTGTCGACACTTACAGAATAGTGTCGACACAGAATTTCTGTCTTTCTACTATGTATCCAAGGTGTCGACATAACCACAAATTGGTGTCGACACATAGTAGGCTGAAGAAATGTCGAGTTAATAGAAGTTTGTGTCGACACATTCCGTCTGTGTCGACACATTTAGACTGTTTTTGGCGCCTTTTGAACTTCTTTCAACAGAAGCTATAAATAGGTCAAAAGCTCTTTTTGTCGACACGCTTTCAAGGTTTTCGAGACTCAAACCCTGTGTCGACAGTCTTTCTTTCTCTCTTCTCTCAAGCTTTCTCGACACAACGATGGCGCCAAGGATTGAAGATAACATCAATGAAGGATATGAGTTAGTGCGCCAGGCCTTTGCAGAGGCGCCGCCTGATGTTCAAGGAGTTATCACCCTTCTCTCTGCATCAGGGTTAGAATTTCTCATTTCAGAACCAACTAAGATCTGGAAGAAGGAGGTGCACGAGTTCTTTATCTCTGCATCAGTCCATTCTACTGGCCTCAAGATTAAGTCCACTGTTCAAGGGACGAAGGTAAAGATTAATCAAAGAAGTTTAAGAAAGATCTTCCAACTGCAAGTAGTTGAGAATGAAGAGGAAGTTCCTATATCTAAGACAAGGGAAGCCCTTCAATGGTGTGGCCTGGATTCAGGATTGAAGATTGGAGCTGCATTCAACAGGAAGGGAATGAATCAGCAAGGGAAGTTCTTGTCTGAAGTAGTTGGAAAGGTAATCCTCTGCAAGACAGGTGGACATGATAGGATTTCTGCCTATATGTTCAGCCTGATGACCAGGATAGTTTTTACTATTCCTACTGATTGGTCAGGAGTGCTCTTTGACAAGATCAAAGAGGGAATCAAGAAGCCTAACATGGCTAGGATCATGAGCCTGTACTTCACTGGAGTGATTCCTGAAGTGATGCAGCAGCTGCAAGGGAGTAAGATTAACCATATGAGAAGAATGGATATGAGACTATTCTCCAGGTGGGATAGGGTGCTGTCCAAGGATGTGCCTGAAGAGAGCAGGCCAGACACCCCTGTGCAATCCCCTACACCAAATCAAGAATCTGAACAAGTACAAGAAGGGACACAGCTTGACTCAACAGTGGTCCAGGAAGTATCAACACCTGCACAGATGCAGGGGGACCAGTTTCCACTCCTGCTCCAAAGGTATCTACTTCTGCTCAGGTATAGGGGGAGCTAATGTATTTTACTATAAAAGACATTGCTCATATTCTTATTATTGCACAGGTTCAGGGGGAGCTAGTGTCCACTCCTACTCCTGACACTCCAAATACTGAAGTGCAAGTTCAAGAAGAAGCACAGTTAAACATATCTCAAGATTTAACTGCTGCAGAGGTGACAACTCAACTGGAATTTACTATGGAGGAGTTATTCCCAGATATTGATACTGCTGCTGATAAAGTAGGAGGTGGACAAGATATTGAGAAGTCCATAGGAATGGACATTGATCAGGAAGCTGCGGTTGAACCACAGGTTGAGGATGAGCCTGTGGATGTTGAAGCTGAGCAACAACCCCTTGGAACAGATACAATTCATCATCCACAAGAAAGAATTCATGTAGATACTTCCTCTGAAACAGAAACTGAAGATGCCAGGATGGCAAAGAAAAGAAAACTTGTTGTCTTTAAGAGAAGAAGCAAGAACTATAAGCAGGCTTTACAGACCACAACTCCACAAGTTTCTCCAGCCTTTGATTACAACAAATTCATGATAGATCTTCAAGTAAAATTGGATGAACAAAGGATGGCTATGGAAAAGTATGTAGATGAGAATAGCAAGTCACTTCAGTTTGACTTAGCTCAAGATATCAAGTCCATCCAATTTCAAGTCAACATGCATAAAACTGAAATGACAGATTGCTTCCACAAGGGTGGCAATGCTGTGGTTTATCTGGCTAAACAACAGGAGGCTATTTCTACAAAGGTGGATGATATTGCTTTGAAGCAAAGTTATGTTTTGGAAAATCAAATTAGAATGAATGAGAATTTAACTGAATCTCATAATGAGATATTGAGGAGGTCAAGAAGATTGTTCCAGGTCTGCCTGCAGATAGAACCAAAGAAATGGAAGAATTTGATAAGAATTTTCAGGCTGCTATTGCATCTGTTAAGACTGCCATCACAACCTCTCAAAAGGAATATCTGAAAAGCTTCAAAAGTTAAGACCATTTTTCAAAGAGGGAGTGAATTATTTGGATGGCCAAATTCGATTTCAAAAGGAAGATTTAAGAGATCATGTATCTAGAGAAGCCATAAAGGGGGAGAGGATGCTAATTCATGCAGGCTCTGAGCACACCAAGTGGGTGACCAATAGCATACGAGCCACTTTGGGATATCCCCCATTGTGTGATGATGCTATGGTAGCTGAGTCAGGAATACAATCTAATCTACTTGAAGGCAATCAACCTGAGGTTGCCCAAGTCATATACCCCCCTCCAGATTTTGATTTGATTGATCAGAAAGTTCAAGAAATGTATAGTCCTCCAAAGGAGGTTACTAACATTGTCTTTGGAAAGGTTGATAAGCCTGAGGCTACTCTGAAAGAACAGCAGGATGCTCTATTGGCAAAGAAGAAATTCAGAGAGCAGGCTGTACTGAAGCCAGATTATGAGCAGTGGAGTCCTACTTCAAGGAACATAATACTCACTGCATGGAAAGCTGTACAGGATAAAGTTCATGAGAGAGGGAAGTGGTACAATGAAATTGAATGGCAGAAGTATGAGGCAAGGCAAGAGACAATTATACAATTCAGAAGGAAAGCCAAGCTGGGAAGACTGCCATCAGATGCTAAGGAGCCAAGCAAATACTTCCCAAAGCCTTTTCATTATTTTGAAAGGCAAAGGATCAAGGAAGAAGCTCAGAAGAAGGCTGATCTTAAAGGAAAGAAGATAGCTGAAGAATCAGAAGCTCCTGTGACAGCTACAATTCAGTCTGGCAAAGGGATTATGATTAGAGAGCCTGATCAATCCTGATTTTGTTTTAAATATTTTGTAATGTTGTGATGTAATCATCAAATGTAAAACTTTGTAATCAAACATTACCCTGTTATAAACAAAATGTTGTTTGGCATATTATAATGTGCATTCTGTGATGATTGATTCTGAATTATTCTATGTTATGTTTTGTTTATATTTAAAGTATTCCTGCTATGTCATTAATCATCATTTAGTACTGTTTATAAATGGTGTATATCATTGGCTATAGGGGTTATGACTTCTCCAAATAGGGGGAGATTGTTGGGTACATTGGAAAATGTGTACCTGATTTGAAGAAGCCCAACTTAGCTCAATGATATACATCAAGGTGTATTTGATGTTGTTTTAAGTTGACATGTGCAGGTGGAGAATTGATAAAGTATGCAGAAAAATTCTAAGTCCAAGTGTCGACACAAAGGAAGCAGTGTCGACACACAGAAGAAAATAGTCGACACAACACTGGGAAGCAGTGTCGACACATAGCAGTTAGTCTACAACTACACTGGGAAAAAGTGTCGACACAGAAGAAGTAAGTCGACACAACACCGGGAATTTGTGTCGACACAGAAAAAGAGTCGACACAACACTGGGAAATTGTGTCGACACAGAAGAAAAGAGTCGACACAACACTGGGAAATTGTGTCGACACAGAAGAAAAGCGTCGACCTCAACATTGGGAGAATGTGTCGAACACAGAAGAGTATAGTCGATCTCAAGATTGTCGACATCATCTGAATGTGTCGACACAGAAGAAAATAGTCGACCTCAAGTTTGTCGACACCAGCAGAATGTGTCGACACATTGTGATTTAGTCGACACATTATAGCAGAGTTAAAAAAATGAATGTGTCGACACCTGAAGGCTAAGTCGACACTTACTAAAGTTATGATTCTACAACAACTGTGTCGACACACAGGACTTGTGTCGACACACTGGAGAGTCAAGATCAAATTATTTGCAGAAGAAGCTGTGTCGACTCAAAGGCAACTTAGTCGACATCACTGAAGACTGTGTCGACACCAAAGTCAATTATGTCGACACAGATAGACAGATGGACTCGACACTTTCTAATAGACTGTTTCAACAACTTGTGATTCAAGACTAAGGCACAGGACTTGATTGAAGACTTGACAGCTGTGGGTTACCACCGGTTAACTGAAGCTGTCAGACTTGTCAGAAAACGGTTAGAAACCGGATCAGCCGGTTACCATGAAGAATGTCTATAAATAGATAGATTCAGAAGGAGAAAATTAATCAACAACATATAGAACTGACCTTTTGAAATACATTGGATCAGAAAGTGGAGAAGGATTACAATTCTACTCATTTCAAGAAAGTGCTAGGCACTTAAGAAGATCTTCTCCGGGAGATCTAAGAAGACTATCTAAGGATAGATCTAAGAAGAGTTCTAATCAGAATTCAGAAGAATCATTCAAAGTTCTGGATAGAGAGAGATCAAGTCAGAATTTGAAGAAGAAAGAATCCACCAGTGGATTCTCAAGAAGCTGTTTGGAATCAACTCAGCTAAGTACATTTTCAAGAAGCTTTGAAGAAGGCTAAGAAACAGTTGATTGCATCAGCTGATCAAGAATTGTCATTGCCTTTTCTCTCTCAACTTTGGCAAGACAATTAAAACAATCTTTTCTATATTTCTGTAGGATCTGTTTATACAGATCTGAGTTGTAAGCCTAAGTTATAAAGGCTGAGTGTAAGAGTGTTGAACTCTGAGTGGTAGGGCTGTTTGCCTGAGTGTAGGAGAAGGATATTCTCTGAGTTGTAGGCCTTGGGGCAAGGCTGAGGTAGGGCAGTTGTGCCTGAGTTGTAGGAACCAGTTGGGTTCTGAGTTGTAAGATCTATTGATCTGAGATAAGTGGAAGTTTGGCCGAATCTAGCATACTGCTAGATAGGTGAAGGGGGAAAGTGGATGTACCCAGACCTTGGGGAACCACTATAAAACATAGTGCAATCTGTGATGTTTTGTTTTCTGTGATTGCTGTGTTTATTATATTAGTTATTAAATTGAATTCTGCCTAGAAGTTTTAGAAAGAGAAGCAGAACCTATTCACCCCCCCCCTCTAGGTGTTTAGGCTGCCTTGAAAGTTAAACTATCACCTTGGGATTAATCTCGACCACAAAATCATTTCATCAAAAGGGAGAAAAAGCCACGATTTCAGTTGCATAGTCAACATTAACGCTATCGCCTGACGATATCCGCTATCGCCTAGGAGAGAGCGTCGATATTCGCTTTGACCCCAGTCAACCATCGCTCATCGGCCGCCTACCGGCCAGCTGACACGTGTCTAACATTACGTAGCACTATCGTCTGGCGATATCCGCTGTCGTCATTCTGATAGCTCACTCAACACTTTATGGTGTCGAGTGCATTGAGTTCACTCAGCGCTTTGTTAAAGGCATTGAGTACTACCGCTATCTCCTGGCGATCTCCACTATCGCCACGCGATATCTCACTCAATGCTCCCTGGCGTCGAGTGCGATGAGCTCATTCAATGCTTCATGGCATTGAGTGTTCTCGCTATCACCGTCGGCGATACCCACTATCGCCTGACAATATCACCAAAGGTTCTGCTGTCATTTTGGGGTGTTACAACCCTCCCCTCCTTATAGAAATTTCATCCAGAAATTTTATTTATTTATAAGTGAAAAACAGTAACTTATATGTTGAAACATGCAGCAAAATGTTACAATAATTCGGGAAACTCATCACGCATGGTTTGCTAATGCTCTTATGTCCATCCTCAATGGTCACCATTGTCTCAACGGATTTCGACCATCCTGATTATCATTTTTTGGAGCTACTCACTCTCTGTACCCTTGATTCAAATGAGCTTAACCTTCATCGTCAGCCTTTATTCGACCGGTACTCGATCATCCACATTCACTTGTGTTAGCTCTTTCATCGCTTTACGCAACAACGATATGTGAAACACATCGGGCAAGCCACTTAGCTCCGCCGAAAGAGCTAATCCATAGGCCACTTCTCCAATTCATTCAACCACTTTAGACGGACCAATATACCTCGGACTCAACTTTTTCACACGCCGAATCCTGGACACGCCTTTGAATGACTTAATCTTTAAGTATACTCACTCGCAAATTGTAAAATCCATGTTTCGGTGTTTGGCGTTGTAGTACTTTGCTTGCCTATCTTGGGCTACCAATAGCCGCTCTCATATAGTACGTATGGTAGAATTTGAATTTTCGACCTCCTTACAGTTATATAGCTTTGACTCACCTGTTTCTTCCCAAGCTAAAGGTGTACGAAACTTCCAACCGTATAAGCTTCAAATGGCATTTTCTGTATGCTAGCTTGATAGTTATTATTGTAGACAAACTCAATCTTATAGAGATGGTTTTCCCACCTCTTCCGAAATCCAGGGCGCACATAAGGAGCGTGTCCTCCATAGTTCTGTTGGTCCTTTTGGTCTAACCATCCATTTGAGGATGAAAGTCCGTACTGAACTTTAGTCTAGTTCCCAACCACTGATGGATTAGTCTCCAATCATTTGAAGTAAATCACCCATTTCGATCATTAACGATACTACGGGCACACCATGCAAACGTACTATGTCGTATACGTACAATATAGCTAACTTTCCACTAACTCGGCCTTTTTGTTTGATATGAAGGGCGATTCTTTTTTCAATCGGTCAACGATCACCCAGTCGGCATCATTTCCGCTCTGTGATCTTGGCAGTCCGTGTACAAATTTCATAGGGACCTCATCGAACTTCCATACCAGAATGAGTTCATGCACATCTTTGTGCTCTCTAGGTGAATTGAGTATTTTATGAAGCGTGCTAAACATATCAATTCCTCACGTATCTTACCCACTTTGGGGATGTACCATCAAATATCCTTTGTCAAAAGGCTAGTATCTAAGGGGAACTGGGAATTTGACCCATCCTCTGTATAGAGTTTCATACTCATCACGAGTTCCATTGCTTGTCAAACCTTGTTCGTAAGGTCATATTGTACTTTCGTACAGTTCAGGCATGCATTTTCCGTGGTACTCTTGTCATTACAAGAAATGTCTACGATTTCCAACTCTTGGATTAGATATTCATCATGTATTTATACTCCCCTCGCTCTTACCGGAGTTTTACGTCTCCAAGCATCTGCGACTATATGCCCCTTTCGAGAGTGTAATGATTGTCGAAGGGGTAGTCCCCGAGGAACTCCACCCACCTTTGCTGTCGCAACTTTAGATCCTTTTGATCACATAAGTACTTATGGCTCTTATGGTCCATGAAGATGTCCACTTTCACGTCATTTATGTAGTGACGCCACAGTATAAGTGCAAAATCACAGCCGTTAACTATACGTCGTAAACTGGATATTTCTGCTTGTGCACTTTCAACTGGCGAGTGCCATAAGCCATTACTTTTATAAACTGAAAAGAACACAACCTAAGCCGCTACCTAATGCATCACTATACACCAGCCATCTGAACCACATGGCAAACTCAAAATAAGTATCGTGATCATATGACTCTTTAATTCTTAAAAAGCTCGTGGGCACTTAGGCGTTCGAACAAACTTCTTATCTTTCATCGTCAGTGTGGTGAGAGGTAAGGCTATCCGTGAATAGTAGCCAACAATTCCAAGGAATTTTCGTACTTTCGCTACAATAGACAACACATGTCACCCCTGTATCGTAACTATCTTCATAGGATCTACTGCATACATCACTACCCACATGGATAAGAAACCCATCGATGATAGCCAAAACTCGCACTTTGAGAACTTGGCCTATAGTTTGTTCTTTCACAGGGTATGCAAAACCATTCTTTCGTGATTGTTTAGCTAAGTGTACACCAATATGTCGTCAATTAAGATGAAATAAATAGGTCCAAGTACTCCTTACAGCTTAAGGCATTCAGTCCATGAAGACCAATGTCGCATTCGTCAGCCCAACCGACAGTATCGTGGACTTATAATGACCATAGCATTTTCCACATGCCAACTTGGGGAATGCCACATCCCCGCATTCTCTACTGGTAATAGCCAGACCTCAAATCTAACTTTGGTTATACCATTGATCCAACTAGCTGATCGAACAAGTTATCAATTCGTAGAATCAGATACATGTACTTCTCCGTCAGCTTGTTCAACTCTCTATAATCGATGCATAGATGCAGGCTACCGTCCTTCTTTTCTTTTTATTTAAGGGGGTCGGTGCATCTCAAGGTGACACCCTTGGACTTCAAAAGCCTTATCTTAGCAATTCTTATAATTGAACTATCCATTTTTGTCATTTCCTCTAGCGTTACTTGATATGGTAAGCAGGCCATAGGTTACACACCTCACACCATTGTAATAGTGCAGTCGGTCTCCTATAGGGACATCACTCATGGAGATTGTTAGGAAACACATATGCATAGGCCATCATAATAGAAGCGTCACTCAACCGGGCTTCGACCCAATGGCCTCTATAGGTATGAAGAATTACTTCGCGCACAACCGAACAGTTTTGAAACCTTGGAGAGCAGACATCAATATCTTGCTCAATCCTCACATACAAGCGAACTTAATCCCTCGTTTGGTGATCTTTCCTAGTGTTACTTCCGTAAAGGTGAAATCTATACCGGTACGCTGCTCCAAGAGTTAGGCCATACCTATGATCACATCAAACACAACTATTGTCAGCACGGATGCTTCCACGTCATGATATGACGTCACAACTACATCTTAACATATTACTTTCTACCCATATTAACTTTTATTACTACGGCCATGTCATTCCACTCTTATCTCTGATACAAAGATAAGCACATAGGGAATACATTAATCCTTAATCAAATGACTTCTTGAGTTGTCATCACAACATGTTTATACACGTAAAACATGCACTGTGTATATTATTACACACTATTAAATGTATAGTACACAATAACAATTATTTATGTACATATACTTATATATCCCGTTCATTTTGCCATCTACGAAAGGCCGCTTTGGCATTCGCGAGCCTTATGACCCTTTTTGCCATACGTGTAGCACATAGGTGGCGCTCGCCTCGTAGTTGCTCCATCCTTCGCCTTCTTTGTCCTTGGCGCACCACCATGACATTCTCCGGCAAGATGTCCTACCTTGCCACAAGAAAAGCAAACATATGGACCACACCTTTTCTATGTTCCTATGATTGTGGAAGATGTTGACTCTAACATATGTAACTTCTTCTTCCACTTGCAAGAGTTTGAATTTGAAATATTTGCAAAGTTCGGCACGATGAACTCTTGCTTCGCCGTGAACTTTTCCAAGTCCATTTCCAAAGACCTAGCAGTCATTACCAAGGCATGGAATCCAATTAACTTTGGACCCACCAATAGACGTCATAGTTCATCGCGCAGACCATCATAAAATCTGTTGGTCTTAGTCTCCTCAGTCTCAAACACAAACTCTGCATGTTGTCTTAACACAACAAATGCATGAAAGTACTCCTCGACCGTGTACTATCCTTGCATCAAACACATATTCAACAACGGGGCCGATGCTCTTCCCCTTGCAATCTACTCAAGTACACCACCCGACATTGAACTCACCACCGGAACAGAGGGTTGTACATGTCTCTCATGTTGGGCCTTGATCATTTTGAAGTCCACATAAGCGATCATCTGAACCATCTCTACCAAAGGAAAAGGTGTTGGCACCTCAGTTGGCGCATTACTCCCCATTGAATGCTGGGGTTCTTGCTGCCCCTCATTACTTCTAGTCGCCTACAATCATTTAAGCAACTCACATTATTGCAAAAGCAACAATAGGAACACACAAGTTCCTCAAACATGTGTATTTTCATTCCTAAGTGGACATTCTTGAGTTTATTTATGTTATAATGGTAAGCACTTACATATGCTCGCCACCCCTCAAAAGAATTCGACCACAAATTCGTAGGAGGAAGACCACGATAAGATGATACCAAATTGTAACACCTTCGTCTGTCAAATGTAATATAACAGAGGGTCCGTCCGGGGCCCCACGCCATATTCCACAAATAGTCAACGACGTTACTTATTAATATCACAAACCAAATGCATCCTAATTCAGAGCATTCTAATGGAAGCTTCAAGGGTTAAATTTTTGAACTCAAGTACAACAGTAATGTCCACTATATATATACAAAGGAATGTTTATTACAAAAATACACAAAAGTTACTATCGCCCAGCGATAGTCGCTGTCGCCCAGTGACAGTCAACAGTAACTTAAATTGTTCTGGCTTTACGGCCTTACAATTGTTCTCTTTACAGAAAGTGTATTCACACATCGGCATGCAGACCAGGTACACATGAAAACAGTAAAACTTCTTCGATTGGCCTTCGAGGGCCAACATAACAACAAGTGCTTCAGCCCGCTATTTCCCGCTCGACTCTCCAGCACCTACATAGTGACAATCCACCAGCAAGTGGTAAACTTTAGGATCTCGTGGCCAACCTTAGGGGGGGGGTGAATAAGGTTTCGAGCATTATTTGAAAATTCAATTATTTTGGTCTAGAAAAATAAGTACTGGAAGCTACCACTGAGCGTTAGGTAGCTAACGCACGGCGGTAAGTCACGTAACTCATTTTCCTGGGCAATTCGCTTGTACACCACACAGAGTAATTCAGTCTAACAATCAGAGCAGAAACATTGAAGCAATAATAAATTTTATTGCAAGAATTTAAAACAACAAAAGGTTTTACAATCACAAAATTGTGATCCCCGTGACGTTGGGGATCGAAGGCGTGAAGATGGAAAAAATTCTTTTGTTTTCTATACCGACCCGCTCTCCGGACTGGTTGGCTCTCACCCTTTCCCTCCGAGAAAGGTCTTCGAGCCTGCACTTCACCTCCACGCAAGGAAGGGTCTTAGAGCCCCGCTAGATCCTCTAATCTAGACGTCCCTATCCCCAGGATGATTTTCCATGGAATCCTCCTCGGATTCCGACGACCCTTACCGGTTGATTTTTCTCACCACAAGATTCAGAAAAAGAAAAGATTACAAGAATAAAGATGTAAAGAATCTAAAAGATTAAGTTCTCCTTCTTGGCAATTTCTCCGTCGAGCGATCCACGACCGGTGCTAGAGATCTTCGTATGCTGGCAATCGTCCGGCTCTCCGTAGTCGATGTAGATCTTGGATTGCTGGAGTTCTTCGTGTGTGAACGGGAGGGAAATGACTTTCTTCTTCTTCGACGGAGGCCTTTGGAATGCAATGCAAAGAGAGTGGCCGAACCCTAGAATGCACGAACTCCTGTCTCTTTTTGTCATGCAATACACAACATAGAAACCGAGGCAGCCTTATATATGTCTTCATGAATATAGGCTACCGCCGGCGGTAAGACTAGTGTCTGACGGTAGGTTTGCGTGCTTGATGTGCCAGCTGTCCTCCAAATTTGGAAAAATATTCAAAATGAATATTTTCCTCTTTCCAAAGCTAGCGCGGAGCGATAAGCAGATAGAGACTGGTGGTAGGTCAGACACAACACACTTAATGCCTCGGAGCGTTGAGTGGGTTACCGCGGCGCGATAGCAAGCTAATGCACGACGGTAGTGCTGTCTCAACGCAGTCGCCGTCTGGGAGCGTTGAGTGGGTTACCGCGGCGCGGTACCAGATCTATTGGCGAGCAGTAGTGTTGTCTCAATGCACTTAATGCCTTGGAGCATTGAGTGGGTTAGCGCGGGCGGTAGGACTAGCGCTAAGTGATAGCTTCCCGAGCACTCTATCAAATTAATTCACCGTTACCGCCCCGCGGTAACTTCTATCACTCGGCAGTAGTATCCATATGAGTGTTCTTTTTCTTTGCTTGCACTTGTCAACCTGCACACTCTATCAACATAAGACGTGATCAAATACAGCCTGTGATTTGATATTCTCAAACATAGGGAATGTTAAACAACGGTTCCAACAAACTCCCCTTTTGATAATATCAAATCCCGTTCATGAGAAATAATAAGGTATATGATAGAGTGAATATATATATATATATAAAAGATAATTTTGAATGTTCAGGTATCAGGTTCTCTATATAGCTCTGATACACACACGGTCCCCCTATCTACATGTTTGACATGCTCCCCCTATCTATGTGCATACATTGTTAACATGTTCGCCCTACATGTGACCTTTCCTATGACTCATACTCATGAACAATCTCTTCTCCCACTTTGATAATATCAAACAGGGATGGGGAAAGACCAACCAGACATGTGGGAGAAAAACAGTAGATATGATAAGCGTTATATAGATAGTAGACAATGCACACATAAGGTAAAAATAGATGTGTTAAACATAGGGGTGACCCAAACCAAAATACAAATCAGAGAATATGAAGCACATGGGTCATAAACCAGAGCTGAATACACAGACATAGATAAAATATTTATCAGAGTTAATGTGAATTGGACATCACAGACTAAACTAAGCACACAATGGGTAGGAATACAATGTTATGGGAGTTATAAATCTAATCAAATCGACAACATTATAAGCGTCATGAGTGTAGAAATCGTGTGCTAATACATATTGTACTAAAACATATAGTGTAGTTTCAGTACAATTCTTATGCATGGAAGCATTAAATAAGGCAATGACTTGTACGTGTAGCATCAACAAGAGAGAAACCACCAAGTAAAAATATCATATTTTACATGTTTATCTTTAAATTTAAAATGCTAACACAAGAGAAATATAGTGAATAATCACGTCACATAGCTATCTATGTCACACAAGGACTTGAACTAGGGGCACTGAGCTTAAGTTAGAGTTTATGCACAAGATCAAAATGACTCTTTGAACCAAGGTGCTCATCCTCAGAATGATCATAAAGACTTATCAGGAGGAATGAGTAGTGCTTGGGGGTCCTTGACATGACATTTGATAACATCATAGTTTTCTTTTAAGTTTGCTTTGAGCTATCACTTTTATATAATTTTTGTGAGTTTAAGGAGCCCCGAGTCAATCAAAATCTATCCACCTAGATAGATACACTTTAACTTGTATACATAAGACCTTAGCACTAGAGATTTGGCCCAAAGTTTTGATCTTCATATACGCACATAAATATATCGTGACATTGATTATTCAAAGTATTTCTAACGTGTTAAGATGCAATGTCACGAGTTATATCATGTAAACCTAGAATTTTTATTGAGTGCTTTGTCTAGGGATGTGTGAAATGTGTGAAGTCATTCCCCATCTAAATCCTCACACATACTTAGAGGCATAGTCAGCAAGCACTAACCCGTCTTTTCACACTCAATTGCTAAGCACCTATAGATTCGACACACCATGACCGGAGGACAATGTTTACATAGATTAGCAGTTCAAACTCAAACATTATACGTACGCGTTATGGTCTAAATCAATGCCATGTGTGCCCGTGAAATGATCGAATTATAGTTTTTATATATATATAGTTTAAAAGCTAGTAAGCAATGCAAACAAAAAACATGTTTTTGGATTTTTGTTGTTTTTTTTTTGAAAATCGACAAAGGAACTGAAAGTGAGGGGATAAGTTGTAAACTACTCTAGAGGGGGGGTGAATAGTGTATTCAAATTTTATGAACACTTAGTCAGCTCCCTTGGAGTTTATTTGCGGAATAAAAAAATCTGATACTTGAACCCTAAGAGCCTAACACAGTGAGGTGCACAAGTGAAGAGGTTGACTGAAATTTCAGTTAACTACAAGCCTATCACAGCAACTAGCAACCCTAGGTAGTTCTAACACAGCCACAGAATAAAATGAATAAGCAAGATAACCAGATGGACACAGGATATATAGTGGTTCCCTTTAAATAGGTACATCCACTCTTCTACCACCCTGGTAGGAATCCACTACAGGTTTTTGCTAAGGTGCCCTGCCACCAATGATCTGATTCAGGTAGATCAAACAGACCCTTTGAGCTTTTGATAAGGATGCTCAACCACAGGTTGTTGATAAGGTGCCCTGTCACCAACGTTCACTTTTGAAGAGGTGTGAACAAACTCTTTTTACAAAGGGGTTGAGAGGGTTAGATTATCTTCTCTGTTTTAAATACAGATTAGAGAAGATTTGTGGATTCTCCAAAGAATCAAAGTCTCCCCCTGGCTCAGTGGAAGTCCAGGGAAAGCCTTTGCTTCAGGATGAAGGAGTTTCAGATAAACTGAAACTAAATCCTCAGAAATCTGAAGACTGATTTTTATCAGGTCTTAAGATTCTGGAGCACTTGAAGCAGATCTGGAGCTTTTTCTGAAGTCTTGAAAACTCTAAGCAGATGCTCAGGAGACTTGAGAATGAAAGATGATTGCTCTGGGCTTTTGCTTCAGGAAAACTTTTCTTCTTCTTGTTGTGAGATTGTGAAGAGGTGCTCTGATGATGCTTGAGCAAATGAATAATATTTCTCTGTGTCTGTAACTTCTTCTTTTCTGAGAGAAGAATCTCTTTTAAATATGTCTTCACGTTTTTCCTTTGGAACGGCTCTATTGATTTGAATTCTCGAGCCCTGCAACAGATTATCTCAAAATAGAATATAGCAATAGGAATAGAATGGCCTATTAACTTTCTGTTAGTCCCAATAAGGAATAAAATAAGCGGGAAAAATATCTCAGCATAAAGACGTACCATTCTTGGAAATAGTACATAGTACCAACGGCTAGAAAACAGGCTGGAAAGATAAAGTCAACGCAATTTGTATAATAGGACAAAATGCTTTATGAAGAATTCTGAATCCCGTGATTTATGCTTGACAGAATTTGTAATCAATTTATTTGAATTTAAACCATAAATTTAGCAACAATAATATCAGAGAATCAATCTAACCACCAACTAAAACACTTGGAAATAAACCAAGGAATAGAATAAATACAAAAAGATAAAGGCAGACAGAAATCGTCGAACAGGGGTTCGAAGATCGTCGACCTACTAACAGATCGTCGACTAAAAACAGAAGTCTGTCGAAACAGAAATCGTCGAACGGAAATCGTCGACCAGCTCAAACTATCGTCGACCAAAGCAAAAGATCTGTCGACACAGATATCGTCGAACATCACAAGATGTCGACGACTAAGACAAAATATCTGTTGAGACAGATATCGTCGAACAAGAACAAGATCGTTGAGCTGCAGATGGCAGATCGTCGACCAACCTTCAGAGCATAAGAGGCTTGCTCTGAGATCGTCGACCATCGGTCGACGATAATTGTCTTGACTCAACGATTCGATAGCCCTGCTATCGTCGATCAATGATCGACGATCGCGAGGCCTCGTTCGACGATAGTCGAACGGAAAAAGCCTTAACTACAAAAACATCTAGAACTTCTAACCTAAGCTCTAGGTCAGTTATATACTGCCCTAGGGAGACTAAGCAAAGTCTAAACATGATCATATATCTTTATATGGATCAAGAGGGGCTGGAAAGGGATTACATAAGCCAAATCACATCTAGGGTACCAACAATCTCCCCCTATTTGGGTTATGTTATCCAATCCAATTTAAAGGCTAAAGCAGACAACAACAGATCTAAAGATTAACCAGAATGATAAAACACAGGCAATACACAGAAAATATAACAAGCATAAATCAGCAGAAATGGAATGTATCAAGCAGATTTATCAGCATGTTTTAGCATCAGATGAGTTTTTGGGTATTGCAGCTGGTTTGAAAATAATTTCTCCGTTAGGGTTTGCTGCTTGTCTCTTGGATAGCATTAGATCATGTTCACCAATGATTTTCTTTTCAGCATAACTTGGTAGAACTGCAGCAGGATGTAGCTTCATGTATTCTTCAGTGTCAAAGGCTTCTGGATTGACTTGAATTCTGTTGAGTTCCTTTTCTCTGAATTCTGACATTGTTGAGTAAGCTGTAGGATCTAGTCCTTGAGATTTGGCTCTCTCCATCATGCTTAGTGCAATAGACTCTTTGAATCTTGCCATAGAGGCAATCCTTTCAGCTTCAGTTTTATCTGATGGAGAGGCAGGTTTATCAGTATCTGTATGAGCTGCAATCTCTATGTTTCTTTGAAGAGCTGTAGCAAGTTTGCTTGAATCAAGAGGAATCTGCACAGCCTTCTTAGGATCAGTTTGAGCATATAGAGATTTTGGAGGTGCAAGCTCAATGAACGTTTTGTGGGATTTTTCTGAAAAGACCACTCTTTTTTCCTTTTGATTCAGTTGTCTCAGCAGCAGCAGGTGTTCTTGAAGAAGAGGATGGACCTTTCCTGTGAGGAGAAGGAGGAGGAGAGAATGAAGGTTGCTGAAAAGTCATCTCCTTTATTTGTTCCACGAGAGCATTATCATTTCTTTTTCTTCCCTGTCCTGAAACATCTTGGCCTCCCGGGCTTTGATTACTCCTTCTTTGGTAGGTCTGAGAAGTGTTAGAACTGGCTGACCTTGCAAAGGGGGCAGAAGAGAGATTCCCAGAGGCTCCAGCACCAGGAGGTGGAGGAGGACCTCTGGGGGGGAATTTCTGAACAGGAGTGTCATATCTTTTTCTTCTCTTATTCTCTTTAGTCTGATTCTTTGACAGTCTCATCCATGGTTGGAATTCCTTGCTCTTAGGATCTATTCCCTTCAGAATGTAATAGGGAACATCCTTGTTAGGATTGGCAGTAGGAGGAGCAGGAGCTTTTCTTTTCTGGGAAGCAACTCTTTTCCTTTTCTTAGTGAAGTCAGAATCATCAGAATCATCATCATCATCATCAGAATGAGATGAGTCTTTCCCAGCATAATCATCAAAGTCAAGTTCAGAAGGATCCTTGACAGCAGGTTCAGCTTTGTCTTTCTTTTCTCTTTCTTCTTTCTCTTTAGCTTCCTCAATGGCATCTTGCCTAAGGAGGGCATCAAGATCCACATTCGGAGACCTCTTCCAGAGTTCTGATTCTGGATACAACTCAGGAACTGTCTTGGGGACCAGTTCTGCAATAGAAGGAATGGATAGAGGATAGGTAAAGATAGGTGGAGAAGAGATGACGATATCTGCAGGGGCAGATGCTTTCTCTAGAGAGATGGCTAGGGAATCCAGATGATAATTAGCCATCCCTTCAATGTACTCAGAGGCAATATTCTCAGCCACAAAGGCTATAAATTGTTCTAGGTTTAGAGTACCTGAGCTTGAGTCCATTTCAGTCATCTTGGGAGCATTGTCTGCCCTATCTTGCACATCTTCAATTTCTTCAGCAGCAGCATCAGCAGGGATGTTGATGTTTTCAGCAGCAGCAGCATTTATGGTTGTGCCTGCATGCAAAGAAAGATAGGTTAACAACCAAGTGGGAATAAAATATTCCCCCCAAGGTGAACAAACAACAGGTAATAGATAGGATTACCTGAAGATCTACACAGGATACCACTTTGCATCTAGGAAGGAGGTTATAATTCCTTCTAGATGTTCAGTGACATCAGGGATAGACACCTCTGCAAGGCACAAGAGGAGTGCCATACAGGAAAAGAAAAGAGTATCCTTGACCAAGGGGTCATCAAGGTACTCAGGTCTATAAGGGACCATTATCTCTTGAAAAGGGGGAACAAGAGGAGTAGATGTGAGTGAGGACTCACAGTCTAGGTTAAGATAGGATTCTAAATCTTTATCAGAATCAAAGGACTTAGCAGCATCAACTTGCAATACTGATGTGAGATCATCAGCAGCTGTGATGGAAAGGAAAGAATAAGAAATTAACTCAAAGTTGGAGTTTGAATTAATTAGAATCTTAAATAAAGCTATACCATCAGGTTGAGCAGCATCATTCTCACAGGTGTCCATGGGGACTTCCTCATTTTCTTTTTCAGGAACTTCTTCCTCAGAAGCTAGATTCACTAGGGAGTGAATGTCTTTGTTAGATACAAATATCAAATTGAAGTCCTGATTATAACCTTTGGAGGAAGAATTTTAAGGTTTACCTTCTGGTTCTTTCTCTGGAATCTCTTGAGGTTCTTCTACAGTTTCTTGAAGGGGAAGAGAGGAATTGTCCTGAAGGGTCAGGGCATCACCTGAGACCACTTCAACAGATATCTCCCCCTGCATGACTTCAGTGGGGACTGGAGTCATGCATCTTACAGAAGGGGGCTCAGCAGAAGATGAGATGGATTTGATGGCATCAGTGAGAGAATTGATGGAGGCAATGAGAGGGGCATTGGCAGCCTCAATCATTTTTTGGATGGAGGGAGTGATGAGCCTTACAAGGTGTGCAAGCATTTCAGGGGATATCTGAAATGCTGATGATGTGGAGGTGGATGGAATGGAAGCAGGATGATCTGCCACATGATCAAATGAGTCATGTGGAGATGGGTGAACATCAACATGAGTGTGGGATTCATGTTGAGAAAGATGCGTGAGGATGGTAGCAGTCACCATGTCAACACTGGCTGAAGCTGCCAGGTGTTGTGGTGTTGGTGACTGATGTGGAGATGCAGGTGGAATGAAGGATGCATGTTGTGGTGGCACTGCAGGTGTTGTAGAAAGTAATGCAGGAGAGGAGGATGCAGGGGTAAAGAGGGAGGATGAAGGGATTGCTGAGCCTTCCCCAGTAAGCGGGAGAGCGGCCGAATCAGCCCTTGTGTCTGAAGAAGGGTTAGGATCAACCCTGGCTGACTTCTTGATAATCCTCTGGGATTTCTTGAATAGAGAAGGGTCCAACCTCTTGCTAGCGTTGACTGCGGACGGAGCAGAAACAAGCAGCAGGGGTGCTTTCACATACAGAAACACACCCAGTACCCTGCCAAGATTTACCTCTTTCTGATTGTTCTTTCTCCTTATTAGTTCAAACAGAACTTTTCCCCAGGCAATCTGTGCCTTATTCACCAAAGCTGACATCAGGGCAAACTGTTGCCTGTTGATATTGTCATGAGCAGAATGTTTTCCCAAAACAACCTTGCCTACCAGGTCGGCCAGAAACTTGTACTCTGGAGACAGGTTTATCTTCAACAGCTTAGCCGGAATCCCTTCGGCATGGCCCATCACAGTGAGCATGCGGCCATATTCCTCTGTGCTTTGCTCATATTCCTCAGTTCCTGTTGGCAGTCCAAACAGCTCAGTCAATACTTCAGGAGTCAGAGTGACCTCCTCGCCATTTATCTTTCCTGTCATCGCTTCGTCGCTGGAGGACGAGGTGTATACCCATTCACGAATTTCTGGTATATGAATCTTAGGAGAGAACGACATAAATTTCTTGAGGCCTTGGTCTTCACATAGCTGCAGAATATCTTGGATTGGTTGATCGCATCGGCTGAAAGAATCGAAGTCGACACAGAAGCCAGTGTCGAACTTCATTCCGAAGAGAACAGCAGAAGGAATCGCCATAGGATTTGAGAGAAAATGGCGAATCGAGAAGCAAAATAGGGGAGAAGAGAATCGCGCGGGATTAGAGTTCGAGAGCGAATTCTAAGCCAGGAGAAGGAATATGAAAAGACGGAGCGGAAGGACGACGATCTTCAGACCTAAATCGACTATTAGAAACAAATCTGCGATCGTCGATCCCGGAATAAAATCGGTCGTCGAACACAGACCGACGATAGTCAAAGTTTGACTAATCGGCAAACATCGACCGACTACAAGCAATTACCACGATCGTCGATCAATATATGATGGTCGACGATTCTCCACACAGCACAGAAAATCTGTCGTCGACCATTGGTCGACGATAGATACCTAAGGAGAGATCGTTGACCAGTTGGTCGACGATTTCTGCCTTACTAAAGAAACGCGATCTGTCATCGACGGTTGGTCGACGATAGTTCTGACCTGGTCGAAGATCGTCGAGCAGTCGTTCGACGATTTTAGACAGAAAACAAAACTAACCAAATTTTCACTACTCTGAACCATTAATCATGCCAAGCTGGTTCAGGAAGAACAAATGCTTTTGTTCATCAAGGGGCTTAGTGAAAATATCTCCTCTCTGCAGGTCTGTGGATATAAATTCCATTACTATCTTGTTCTTTTCCACATTATCTCTCAGAAAGTGATGTCTAATCTCAATGTGCTTGGTCCTGGAATGGTGCACAGGATTTTGAGCAATTGATATTGCACTGGTACTGTCACACAGAATTTTTGTGTTTGAGTGTGTGTACCCATAATCCACTAGCTGATTTTGAATCCACAAGATCTGTGAACAACAGCTAGCTGCTGCAATATATTCAGCCTCAGCAGTTGAAGTAGACACAGATGCCTGTTTCTTACAAAACCAAGAGACAAGTCTCTCTCCCAGGAACTGACAAGTCCCTGAGGTGCTTTTCCTGTCAACTCTACAACCAGCATAATCAGCATCTGAATATCCAATTAATTCAAATCCTGACTCAGCTGGGTACCACAGTCCTAAGTTAGGGCATCCCTTAAGGTATCTCAAGATCCTCTTGAGAAGAGTTAAGTGAGATTCCTTTGGGTTGACCTGGAACCTAGCACATAGGCATGTAGCAAACATTATGTCAGGCCTACTTGCAGTCAAATACAGCAGGGAACCAACAATGGCTCTATAATTCTTTTGATCAACAGGCTTGCCATTGACATCAGAATCAATAACTGCATTTGAGGCCATAGGTGTGCTCATTGATGAAGCATCAGACATTCCAAATCTTTTAACCAGCTCCCTGACATATTTTGATTGAGAAATGAAAATGCCATCAACACTCTGTTTCACTTGGAGACCAAGGAAATAGGATAACTCACCCATGCTGCTCATCTCAAACTTAGAGTGCATTAGTTCAGAGAACCTCTTGCATAGTTTGGGATCAGTAGAACCAAATATAATGTCATCTACATAGATTTGAACTAACAGTTGTGAGTCCTTATGATGTCTAATGAATAGGGTTCTATCTACTACACCTCTCACAAACTTGTGTTCTAGAAGAAAATTTGCTAAGGTCTCATACCAAGCTCTAGGAGCTTGCTTAAGTCCATATAGAGCCTTTTGGAGTTTGAACACATGAGTGGGTAAGGTTGATGAAACAAACCCTGGTGGTTGTTCAACAAACACTTCTTCCTTTAAATCTCCATTGAGGAAGGCACTCTTCACATCCATTTGGAAGACCTTAAATCTTTTATAGGCAGCATAGGCTAGGAAAATCCTAATGGCTTCTAGTCTGGCTACAGGGGCAAAAGTCTGATCATAATCTATGCCTTCCTCCTGTCTATAGCCTTGAGCTACTAGCCTAGCCTTATTTCTAACAACTATGCCTTGGGCATCAAGCTTGTTTCTAAACACCCACTTGGTGCCTATGATCCGTTGGCCTCTTGGTCTTGGAACCAAGGTCCAAACTTTACATCTTTCAAACTGGTTAAGCTCCTCTTGCATTGCTATAATCCAGTGTGGATCAAGCTCAGCATCTTTAATGGTTAGGGGCTCAACCTGAGAAAGGAAACAAGCAAACATCACATTTTTGTTGAGTTGATGTCTTGTCTGGACTCCTGCTGAAATGTCTCCAATCACTTGAGATACAGGGTGATCTCTAAGTGTGACAAGATCAGTAGGTTCAACAATGATCTGATCTTCAACAGTTTCAAGATTTAATTCCTCATGTGGAATTTGATCAACCGTTGGAGCAGGTGCTTTAACTTGAAAAAGTTCTACATCAGATTCAGAATCTGAAGAAACAGCCTGAGGAGTTTGTTGGGGATGATTCTCCTGTGTGAGTCTCAAACCTTCCAAATCCTTACTTACTCCTAGGACTTGCACTGTACTATTAGAGGAAGAGTCCTTCTCCTTATAATACATGACTGTCTCATCAAAAGAGACATGTGCAGACTCTTCTATCTTAAGAGAGGATTTATTAAGGACCCTATAGGCTTTGCTTACTTGAGAGTATCCTAGAAAAACTCCCATTGATGCTTTTGCCTCAAATTTTCTAAGGTATTCTTTGTTATTGTTATGAACAAAAGCAACACAGCCAAATACTCTAAAATAGTCTATTTTAGGTTTCACTTGCTTAAGTAATTCATAGGGAGTCTTACCCTTAAGTTTATGTATCAGACTTCTGTTCAATACATAGTTAGCTGTGCTAACTGCTTCAGCCCAAAAGGACAGAGGCATGTTAGCATCTGCCAACAATGTACTTGCAGCTTCAATTAGGGTTCTATTTTTCCTTTCAACTACCCCATTTTGTTGAGGAGTTCTAGGAGCAGAGAAGCTATGTTTGATACCTTCTTTCTCACAGAATTCTTGCATAAGAAGAGACTCAAACTCAGTACCATGATCACTTCTGATCAAGGCAATCTGAGTAGAATACTCACTCTGTATACACTTTAGAAAATCTGTAAGAACCTTGAAGTTATCAGCCTTAGTTCTCAAGAAGAATACCCAAGTGAACCTAGAGAAGTCATCTACAATTACTAAAGTGTAAGACTTTCCTCCAAGACTCTGTACAGCAATAGGACCAAATAAATCCAAATGTAGCAAGTACAGAATCCTGGGAGAATCACTTTTATTAACTGATTTAAAGCTATTTCTTGTTTGCTTTCCTAGTTGACAAGCTTTGCAAAGGCCTTCCTTCTTGTAGGGGCAAGAAGGTAATCCTCTTACAAGATTGTATTTAGCCAACCTAGAAATGTTTTTCAAGTTTACATGACTAAGTCTCTTATGCCAAAGGGTATTATTACTGGTTACTTCATTAAATAAGCATATTTCAGATTTGGAGGAATTAAAATCTACAACATAAACATTTCCAATTCTAATTCCTACTAACACCACAGTATTATTTAAAGAAATATTGCAAGCAGTGTCAGTAAACCATACCTTGTACCCAGCATCACACATTTGACTTACAGAGATTAGGTTGTGCTTTAGTCCTGAGACATAAGCTACCTTCTTGAAGGTTACAGCTCCTATGGTGAAGCTGCCATACCCTTCAGTCTGTCCACAGCTGGAATCCCCAAATACAACTTTTGGTCCCAGCTTGGCTTTGAAACCTGACAGGTTCTTCTTCTTTCCTGTCATATGCTTTGAGCATCCACTATCCAGATACCATTTGTCATGTATGACTGGATAGGTCTTCACCTGCAGAAAGAACAGTTATACATTGTGGACCCAGGTTACCTTGGGTCCAGTATTCTTCACAAAAGAAAAACTAGATATAAAAGATTTTGCAGGCTTAGATTTATATCCTAAAGGGTGTGATCTCCTAGGTGGGATAATCCATTCATTTGAAGGATTAAACAACCTGGGGTGGTGATTAGGATTTGAAGTTCTGGAAGTTTGATTTTTATTTTCCAGCTTAAGTCCAGATCGTCGATCACTGGTCGACGATCGCAAGCCATATCGTCGATCATTTATGGTAGAACGATGTTCTGGATTCCACGATCGTCGATCACTGGTCGACGACTCAAGATGAGATCGTCGACCTCCTGCACCAAAGCTATTATACTCAGTGTAGGTGTTCAGCGATCGTCGATAGTCGTTCGACGATTGGTTTGACGATCGTCGATTAATGTTCGACGATTTTTGTAAAGCTAGAAATTTTTTCTTCCTATTCTCTTTCTTAATCTTATTCTGAATTTTCTTGCATTTTTCAATTTCCTCAGTATTCTTTATTCCTGATTCAGAAACAAATTTTACTGGAGTGCTAAATCTCTCCTTTGTGAGGAGGATGGGTTCACTAGGTGTAGCACCTAAGCCTAGTTTATCATTACCAACCCTAGTGTTTGCTATACAGGTTATTTCAGATAATTTAAGGCTTCTGCCATTTAATTGTTCTTCTAACCTCTTAGATTTAGCTAGTTCTAACTTTAGGAATGTTACTTCTTCTTTTGAGCTTTCTAATTCCTTTTCTAATCTGATTATTTCAATGCCTTCCATGTCTAGTTCCATTATTTTTAATCTAAGTGACTTAATTTCTTTTTCAGATAATAGTAAATCTAAACATAGAGTTTTAAATTTTAGTTTGAACTCAGGAGATGAGAAATCAAATGAGTCGATTACCTGGTCCTCCATAAAGGAATCTTCTTCATTGTCTCCTTCTTCTTCAGAATTCTCTGCAGCTGACAAAGAGCTGCAGGCATCAATAGCCATGAGGCAGACCTCTTTGGCTTTCTTCTCTTCTTCTTCTTCAGAATCACTGGAGCTAGAGGAGCAGGTATCCTCTTCTGTTTCACTCCAGGTAGCAGCCACAAATCCCTTGTCCTTCTTCTTGTATTTGTGTGATGAGGACTTGGAGTGGTGCTTCCTGTATTCTTTCTCATGTTTCTTCTCCTTGTACTTCTTCTCTGGACAATCTGGTGCAATGTGTCCAGGCTTGCTGCAAACATAACAAATGATTTCTTTAGATGGAGTCTTGTCATACCTTGGCTTGTCCTCATGCTTGGAGAATTTCTTTCTGAGGTCTCTTCTTCCCATGTTGAAGAACCTCTTGGCAATGAGTGCCAGTAACTCCTCATTTGATTGACTTCCTTCAGAAGTCTCAGCAGCCTTAAGAGCTAGAGAATGCTCTTTCTTTATTGGTGTTGGAGTCTTCACTTCAGTTACAGCAGCTCTACTCTTTAAGGTTTGCTCATATGACCTGAGCTTTCCCAACAGAGCTTCTGTGGAGAGTTCCACAGTGTTTCTTCCATCCTTGATGGGCCATATCCTTGAGTCCCAAGAGATGGGAAGGCACATCAGGATCTTGTCATTTACTTCTGACAAAGTTATCTCCTTGTCCAAAGACCTCAGTTCACTTATTATTGAACTGAGTCTTGTGTACATGGTGTCAATGTCTTCAGCATCATCCTTCTTGAAATTTTCATACTGAGAGGTGAGATTGGATCTCCTGTCCTTTCTCTCATCAGCTGAGCCAGCAACTATGTGGTTGAGGGAATCCCACATAGCTTTGGCTGAGGTACATTCAGCCAGCTTCTGGAATATCTCATCAGACATTGTCTGAGCTAGGATATTCATTGCTTTAGCATCAGCTGCTTTTGCCTTCTTGTAAGTTTCATTGTAGTCAGGTGGTGGCACAGCACTGAGATCAGCAGAAGTGGAAGCAGCAGCAGGTCTAGCAGGTGGTCCTGTCAAAATAGAAGAAAAAATATCTTCATCAATAGAATTCATGTATAGTCTTATCCTGGCCTTCCATATGCCAAACTTGGACAAGTTGCATACAGGAGGTCTGGTGCTTGAATAATCCTTAGACTGGGCCATGTGTGAAAGTGTTTGTGAATGGTATCAGGAAACAACTTATCATAGGATCTTTTAACTCAGGTGTTAGCCTGTATGAACAGCTAACCTCGCTCTGATACCAATTGAAAGTGAGGGGATAAGTTGTAAACTACTCTAGAGGGGGGGTGAATAGAGTATTCAAATTTTATGAACACTTAGTCAGCTCCCTTGGAGTTTATTTGCGGAATAAAAAAATCTGATACTTGAACCCTAAGAGCCTAACACAGTGAGGTGCACAAGTGAAGAGGTTGACTGAAATTTCAGTTAACTACAAGCCTATCACAGCAACTAGCAACCCTAGGTAGTTCTAACACAGCCACAGAATAAAATGAATAAGCAAGATAACCAGATGGACACAGGATATATAGTGGTTCCCTTTAAATAGGTACATCCACTCTTCTACCACCCTGGTAGGAATCCACTACAGGTTTTTGCTAAGGTGCCCTGCCACCAATGATCTGATTCAGGTAGATCAAACAGACCCTTTGAGCTTTTGATAAGGATGCTCAACCACAGGTTGTTGATAAGGTGCCCTGTCACCAACGTTCACTTTTGAAGAGGTGTGAACAAACTCTTTTTACAAAGGGGTTGAGAGGGTTAGATTATCTTCTCTGTTTTAAATACAGATTAGAGAAGATTTGTGGATTCTCTAAAGAATCAAAGTCTCCCCCTGGCTCAGTGGAAGTCCAGGGAAAGCCTTTGCTTCAGGATGAAGGAGTTTCAGATAAACTGAAACTAAATCCTCAGAAATCTGAAGACTGATTTTTATCAGGTCTTAAGATTCTGGAGCACTTGAAGCAGATCTGGAGCTTTTTCTGAAGTCTTGAAAACTCTAAGCAGATGCTCAGGAGACTTGAGAATGAAAGATGATTGCTCTGGGCTTTTGCTTCAGGAAAACTTTTCTTCTTCTTGTTGTGAGATTGTGAAGAGGTGCTCTGATGATGCTTGAGCAAATGAATAATATTTCTCTGTGTCTGTAACTTCTTCTTTTCTGAGAGAAGAATCTCTTTTAAATATGTCTTCACGTTTTTCCTTTGGAACGGCTCTATTGATTTGAATTCTCGAGCCCTGCAACAGATTATCTCAAAATAGAATATAGCAATAGGAATAGAATGGCCTATTAACTTTCTGTCAGTCCCAATAAGGAATAAAATAAGCGGGAAAAATATCTCAGCATAAAGACGTACCATTCTTGGAAATAGTACATAGTACCAACGGCTAGAAAACAGGCTGGAAAGATAAAGTCAACGCAATTTGTATAATAGGACAAAATGCTTTATGAAGAATACTGAATCCCGTGATTTATGCTTGACAGAATTTGTAATCAATTTATTTGAATTTAAACCATAAATTTAGCAACAATAATATCAGAGAATCAATCTAACCACCAACTAAAACACTTGGAAATAAACCAAGGAATAGAATAAATACAAAAAGATAAAGGCAGACAGAAATCGTCGAACAGGGGTTCGAAGATCGTCGACCTACTAACAGATCGTCGACTAAAAACAGAAGTCTGTCGAAACAGAAATCGTCGAACGGAAATCGTCGACCAGCTCAAACTATCGTCGACCAAAGCAAAAGATCTGTCGACACAGATATCGTCGAACATCACAAGATGTCGACGACTAAGACAAAATATCTGTTGAGACAGATATCGTCGAACAAGAACAAGATCGTTGAGCTGCAGATGGCAGATCGTCGACCAACCTTCAGAGCATAAGAGGCTTGCTCTGAGATCGTCGACCATCGGTCGACGATAATTGTCTTGACTCAACGATTCGATAGCCCTGCTATCGTCGATCAATGATCGACGATCGCGAGGCCTCGTTCGACGATAGTCGAACGGAAAAAGCCTTAACTACAAAAACATCTAGAACTTCTAACCTAAGCTCTAGGTCAGTTATATACTGCCCTAGGGAGACTAAGCAAAGTCTAAACATGATCATATATCTTTATATGGATCAAGAGGGGCTGGAAAGGGATTACATAAGCCAAATCACATCTAGGGTACCAACAGGAACTTACAGAAATAACACACAAGCAAATAAACAAAAAAAATAAAACATAGACAAAACAACCAAAATGGAAAAAAACACGCAAGCAAACAAAAACGATGACTAGGAAGAGAGGTCCAAAATGCGCAGCTCGAGTCGAAGTAATGAGAAACGTGCATCTGGGAGTGGTTTAGTGAATATGTCAGCTAGTTGGTCTTCGGTCCCAATGAACCTTACTCTCACGTTCTCCTTTTTAATGTGATCTCGAATGAAATGGTGTTGCACGTCAATATGTTTTGACCTTGAATGATGCACTGGATTATTTGTCAAGTCTATAACACTCTTGTTGTCGCACCTAAGTGTAATGTTCCTACAAGTTAGGCCAAAGTACTCTAACATTTGAGACATCCATAGTCCTTGTGCACACCAGCTTCCTAAGGCGATATACTCGGCTTCATCGGTGGAGAGTGCAACCGAGTTCTGTTTGCGGCTTGACCAAAAGACTAGTGCAGGGCCTAGGAAATGACATGCACCACTTATGCTCTTGCGATCAAGTGAACAACCCACATAATTAGAGTCAGATTACCCGTGAAGTGTGAAATCGGTGGTGTGTGGGTACTAGAGTCTAAGAAGTTGTGTTCCTATAAGATTCCTAAATATGTGTTTTACCGCTTTCAAATGAGACTCTCTAGGTTCGGCTTGGCACCTAGCACACATACCTACCGCAAATGTGATGTCAAGCCTAGAGGCACCCAAATATAAAAATGATCCTATCATAACTCTAAACACTGTTTTATCAATGAAATCCTTTCCTAATTTAAGAGAGGCACTCATAGAAGTTTTGACTTATTTCAGATTCTCAAACCAAAAACGCACAAGCATATCTTTGATACAGTTTGATTGACTTATAAAAATATCATCTTTGAGTTGAGAAATCTGAAATCCTAAGAAATAGGTAAGTTCTCCTACTAGGCTCATTTTGAATTTCATTAGGGTGACAATTTCTTCACATAACTTTTCATTCGTGGCCCTAAAAATGATATCATCCACATAGATTTGTAAAATAATTATATCTACGTTTTTGTGCTTCACAAATAGAGTGGTGTCCTCCCTACCCATCCTAATCCCATGTTCTAGTAAAATGGTCGTGAGCTTATCGTACCAAGCACGGGGTGCTTTCTTCAATCTGTATAAGGATTTCACCAACTTGTATACATGGTTCGGGTAGGCATCATTATTGAATCTGGGTGGTTGCTCGACATACACCTCTTCCTTGATATATCCATTTAAGAATGCACTCTTAACATCCATTCGAAATAATTTCATTTGTTTATAACTTGCAAACACCAAAAACATATGGATGGACTCAAGACGTGCAACTGGTTAAAATGATTCCTCAAAATCCACTCCCTCTATCTGAGAGTATCCTTGTGCCACCAACCTAGCTTTATTCCTAGTTATCCTAGATTCGCCATCAAGATTATGTTTGTAGACCCATTTCAAACCTATAACTGGATGACTATCTGGACGCACTACTAAAACCCAGACTTTACTCCTCTAGAATTGATTTAGCTCCTCATTCATAGCCAAGAACCATAATTCATCATTTAAGGCTTCTAAGATGTTCTTGGGTTCAATTTCAGATAGAAAACATAAATTTGAAAACGATTCATGTAGTACAAATCGAGTTCTGACTCCATGAGAGGGTTCTCCTATTACTAGTTCTCGAGGATGCTCTTTCAAGAAATTTAAAGTACTCGTAGGCTTATATTCATCTAGATGAATTGGAACGTCATCCGGCGCTACTCTCTCCTCACTCCTTGCTTCTACTTGATCACCATCATCAATTTCCTCTTCATTCAGCCTAGGTACTTCGGTTGGAATATTTTTGTCAAAATGTACATGAGTTGATTCTTCAACAACTAAGGTTCTCCTATTGTAGACCCTATAGGCACGAATTGTACTCGTGTATCCTAAGAAGATGCCTAGATTAGATTTTTCATCAAATTTCCCTAAGTGATCCTTAGTGTTTAGAACAAAAAATAGGCAACCGAAGAAATACGACATAGACGGTTTTTTATCAAAATATAGCTCATACGGATTTCGTTTAATAAGGGGTCGAAGCATGACTTGGTTTATCATATAGCATGCCATGTTAACTGCTTTAGCTCAAAAATATTGTGGCAAGCCGAACTCGACGAGCATTGTGCGAGCTAACTATTGAAGAGTCCGGTTCTTTCTCTCTACAACTCTGTTCTATTGTGGGGTGCGAGGGGCAGAGAATTCGTGCCTTATCCCTAAAGTTTCACATAGATTTGTTAAGTTCTCATTCTCAAACTCACCTGCATGATCTGATCTAATGCATTTAATTTTTAGCTCTTTCTTGTTTTGAATTCTCGTCCAAAGATTTGAGAATTCGCTAAAGGTGTCAGATTTATTTGCAAGAAAGATCGTCCAGCAGTAACATGAATAGTCATCGATAAGAACAAACGTGTATCGTTTGCCACCTAGACTACATGTATTAAGGAGACCAAATAGATCCATGTGAATGAGTTCTAGTGGTCTAGTCGTGGAAACGCCATTTTTACTTTTGAATGAGATTTTAACAAATTTGCTCATTTGGCATGGACCACATAAGGAATTTAAACTACCACTAAGTGTGGGGAGTCCCTGAACTAGCTTGTTCTTAAATAGTTTAACAATAATCTTAATTCTAGAATGACCTAATCTCCTATGTCAAAGATCTAATTCCTCATTCTTGGTAACTAGACATTTCAAATCAGATGCAGATATATCATCAAAACTAACAGTATAGACATTATGAGTTCTATGAGCTATAGGTAATACACTAGTAGTTTTGACATCAATAATTTGCAAGTGTTTGTAGAGGATTCAAATATAACATTGAGACCCTTATCACAAAGTTGGTTAATAGAAATAAGATTATGCTTAAGTCCATCTACAAACATAACATTAGAAATTGAGAATGCCTTGTTACTTATGGTGCCGATTCCAAGTATACGACCTTTGCTATTATCCCCAAATGTCACCATACCTCCCTTCTTCTCCAAGCTAAGAAACTTGTCTTTATCTCCTGTCATGTGCTTGGAGCAACTAGAGTCCAAGTACCACACGTTCCCCTTATCCTTAGCCTACCAACACACCTAACAAGAAGATTAGGATAAAGATCTGGTTACCCAAGTTGTTCTACCCATATGATAGGTAGAAGACTTTGGTAGCCAGACCTGCAAATTTTTCTTGGCACCTTTCCTCAAACACGAGCCAGATATGTGACCAAACTTTTGACAATTTGCACACAATGTGTAAGCAGTGTATGATATCTTTATCGTGTTACTAGAGCTTGTGCTTAAGGATGGGGATAGCCATCCAGAACTTTTGACCTTATTTTGAGATTTGTTAGTGTTAGTCTTAGGTTTGGCATAATGATGATTTTCGCTTGGTGGTAACATTGCACTCATGTAACCCAGTCCAAATTTCTCAGATCCATGACAATGTGCTCCCAATAGCATGTCCAGTGATTATTGGCCTATTCCAAATTTTTGGACAGCACAATTGAGATCATGGATCATCGCCTTTAAGGCGTTGTTTTCAGTAACCAGCATTACACACCCATTTGCAAATTGCTTTTTTCCTTCCTTTATCTTGGCAAGAGACATTTTAAGTCTTTTCTCCAAGGCATTCTTTTCATTGATGATACTGGTTGTTCTCAATGATGTCTTGGAGAGACTTGATTTCAGTTCTTCGATCATTGTCATCGAGTGAGGAAACTCTAGACATTCGATCTTCTCTTTGCCACTTTTTATTAGTTCATTCTTAAAGTTTTCAAAGTCCTTTTTTATTTTCTTATTCTCATTTCGCATGAACTTCTTATTAAGAATCACACTATCTAATTTCTCACATAAATGTCCATAAATTTCAAGAAGTTCAGTATATGTGGGTGGAGTTACCTCAGTGTCGCTCTGGACACTGGACTCATCGTCAGATTCTTATCGACTCCTTCCCATGAGGAACAGATTTGCCTCGTCTTTAGAGATAGAGGCCGAGGTACTTTATTTGTCAGATCCATCTTAATCCCATGTGAGCGCCTTCAGTACCTTCTTCTTCCCTTTGTGTTGGATTTGCTTTTCCTTTTCCTCCTTCTGGAGCCTTGGGCAGTCCCTCTTTATGTGCACAGGCTTGTGGCAGTGATAGCACTCAAGCTGGGACTTCTCATCATCGCTTTCTACTTACTTCACCGGCTTGGTCCACCTTCGGGCTTCTCCAGCTCCTCTATTTAGGAATTTCTTAAATTGACCCTGCTTCTCAGGATTCTTCATGAATTTTTTGAACTCCCAAACGTAGAAGCTTTCCTCGTCATCTTCCTCAGATTGTTCAGCATCCTTTTTCTCCCTTGTAGCCCTCAACGCAAGTCCCTTCTTCTTTACTTTCCTTGGATACTCCTCTACTTGAATCTTTAGTTCAAGTTTGTGTGTCTTCAGATTTCCAATGAGGCTTTCTATCTCCAGGGTGTTGATATCATGAGATTCAGGGATCGCGGTCATCTTTGGGTTGAAGCGAGGAGGAAAAGATCGCAGGATCTTCCTCACCAAATCACCATTTGAAAAGCTCTTCCCAAGGGATCTTGAGGCGTTGACGATCTTGGTGAATCGTGTATACATGCTGTCAACTTCCTCGTCGATCTCCATCCGGAACTGTTCATATTCAGACTCGAGTCGGAACAACTTCAACTCTTTCACCAATAAAGTACCTTCGTGAGTAAGTTCAAGTAAGCGTCAAATGTCATAAGCAGTTTCACAGTTGCAGATTCTATTGAATTTAGTTTTATCTAATGCGCAAAATAGAGAGTGCCTTAGCATTGTTCGTACATCTAAGCTTATCTACATCATCCCATTTAACGTTTTGTTTGATTACAATGGTATCACCTATAATGATCGTGGGTGCAGTGTATTTCGTCTCTACCATGGCCCATATGTCCATGCTTTAAGTCATCAGAAAAATTTTCATCCGGGTTCTCCAGTGACTATAGTCACTCCTCGTGAATAGTTGAGGTCTACTCACACCTTGTCCCTCAAAAAATGCATGAATAGAGTTGGTCATCTTACTTCAGTATTTTAAGCCTTTTGAAGAAACCTCCCTCTTATACCACTTGTTGGATCTCGTGGCCAACCTTAGAGGGGGGTGAATAAGGTTTTGAGCGTTATTTGAAAATTCAAATTATTTTGGTCTAGAAAAAACAAGTACTGGAAGCTACCACTGGGCGTTAGGTTGCTAACACGTGGAGGTAAGTCACGTAACTCATTTTCCTGGGCAATTCACATGTACACCACACAGAGTAATTCAGTCTAATAATTATAGTAGAAACATTGAAGCAAAAATAAATTTTATTGCAAGAATTTAAAACAACAAAAGGTTTTACAATCACAAATTGTGATCCCCATGATGCCGGGGATCGAAGGCGGTGAAGATGGAAATAAATTCTTTTGTTTTCTATACCGACCCGCTCTCTGGACCGGTTGGCTCTCACCCTTTCCCTCCGAGAAAGGTCTTCGAGTCAGCTCTTCACCTCCATGCAAGGAAGGGTCTTAGAGCCCCGCTAGATCCTTCGATCTAGACGTCACTATCCCTAGGATGATTTTCCACGGAATCCTCCTCAGATTCCGACGACCCTTACCGGTCGATTTTCCTCACCACAAGATTCAGAAAAAGAAAAGATTACGAGAATAATAATGTAAAGAATCTAAAATATTAAGTTCTCCCTCTTGATAATTTCTCCGTCGAGCGATCTGCGACCAGTGCTTGAGATCTTCATATGCTAGCAACCGGTTGGCTCTTCGTAGTCGATGTAGATCTTTGATCATCGGAGTTCTTCGTGTGCGAATGGGAAGGAAATGACTTTATTCTTCTTTGATGGAGACCTTTGGAATGGAACGCAAAGAGAGCGGCCTAACCCTAGAATGCACGAACTCCTGTCTCTTTTCATTGTGTAATATACAGCACAGAAACCGAGGTGGCCTTATATACGTCTTCGTGAAAATAGGCTACCGTCGGCGGTACTAGCGCCTGGTGGTAGGTTCGCGCGCTTGATGTGCCAGCTGTCCTCCAAATTTGGAAAAATATTCAAAAAAGATATTTTCCTCTTTCCAAAGCTAGCGTGGAGCGATAAGCAGATAGTTCCCGGCGATAGGTCAGACAAAACACACTCAATGCCTCGGAGCGTTGAGTGGGTTACCGCTGCACGGTACCAAGCTAGCGCCTGACGGTAGTCCTGTCTCAATGCACACGCTGCCTGGGAGCGTTGAGTGGGTTACCGCGGTGCGGTACCAGAGCTATCGCCCAACAGTAGTGTTGTCTCAACGCACTCAACGCCTTGGAGCATTTTGTGCAGGCGATAGGACTAGCGCGAAGCGATAGCTTCCTGAGCTCTCTGTCGAATTAATTCACCACTACCGCACCGCGGTAACTTCTATCGCTCAGCGGTAGTATCCATAGGATTCTTCTTTTTCTTTGCTTGCACCTGTCAACCTGCACACTCTATCAACACAAGACATGATCAAATACAGCCTAAGATTTGATATTCTCAAACATAGGGAATGTGAAATAATGGTTCCAACAGTAAACAAGGCAACAATCAGCTTTTGCTGACCAATTATAATGACCCTACCCCACACTCGGGGTAGCAGTTCTCCTTCCCTACAACAGCAGCAAATATAAATATAGTGGCCACAATAATGTGCATTCAAGCACCATTCACCACATACGTAGTCTCAACGACCACACACCCTGTGCACTCAAGGCACATTCACGGTTGAAAGTATCTAGCGTCTACCTAAATCACCTAGAGGGGGGTGAATAGGTGATATTTGCGTCTTTTTACGGAATAAAAAATATCTTACAGAACAAGCACACAAATGCAGAGATTTATAGTGGTTCCCCATATTGGGTACATCCGTTGTCCCGCCTCGCCTATCTACCACGAAGGGATAGATTCGGCTACTTAACCTTTCTCAGATTATCCCAATCTTACACCTCGGAGCAACGCTCCTACACCTCGATCCACAACCGGATCTACACCTCGATCCACAAACCGGATCTACAAACTCGATCCACACACTTATCTACAATCTCGATCCACTAACGGATCTACACTCGGAAGAACAAACTTCCTACAAACTCAGAGATAAAGCTCCTACAAATGTTAAAATAATTTTTTTACAACAAACAATAAAAATTTTACTCTTCCCGATCTGAAATCTCCAAGGATCTTCCTTCTTGAAAACTAAAAAGCTCTGTGAAGAAAGGTGAGGAATAAATCCTAGAAAACTTGATCTGAAAACCTTGGATACGACATGATCAAATAGATGTTAAAGAATCTTGGAATCTTGGATCTGTCGAATCGTTTCTCCTCTTAAATCGCTGGATCGGCAGAGAGCGGCAGGGAAGAATTGACGATGGAGTCGGCGGCTTCTCCCAATTTTTTGGAAAGGTATGAAATGCGATTCTGATTACTATAATTATGATTAGGATTTTTGATTCTGATGAAAAGAATTTATATAGAACATCTTCTAACGGTCATGAGTCATTAAAGAAAGATCCACTAATGGATCAATCATTACTAACTTAGATTAATTTGAAATGTCATCACAGATTTGAAAATAAAAATCTGCGAGTCCATTTCTTAAGAAGAATTAGGTTTCTCGAGAAATGACTAGCTTTCTCGAGAAAATACATGGCTTCTTGGGAAAAGACTTGCCGAAAATTCTTTGAAGAAAATACTGATTTCTCGAGAGGGATATTATTTCTCAAGAAAAGTACTTAGCGCAAATATCGAACTGAAGACAGATTTCTCGAGAAGAATATGATTTCTCGAGAAATGAATTGTTTCCTCGAGAAATGGTATGACCTTCTCGAGAAATTCACTTAGCGAAAATTCTGTGAACTGAACATTTGATTTCTCGAGAAAGAATTGATTTCTCGAGAAAAAGACTTAGCTTCTTGAGAAATGATTTCGACTTCTCGAGAACTGCTTTGCTTTTCTCGAGAACTAACTTGGCTTTCTCGAGAAATCTCCAGGGCATTTCTCGAGAAAAGGACTTAGAACATTTTCAAACAATTTCTCGAGAAGTATTATGGTTTCTCGAGAACAGCTATGCTTTCTCAAGAAATTTACTTAGACTTCTCGAGAAATACATGTTATTTATCGAGAAATGGACTTAGGAAATTTTTTCAGAAAATTTTTCTTTTCTTCTTGTTGAAACCAGCAACTGTTGGTACCCTAGTTTGATTTGAGTTTAGTCCTCTCCTTTTTGTCCCTTGACCCAAGAAATATCTAAGGTCAATGGTTTGTGGTCTAGCTGTAGAGTCCTCACTTTCCCAGATGAAGAATTTGGTTAAGTAGTTTGTTCGTTCGACTATCGTCGAACGCCGCTCGACTATCGTCGACTGACTGTTCGACGATCGTCTATCAGTTGTTCGACTTTCAGTCTGCGAGGATAGTTCGACTATCGGTTGATAGTTTGACTATCTGTGTGCTTTGATAGTTCGACTATCTGCTTGGATAGTTCAACTATCTGATAGCTCGACTATCTGTTTGATAGGTCGACTATCTGCTTTCTTCTGATAGTTCGACTATCTGCTGATAGGTCGACTATCTGTTTTCCCTTGGTAGTTCGACTATCTTCCTTGATAGTTCAACTATCTGATAGTTCGACTATCTGTTGATAGTTCGACTATCTGTTTCGCTTTGATAGTTCGACTATCTGTTGATAGGTCGACTATCTGATAGCTCGACTATCTTCTGATAGTTCGACTATCTGCTGTGATAGTTCGACTATCTCCTGTGATAGTTCGACTATCTGGATCGTTCGACTATCTGTCCGATAGTTCGACGATCTCCGTGCGTCGGTCGACGATCTCCGAAGGTCGTTCGACGTTTTCTGTCTGCCTTTTTATTTTGTATTTATTTATTATATTTAATTAATTAATACATTATCTGGCATATCTTTTCAGTTATTTTATAATAATATTTCCAGGCAATATTTGCTCCATCTCTTTTGCCTGAGTAAAATCTTTTCAGATAAAGTTGTTTGTCTTATTAGCTGACATTTGTATTTTACTTTATCTGCTGTCAGTCCTTTATAGCCGTTAGACTGAAAAGTCTTTCTTCTGCTATAAAGAGTTTGTTTCTGATGTGACTTTATTTAGTACTTTATTATCAGATTGCTTCCTGCAGCTTCTTCGAAAGAGGTTTATTCCTTTTATAGAATGTTTCTGCTGCAGAGATTGTTTGTCTTTTTGATATTTATAGCCCAGGTCTCAAGCTTCAGAAGAAGACAAGCAATTCAAATTGAAGAGAGCCGTTGCTTGTTGCTGTTATAAAAAGGACCCTTTGAAGAAGGATTCAAGCTAGCTAATAGCTACCCAGTTATTCATTTAAGCATTCAAGCCTTCATCAAGATCAAGTCTTCTGCTCTCAGCAATACTCATTCAACTGAGAATTGTTAAGCTCTTCTACTCTTCTTCAACCTGAGTTCTCCTGCTTCCAGGAAGATTCAAACTCAGAGTTCTTTTGAAGAAGAAGACAGCTGCTTGAAGATTTCTAATTTTATTATTTATTATCTTCTTGTAGTTTTTCCTTCAGATCTTTCTGAAGAGTTTTCTGCACTGAAGCAAGACTTCACCTGGACATCTTTGAGCCAAGGAAGCCTTGATTCTTTAGAGCTTTCTAGCTCAGCGCAAGTTTTTGTGCTTCTCTAATCTATTGTAAAATAGAGAAGACATCTTATCCTTCTTTCCCCCTCCTGTACAGGGTTATTACTCCCTTCAAAAGTATCCCTTGGTGGCAGGGCACCTGATCAAAAACCTGTGCTTGGTTTTTAGACACCTGATCAAAAGTCTAAAGGGTCTCTGGATCTACCTGAAGCAGATCCTGTTGGTGGCAGGGCACCTGATCAAAAACCTGAGTGGATTCCTACCTTGTTGGTAGAAGAGTGGACGTACCCAAGTTGTTTGGGGAACCACTATAAATTCCTTGTGTCGTCTGGATTGCCTTGTTTAATTCCTGCATTGTGGCTGTGAATAGATATAACTAGGTTGCTAGTTGCTGATTAGGTTTTCCAAGCCTTAACTGTAATTACAGTTAGCTTGAGTTTGTGCACAACACTTGTGTTAGGCTATAGGGTTAATTCCATATCTATAATCTTTTAATTCCGCAATTCACTCCAAGGGAGTTGGGTAGACCATTAAGTTTTGTCTAGTGCAAAATTTGAGAACTCTATTCACCCCCCCCTCTAGAGTAGTATCTATCCCTTCACTTTCAATTGGTATCAGAGGGAGGTTGACTGACTGAATAGGCTAACACCTAAGTCACAAGATCCTGATAGATACCAAAGCTTATAGATATTCACTATCATGGCCCAGTCCAAGGATTATTCTAGCACCAGACCTCCAGCATGCAACTTAGCTAAGTTTGGCATCTGGAAGGTAAGGATAAAATTATATATGAATTCTATTGATGACAGCATCTTTGCTTCTATTTTGTCAGGACCTCCAAGAGCACCTGCTGCTGCCACTGCCTCATCATCTGATATGAGTGCAGTGCCTCCTCCAGATTACAATGATGAGTACAAGAAGGCCAAGATAGCAGATGCCAAGGCAATGAATATACTGGCTCAGACAATGTCTGATGAGGTATTCCAGAAGGTAGCTGACTGCTCTTCAGCAAAAGCTATGTGGGATACACTGAACCAGATTGTAGCTGGTTCAGCTGATGAAAGGAAGGACAGAAGGTTCAACCTTATCTCACAATATGAGAACTTCACGAAAACTGATGCTGAATCAGTTGAAGCCATGTACACCAGGCTCAGCTCAATCATCAATGAGCTGAGGACCCTTGACAAGGACATATCATTGACAGAGGTCAATGATAAAATTCTAATGTGCTTCCCTAGCACATGGGATCTAAGGATCTGGCCCATCAAGGAAGCCAGAAGTACAAATGAGATCTCCACTGAAGCCCTTCTCGGCAAGCTCAAGTCTTTTGAGCAAGTGCTGAAGACAAGGGAAGCAGAAGCAGAAGCAAAGACCCCTACTCCAACAAGAAAAGAGCAATCTCTAGCTCTTAAGGCTGCTGATGCTTCTGAAGGCAGCCAATCAAATGAGGAACTAATGCCATTATTTGCCAAGAGGTTTCTCAAGATGGGGAGAAAGGAATTCAGAAAGAAGTCTTCACGCTATGAGACAAACCAAGGTATGATCGTTCACCTGCTAAAGAAATTATATGTTATGGTTGCAGGAAGCCTGGACACATCTTACCAGAGTATCCAGAGGAGAAGAACAAAGACAAGAGAAAAGAAAAGGAACAGCACAGGAAGCACTCCAAGCCATCCTCCTACAAGAACAAGAAAAAAGAGAGAGGTTTCATTGCTGAAACCTGGAGTGATTCTGATGAAGAATCCTCCTCCTCAAGCTCCAGTGAGGATGAGGAAGAGAAGAAGGCAAAAGAAGTTTGCCTCATGGCAATAGATGCCTGCAGCAATCACTCAGCTGTAGAGAGTTCAGATTCAGATGAAGAGATGCCAACAGAAGATGAGGTACTATCTTCTTATGACTTTACTTCTGAAGAATTTAAATTAGATTTTAAATCATTATGCTTAGACTTAATTAGTTCAGAAAAAGAGATAAAAGAACTTAGAAATAAGTTAGCTGACTCAGAATTAATTGCTACAGAAAACATTAGGTTAAAGGAAGATCTCACTACTTGTAGTGAAGAAATTAAATTTCTTAAAATAGAGTTAGCTAAGTCTTAAAGGTTAGAGGAATCACTTAATGGTAGAAGCCTTAAGATGTTAGAGATAACCAGCATGTCTAACACTAGATCAGGTAATAACAAACTAGGCTTAGGAGCTTCTCCCAGTGAACCCCCAGTTATTCTTAAAAATAATCTTTCAACTCCAGTGAACTTCATTTTAGCTAGTTGAATGAAGAACACTGAGCAAGTAAACCAAGTTAACAAAACTTTAAATAAGGCTAAGAGAGAGAAAAGAAAGAAATTTTTTAAAGAAATGCAAAGAGCGTCGAACGCCGCTCGACGATCGGAAGCTCAATGGTCGAACGAAGCTCGACGATCTGAGCGCCCATTGTCGAACGTCGATCGACGTTTTCAACATGATTTTCAAAATCATCATCAGTACTATAGAAACCTAAATGAAGATAGAAACCCTAGGTTTGTTGACCCATCATCTGCATGGAGAATCCCACCTAGGAGATCTCACCAATTAGGTTATCACCCTCAGCCTGCATTTTTATTTATTTCTAGCTTTTTTATGTGAAAAACAAGGGACCCAAGGTTACCTGGGTCCACACTGTCTAAATAAATGTCTTGCAGGTGAAGGCCTATCCAATCACTCAAAATAAGTGGTATTTGGATAGTGGATGTTCCAAGCATATGACAGGAAATAAAGATCATCTGTCAAAATTCAAAGCTAAGCTCGGCCCAAAGGTTATCTTTGGTGATTCCAGCTGTAGTCAGACAGAAGGCTATGGCAGGATTACAATTGGAGATGTTACTTTCAAGAGAGTTGCATATGTGACAGGACTGAAGCACAATTTGATTTCAGTCAGCCAGCTATGTGATGCTGGCTACCAGGTTTCATTTTCTAACTCTTCTTGTAATATTACTTTAAATAATAACATTGTTTTAGTAGGCATTAGAATAGGTAATATTTATTTAGTAGATTTCAATTCATCTCACTCTGAAATCTTTCTATTTAATGAAGTAACAATTAATAATAATTCTTTGTGGCATAAGAGGCTTAGTCATGTTAACCTTAAAAATATATCTAGGTTATCTAAACACAACCTTGTTAGAGGTTTACCTTCTTGCCCCTACAAGAAGGAGAGCCTATGCAAGGCTTGTCAGCTAGGCAAGCAAACCAAGAACTCTTTTAAATCTGTAAATAAGAGTGATTCTCCTAGAATCCTGTACCTATTACATTTGGACCTTTTTGGCCCAATAAATGTACAGAGTTTAGGAGGGAAGTATTACACTTTAGTAATTGTAGATGACTTCTCTAGGTTCAGTTGGGTTTTCTTTTTGAGAACTAAGGCTGATAACTTCAAAGCCCTTACAGACTTTCTACTATGTGTGCAGACTGAGTACTCTACTCATGTGGCCTTGATCAGAAGTGATCATGGTACTGAGTTTGACTCTCTTCTCATGCAAGAATTCTGTGAGAGAGAAGGTATCAAACATAGTTTCTCAGCTCCTAGAACTCCCCAACAAAATGGGGTAGTTGAAAGGAAGAATAGAACACTGATTGAAGCTGCTAGTACATTGTTGGCAGATGCTAACATGCCTCTCTCCTATTGGGCAGAAGCTGTTAGTACAGCCAATTATGTCTTGAATAGAAGTTTGATACACAAGCTTAAGTGTAAAACTCCTTATGAGTTGCTTAAAGGAAAAAAACTTAAAATTAATTATTTTAGAGTATTTGGTTGTGTTGTTTATATTCATAATAACAATAAAGAATATCTTAGGAAATTTGAAGCAAAAGCTTCAATGGGAATCATGCTTGGATATTCCCAAGTAAGCAAAGCTTATAGGGTTTATAACAAATCAACCTGTAAAATTGAAGAATCTGTGCATGTATCTTTTGATGAATCTCAGATGTTTTACAAGGAGAAGGAAAATTCTCCTTCCTCTAGTTCATTGCAGGTACCTGATGCTACTCAAGAAATTCTTCAACTATCAACTCTTCAGATCACTGAATCAGACAGTGATGAAGACATTGCAGAAGCTGTTGCTATACCACCAACAGTAGATCAAATTCCTCCTGAGAAATTAATCCCAACTGCTGCTGAAGATCACATCCCACCTACTGATATTGTCACACTTAGAGATCACCCCACATCTCAAGTGATTGGATACATATCAGCTGGTGTGCAAACAAGACACCAATTAAGACAGGATGTGATGCATGCTTGTTTTCTCTCACAGGTTGAGCCCCTCACCTTTAAAGATGCAGAGCTAGATCCCCACTGGATCATCGCTATGCAAGAGGAACTCAATCAGTTTGAGAGATGTAAAGTTTGGACTTTGGTTCCAAGACCAAAAGGCCAACTGATCATAGGCACCAAGTGGGTGTACAGAAACAAGTTGGATGCAAATGGAATTATTGTAAGGAATAAAGCAAGGCTTGTAGCTCAGGGCTACAAACAGGAGGAAGGTATAGATTATGACCAAACCTTTGCTCCTGTTGCAAGGCTAGAAGCAATAAGAATCTTCTTGGCCTATGCAGCCTACATGAAGTTCAAGGTGTTCCAGATGGATGTCAAAAGTGCATTCCTGAATGGTGAGCTTAAGGAAGAGGTGTTTGTTGAACAACCACCAGGGTTTGTTTCTTCAACTCAGCCCTCTCATGTATTTAAGTTGCAGAAAGCTCTTTATGGACTAAAGCAAGCTCCCAGAGCCTGGTATGAGACTTTAGCTAGTTTCCTTTTAGAGCACAACTTTACTAGGGGAGTAGTTAATAGAACCCTTTTCGTCAAGCATCACAAGGACACAATCCTGTTAGTTCAGGTGTATGTAGATGATATTATATTTGGCTCCACTGATCCCAAACTTTGCAAAAGGTTCTCTGACCTGATGCACTCTAAGTTTGAGATGAGTAGTATGGGTGTGCTGTCTTACTTTCTTGGTCTCCAAGTTAAGCAAGATGCTGATGGTATCTTCATCTCCCAATCCAAATATGCCAAGGAATTGGTAAAGAAATTTGGGATGGCTGATGCTTCAGCAATGCCTACACCTATAGCTACTAATGTAGTTATTGATTCTGATGATCACGGCAAGCCAGTTGATCAAAAGAATTATAGGGCCATTGTTGGTTCCCTATTATATCTAACTGCAAGTAAGCCTGATATAATGTTTGCTACATGCCTTTGTGCTAGATTCCAGGTCAACCCCAAGGAATCTCATCTGATTCTTCTAAATAGAATCCTGAGATACCTGAAGGGATGTCCAAATCTAGGACTTTGGTACCCAGTTGAGTCAGAATTTGAATTAATTGGATATTCTGATTCTGACTATGCTGGTTGCAGAGTTGACAGGAAGAGCACCTCAGGAACTTGTCAGTTCCTGGGAGAGAGATTGGTCTCTTGGTTCTGTAAGAAGCAGGCTTCTGTCTCAACTTCAACTGCAGAGGCTGAATATATAGCAGCTGCTAGTTGTTGTTCACAGATCCTGTGGATTCAAAACCAGCTTGTGGATTATGATTACTCACACAAGAATACCAAAATCATGTGTGACAGTACCAGTGCTATCTCCATTGCACAAAATCCAATGCACCACTCTAGAACGAAGCACATTGAGATTCGACACCATTTCTTGAGAGATTGTGTGGAAAAGAACAAGATTTGTCTTGAGTTCATATCCACTGAGTTTCAGAGAGGTGATATATTCACCAAGCCCTTAGATGAACAGAAGCATCTGTTCTTTTTAGTTCAACTAGGCATGATCAATGGATGAGACTAAGTGTGACTATATCTGCCTATGTTGAAACCTGCTTGAAGATCATCGAACGATGATCGAAGATCGTCGAACGGATCAAGCCTATCGTCGACCTCTGGTTAATGATAGCTTATCTATTTGAAGATCGTCGACCGGCGTTCGAAGATCGTCAAACAGGTCGAGCTTATCGTCGATCTCTGGATGACGACAGCTTGTTGTTTTGAGAAGCCAGAAATAGTCGAACAATTGATCGACTACTCTGCTTCTAGGCCGATCGTCGAACGGCCGTTCGACTATCGGGTCTAGTATCTTTTTAATAGTTCGACGATTTCCGGTCTAATATAAAGCCGATAGTCGACCTAGGTTAAAAGATCTTTTGTTTTATCGTCGACGGAGCGTGACTTTTCGCATTCTGTCTTCCCGCTTGCGATTTTCTGCCGCTTCGTCCCCTTCGTCTTCTCCGTCCTTCTCGCGCATTCTCCAGCAATTCAATGGCGATTTCTCCCGCAGTGCTAGCTGTTGTAAAGTTCGATGCAGGCTTCAGCGTCGATTTTGACGCGTTCAGTTGCTGTGGAGCAGGAATTGTAGAAATTCTTCAGTTATGCCGGGATCAAGGTCTAGAAAGATTAATGTCGACAAGGATAAAGTTAAATATTCCCGAGATCAAGGAATGGGCTTTCACTTCGTCATCCTCCGACGATTCGATGACTGGCACCATTGGCGGAGAAGAGGTAATTTTAACTCCGGCCATTCTGACTGATGTTTTTGATTTAATAAATGGTGAAGATGATTATGAGCAAGATGCTCAAGAGTTTGGAAGAATGCTGACTGAGCTGGGACATGCGGAGGGCATTCCCACGAAGCTGCTCAAGGTTAATTTCCCCTTTAAGATTAAATTTCTCGCTGAGTTAGTTGGAAAAGTGCTCCTTGGAAAGCACTCTGCTCATGACAACATCACAAGGCAACAATTTGCACTGATGTGTGCAATTGTTAATCAGAAAAAGATTGATTGGGCAGGAGTAATGTTTGATTTGATAAGGAATAAGAACAATAAGAAAGAGGTTACCCTAGGCAGGGTTATTGGAATTTTCCTGAAGGAAAAGTATCCTCAGCTGCTGGTCTCCGTTGCAACAACCATAAATGCAAGCAAGAAGATGGACCCAAATCTGTTCTCCAAGTGGAAGAGGACTTTTGTGAAACCCGCTCTCACAGGGGTTGCTCCAGCGACATCAGAGAGCACCAGGACTGATACAGTCGCTCCGCACCCTCATGAAGCTGGCTCAGCTCATCTTTCCCTTCCCTCATCTTCTTCTGCTATGCAGTCTACCTCAGTTGAAGTTCCATCAACTTCAGCTGAAGTACGACTTTCCCCTTCTCCTGTTCAAGAAACAACCACGGTTGTTCTTCCTTCCCCTCCAGCATCTCCTCTTCCTTCTCATCTGGCTAGGATATCTGCTCCTAGTTTTGATCTGTTAGGATCTGAGAGGATTCCAACACCTCCTCAGTCTCCTATTCAGTCCCCTATTCATTCTCCACATCTTTCTCCATCTCCAATTCGATCTCCAGTCCACACCACTTCTCATCCTAACAATACAACCATCTCTGCTGCATCTCCATCCACTGCAATTCCATCATCTTTTGAGATCACCCCAGCTTTCATTTCCAGCATTTTGGAGTTGATTACCCCTTCAATCAAAATTATGATTGAAGAGGCAATTGCTCCACTTGCCTCCTCTATTGCCACCTTAACTGCTTCCATCCAATCACTTTCTAAATCTGCTGAGCCCTCTTCTTCAAGGGGCCTGGTTTCAGTTTCCACTGAAATCAGGCAGGGGGAGATGTTCTGTGAAGATGTCTCAGAGCCTCCAGCCTCCCTTCCAGCAGCTCTTCCAGCAGTTCAAGAAGAGACTGATGCAGTTCAAGCTCAAGATGAATCAGTTTCAGTGCTATCTGACAAAGAAATATCTGATGCAATTATGCTATCTGAATTTGCTGTGAAAGTTTGCTTAGAAGATCTCACCACTCCCGTGGTTGCCCATTTCCTAGAAGGGATTATTACATCCTACCTAGATGAATCTTGGGAGTTGGTAAAATATGAAGGTAATTCACTCATCCGCTTTATTGACGAGTCAATTAATTTGCTAGCTTGTGAATACCTAGAAGGAATGATTTTAGCTTATTTAGCAGATTTGTGTTCATAAATCTACAGATTATATTAAAGAAGATATAACTGCTCAGGTTATAGCAGTTGTTTCAGAAGCTGCTCCAGATGTTCCTGATGCTCAAATAGATCCAGAATTGGATTCCTTTTTAGATGATTTAGAAGATGTATCTGAAAATCAAGAAGAGAAAGCAAGAGATGCTTGGAATCAAAGAGTTCAATCTTTGTTAAAAGAAAAAGAAAAAGATTTGTGTTGGTACCCTAGTTTGATTTGAGTTTAGTCTTGTCCTTTTAGTCCCTTGACCCAAGAAATATCTATGGTCATTGGTTAGTAGTCTAGCTGTAGAGTCCTCACTTTTCCAGATTGAGAATTTGGTTAAGTAGTTTGTTCGTTCGACTATCGTCGAACGCCGCTCGACTATCGTCGACAAACTGTTCGACGATCGTCTATCAGTTGTTCGACTTTCAGTCTGCGTGGATAGTTCGACTATCGGTTGATAGTTCGACTATCTGTATGCTTTGATAGTTCGACTATCTGCTTGGATAGGTCGACTATCTGATAGTTCGACTATCTGTTGATAGTTCGACTATCTGTTCTGCGTTGATAGTTCGACTATCTGTTGATAGGTCGACTATCTGTTTGTTTCTGATAGTTCGACTATCTGTTGATAGTTCGACTATCTGTTCTGCGTTGATAGTTCGACTATCTGTTGATAGGTCGACTATCTGTTCTCGCTTGGTAGTTCGACTATCTGCTTTGATAGTTCGACTATCTGATAGTTCGACTATCTGTTGATAGGTTGACTATCTGTTTATTTTTGATAGTTCGACTATCTGTTGATAGGTCGACTATCTGATAGCTCGACTATCTGTTGATAGGTCGACTATCTGATAGCTCGACTATCTGTTGATAGTTCGACTATCTGTTTTGCCCTGATAGTTCGACTATCTGTTGATAGGTCGACTATCTGATAGTTCGACTATCTTCTGGTAGTTTGACTATCTGCTGTGATAGTTCGACTATCTCCTTTGATAGTTCGACTATCTGGATCGTTCGACTATCTGTCCGATAGTTCGACGATCTCCATGCGTCGGTCGACGATCTCCGAAGGTCGTTCGACGTTTTCGGTCTGCCTTTATATTTTGTATTTATTTATTATATTTAATTAATTAATACATTATCTGGCATATCTTTTCAGTTGGTTTATGATAATATTTCTAGGCAATATTTGCTCCATCCCTTATGCCTAAGTAAAATCGTTTCAGATAAAGTTGTTTGTCTTATTAGCTGTCTTTGTATTTTACTTTATCTGCTGACAGTCCTTTATAGCCGTTAGACTGAAAAGTCTTCCTTCTACTATAAAGAGTATTTCTCTGATGTGACTTTATTTAGTCCTTCTGTTATTTGATTTAATCCTGCAGCTTCTTAGAAAGAGGTTTATTCCTTTTATAGGATGTCTTGCTACAGAGTTTGTTTTGCTGTGTGTTATTTGCAGCCCAGGTCTCAAGTTTCAGAAGAAGACAAGTAATTCAAATTGAAGAGAGCCGTTGCTTGCTGCTGTTATATAAAGGACCCTTTGAAGAAGGATTCAAGCTAGCTAATAGCTAACTAGTTAACCTGTTCATCTGCTTTCAAGCCTTCATCAAGATCAAGTCATCTGCTCTCAACAATACTCATTCAACTGAGAAGTGTTAAGATCTTCTACTCTTCTTCAACCTGAGTTCTCCTGCTTTCAGGAAGTTCAAACTCAGAGTTCTTTTGAAGAAGAAGAAGAAGACAGCTGCTTGAAGATTTCTAATTTTATTATTTATTATCTTCTTGTAGTTTTTCCTTCAGATCTTTCTGAAGAGTTTTCTGCACTGAAGCAAGACTTCACCTGGACATTTTTGAGCCAGGGGAGCCTTGATTCTTTAGAGCTTTCTAGCTCAGTGCAAGTTTTTGTGCTTCTCTAATCTATTGTAAAATAGAGAAGACATCTTATCCTTCTTTCCCCCTCCTGTACAGGGTTATTACTCCCTTCAAAAGTATCCCTTGGTGGCAGGGCACCTGATCAAAAACCTGTGCTTGGTTTTTAGACACCTGATCAAAAGTTTAAAGTGTCTCTGGATCTACCTGAAGCAGATCCTGTTGGTGGCAGGGCACCTGATCAAAAACCTGAGTGGATTCCTACCTTGTTGGTAGAAGAGTGGACGTACCCAAGTTGTTTGGGGAACCACTATAAATTCCTTGTGTCGTCTGGATTGCCTTGTTTAATTCCTGCATTGTGGCTGTGAATAGATATAACTAGGCTGCTAGTTGCTGATTAGGTTTTCCAAGCCTTAACTGTAATTACAGTTAGCTTGAGTTTGTGCACAACACTTGTGTTAGGCTATAGGGTTAATTCCATATCTATAATCATTTAATTCCGCAATTCACTCCAAGGGAGTTGGGTAGACCATTAAGTTTTGTCTAGTGCAAAATTTGAGAACTCTATTCACCCCCCTCTAGAGTAGTATCTATCCCTTCACTTTTAATTGTTATCAGAGGGAGGTTGACTGACTGAATAGGCTAACACATAAGTCACAAGATCCTGATAGATACCAAAGCTTATAGATATTCACTATCATGGCCCAGTCCAAGGATTATTCTAGCACCAGACCTCCAGCATGCAACTTAGCTAAGTTTGGCATCTGGAAGGCAAGGATAAAATTATATATGAATTCTATTGATGAAAGCATCTTTGCTTCTATTTTGTCAGGACCTCCAAGAGCACCTGCTGCTGCCACTGCCTCATCATCTGATATGAGTGCAGTGCCTCCTCCAGATTACAATGATGAGTACAAGAAGGCCAAGATAGCAGATGCCAAGGCAATGAATATACTGGCTCAGATAATATCTGATGAGGTATTCCAGAAGGTAGCTGACTGCTCTTCAGCAAAAGCCATGTGGGATACACTGAACCAGATTATAGCTGGTTCAGCTGATGAAAGGAAGGACAGAAGGTCCAACCTTATCTCACAATATGAAAACTTCAAGAAAACTGATGCTGAATCAGTTGAAGCCATGTACACCAGGCTCAGCTCAATCATCAATGAGCTGAGGACTCTTGACAAGGACATATCATTGACAGAGGTCAATGGTAAGATTCTTATGTGCTTCCCTAGTACATGGGATCTAAGGATCTGGCCCATCAAGGAAGCCAGAAGCACCACAGAGATCTCCACTGAAGCTCTTCTCGGTAAGCTCAAATCTTTTGAGCAAGTGCTGAAGACAAGAGAAGCAGAAGCTGAAGCAAAGACCCCCACTCCAACAAGAAAAGAGCAATCTCTAGCTCTTAAGGCTGCTGATGCTTCTGAAGACAGCCAATCAAATGAGGAGCTAATGGCATTGTTTGCCAAGAGATTTCTCAAGATGGGGAGAAAGGAATTCAGAAAGAAGTCTTCACGCTATGAAGACAAACCAAGGTATGATCGTTCACCTGCTAAAGAAATTATTTGTTATGGTTGCAGGAAGCCTGGACACATCTTACCAGAGTGTTCAGAGGAGAAGAACAAAGACAAGAGAAAAGAAAAGGAACAGCACAGGAAGCACTCCAAGCTATCCTCCTACAAAAACAAGAAGAAGGAGAGAGGTTTCATTGCTGAAACCTGGAGTGATTCTGATGAAGAATCTTCCTCTTCAAGCTCCAGTGAGGATGAGGAAGAGAAGAAGGCAAAAGAAGTTTGCCTGATGGCAATAGATGCCTGCAGCAACCACTCAGTTGCAGAGAGTTCAGATTCAGATGAAGAAATGCCAACAGAAGATGAGGTACTATCTTCTTATGACTTTACTTCTGAAGAATTTAAATTAAATTTTAAATCTTTATGCTTAGATTTGATTAGCTCAGAAAAGGAGATAAAAGAACTTAGAAATAAGTTAGCTGACTCAGAATCAATTGCTACAGAAAATGTTAGGTTAAAGGAAGATCTCACTACTTGTAGTGAAGAAATTAAATTTCTTAAAATGGAGTTAGCTAAGTCTAAGAGGTTAGAAGAATCACTTAATGGTAGAAGCCTTAAGTTGTTAGAAATTACCAGCATGACTAACACTAGGTCAGCTAATAACAAACTAGGCTTAGGAGCTTCTCCCAGTGAACCCCCAGTTCTACTTAAAAATAATCTTTCAACTCCAGTAAACTTCATTTCAGCTAGTGGAATGAAGAACACTGAGCAAGTAAACCTAGTTAACAAAACTTTAAATAAGGCTAAGAGAGAGAAAAGAAAGAAATTTTTTAAAGAAATGCAAAGAGCGTCGAACGCCGCTCGACGATCGGAAGCTCAATGGTCGAACAAAGCTCGACGATCTGAGCACCCATCGTCGAACGTCGATCGACGTTTTCAACATGATTTTCAAAATCATAATCAGTACCATAGAAATCTAAATGAAAATAGAAACCCTAGGTTTGTTGACCCATCATCTGCATGGAGAATCCCACCTAGGAGATCTCACCCATTAGGTTATCACCCTCAGCCTGCATTTTCATATATTTCCAGTTTTTCTTATGTGAAAAACAAGGGACCCAAGGTTACCTGGGTCCACTCTGTCTAAATAAATGTCTTGCAGGTGAAGGCCTATCCAATCACTCAAAATAAGTGGTATTTGGATAGTGGATGTTCCAAGCATATGACAGGAAATAAAGATCATCTGTCAAAATTCAAAGCTAAGCTCGGCCCAAAGGTTATCTTTAGAGATTCCAGCTGTGGTCAGACAGAAGGCTATGGCAGGATTACTATTGGAGATGTTACTTTCAAGAGAGTTGCATATGTGACAGGACTGAAGCACAATTTGATTTCAGTCAGCCAGCTATGTGATGCTGGCTACCAGGTTTCATTTTCTAACTCTTCTTGCAATATTACTTTAAATAATAATGTTGTTTTAGTAGGCATTAGAATAGGTAATATTTATTTAGTAGATTTCAATTCATCTCACTCTGAAATCTGTTTATTTAATGAAGTAACAATTAATAATAATTCTTTGTGACATAAGAGGCTTAGTCATGTTAACCTTAAAAATATATCTAGGTTATCTAAACACAACCTTGTTAGAGGATTACCTTCTTGCCCCTATAAGAAGGAGAGCCTATGCAAGGCTTGTCAGCTAGGCAAGCAAACCAAAAACTCTTTTAAATCTGTAAATAAGAGTGATTCTCCTAGAATCCTGTATCTCTTACACTTGGACCTTTTTGGCCCAATAAATGTATAGAGCTTAGGAGGGAAGTATTACACCTTAGTAATTGTAGATGACTTCTCTAGGTTCAGTTGGGTTTTCTTTTTGAGAACTAAGTCTGATAACTTCAAAGCCCTTACAGACTTTCTACTATGTGTGCAGACTGAGTACTCTACTCATGTGGCCTTGATCAGAAGTGATCATGGTACTGAGTTTGACTCTCTTCTCATGCAAGAATTCTGTGAGAGAGAAGGTATCAAACATAGTTTCTCAGCTCCTAGAACTCCCCAACAAAATGGGGTAGTTGAAAGGAAGAATAGAACACTCATTGAAGCTGCTAGTACATTGTTGGCAGATGCTAACATGCCTCTCTCCTATTGGGCAGAAGCTGTTAGTACAGCCAATTATGTCTTGAATAGAAGTTTGATACACAAGCTTAAGTGTAAAACTCCTTATGAGTTGCTTAAAGGAAAGAAACCTAAAATTAATTATTTTAGAATATTTGGTTGTGTTGTTTATATTCATAATAACAATAAAGAATATCTTAGGAAATTTGAAGCAAAAGCTTCAATGGGAATTATGCTTGGATATTCCCAAGTAAGCAAAGCTTATAGGGTTTATAACAAATCAACCTGTAAAATAGAAGAATCTGTGCATGTATCTTTTGATGAGCATCAGATGTTTTACAAGGAGAAAGAAAATTCTCCTTCCTCTAATTCATTGCAGGTACCTGATGCTTCTCAAGAAATTCTTCAACTTTCAACTCTTCAGATCACTGAATCAGACAGTGATGAAGACATTGCAGAAGCAGTTGTTGTTCCACCAACAGTAGATCAAATTCCTCCTGAGGAATTAATCCCAATTGTTGCTGAAGATCACATCCCACCTGCTGATATTGTCACACTTAGAGATCACCCCACATCTCAAGTGATTGGAGACATATCAGCTGGTGTGCAAACAAGACACTAATTAAGACAGGATGTGATGCATGCTTGTTTCCTCTCACAGGTTGAGCCCCTCACCTTTAAAGATGCAGAGCTAGATCCCCACTGGATCATTTCTATGCAAGAGGAACTCAATCAGTTTGAGAGATGTAAAGTTTGGACTTTGGTTCCAAGACCTAAAGGCCAACTGATCATAGGCACCAAGTGGGTGTATAGAAACAAGTTGGATGCAAATGGAATTATTGTAAGGAATAAAGCAAGGCTTATAGCTCAGGGCTACAGACAGGAGGAAGGTATAGACTATGACCAAACCTTTGCTCCTGTTGCAAGGCTAGAAGCAATAAGGATCTTCTTGGCCTATGCAGCCTTCATGAAGTTTAAGGTGTTCCAAATGGATGTCAAAAGTGCATTCCTGAATGGTGAGCTTAAGGAAGAGGTGTTTGTTGAACAACCACCAGGGTTTGTTTCTTCAACTCAGCCCTCACATGTGTTTAAGTTGCAGAAAGCTCTATATGGACTAAAACAAGCTCCCAGAGCCTGGTATGAGACTCTAGCTAGTTTCCTTTTAAAGCACAACTTCACTAGGGGAGTAGTTGATAGAACCCTTTTCGTCAAGCATCACAAGGACACAATCATGTTAGTTCAGGTGTATGTAGATGATATTATACTTGGCTCCACTGATCCCAAACTTTGCAAAAGGTTCTCTGACTTGATGCACTCTAAGTTTGAAATGAGTAGTATGGGTGTGCTGTCTTACTTTCTTAGTCTCCAAGTTAAGCAAGATGCTGATGGTATCTTCATCTCCCAATCCAAATATGCCAAGGAATTGGTAAAGAAATTTGGGATGGCTGATGCTTCAGCAATGCCTACACCCATGGCTACTAATGTAGTTATTGATTCTGATGATCACGGCAAGCCAGTTGATCAAAAGATTTATAGGGCCATTGTTGGTTCCCTATTATATCTAACTGCAAGTAGGCCTGATATAATGTTTGCTACATGCCTTTGTGCTAGATTCCAGGTCAACCCCAAGGAATCTCATCTGATTCTTCTAAAGAGAATCCTGAGATACCTGAAGGGATGCCCAAATCTAGGACTTTGGTACCCAGCTGAGTCAGAATTTGAATTAATTGGATATTCTGATTCTGATTATGCTGGTTGCAGAGTTGACAGGAAGAGCACCTCAGGAACTTGTCAGTTTCTGGGAGAGAGATTGGTCTCTTGGTTCTGTAAGAAGCAGGCTTCTGTCTCAACTTCAACTGCAGAGGCTGAATATATAGCAGCTGCTAGTTGTTGTTCACAGATCCTGTGGATTCAAAACCAGCTTGTGGATTATGGTTACTCACACAAGAATACCAAAATCATGTGTGACAGTACCAGTGCTATCTCAATTGCACAGAATCCAGTGCACCACTCTAGAACGAAGCACATTGAGATTCGGCACCATTTCCTGAGAGATTGTGTGGAAAAGAACAAGATCTGTCTTGAGTTCATATCCACTGAGTTTCAGAGAGGTGATATATTCACCAAGCCCTTAGATGAACAGAAGCATCTGTTCTTTTTAGTTCAACTAGGCATGATCAATGGACGAGACTAAGTGTGACTATATCTGCCTATGTTGAAACCTGCTTGAAGATCGTCGAACGATGATCGAAGATCGTCGAACGGTTTAAGCCTATCGTCGACCTCTGGTTAATGATAGCTTATCTGCTTGAAGATCGTCGACCGACATTCGAAGATCGTCGAACAGGTCGAGCTTATCGTCGATCTCTGAACGATGACAACTTGTTGTTTGAGAAGCCAGAAATAGTCGAACGATGGCTCGACTACTCTGCTTCTGAGCCGATCGTCGAACGGCCGTTCGACTATCGGGTCTTGTATCTTTTTAATAGATCGACTATCTCCGGTCTAATATAAAGCCGATAGTCGACCTAGGTTAAAAGATCTTTTGTTTTATCGTCGACGGAGCGTGACTTTTCGCATTCTGTCTTCCCGCTTGCGAATTTCTGCCGCTTCGTCCCCTTCGTCTTCGCCGTCCTTCTCGCGCTTTCTCCAGCAATCAATGGCGATTTCTCCCGCAGTGTTAGCAGTTGTAAAGTTCGATGCAGGCTTCAGCGTTGATTTTGACGCGTTCAGTTGCTGCGAAGTAGGGATCGTGGAAGTTCTTCAGTTGTGCCGGGATCAAGGACTAGAGAGATTAATGTCATCAAGGATAAAGTTGAATATACCCGAGATCAAGGAATGGGCTTTCACTTCGTCATCCACCGACGATTCGATGACTGACACCATCGGCGGAGAAGAGGTAATTTTAACTCCGGCCGTTCTGACTGATGTTTTTGGATTAATAAATGGTGAAGAAGATTATGAGCAAGATGCTCAAGAATTTGGAAGAATGTTAGTTGAGCTGGGACATGCAGAGGGCATTCCCACGAAGCTGCTCAAGGTCAATTTCCCTTTCAAGATTAAGTTTCTTGCTGAGTTGGTCGGAAAAGTGCTCCTCGGAAAGTACTCTGCTCATGACAATATAACAAGGCAACAATTTGCACTGATGTGTGCAATTGTTAATCAGAAAAAGATTGATTGGGCGGGAGTAATGTTTGATTTGATAAGGAAAAAGAATAGTAAGAAGGAAGTTACCCTCGGAAGGGTTATTGGAATTTTCCTAAAGGAAAAGTATCCCCAACTGCTGGTCTCCGCCGCAACAACAATAAATGCAAGCAAGAAGATGGACCCAAACCTGTTCTCCAAGTGGAAGAGAACCTTTGTGAAACCCGCTCTCACAGGGGTTGCTCCAGCGACATCAGAGAGCACCAGGACTGATTCGGTCGCTCCTCACCCTGTAGAAGCTGGCTCAGCCCTTTTCCTTCTCTCATCTTCTGCTATGCAGTCCGCTTCAGTTGAAGTTCCATCAACTTCAGCTGAAGTACGACTTTCCCCTTCTCCTGTTAGAGAAACAACCACGGTTGTTCTTCCTTCCCCTCCAGCATCTCCTCTTCCTTCTCATCAGGCTAGGATATCTGCTCCTAGTTTTGATTTGTTAGGATCTGAGAGGATTCCAACACCTCCTCAGTCTCCTATTCATTCTCCAGTTAACACTCCTGTTAACTCTCCAGCTCCATCTCCACTTCGATCTCCAGTCCACACCATTCTTCATCCCAGCACTACAACCATTTCTGCTGCATCTCCATCCACTACAATCCCTCATTCTTTTGAGATAACCCCTGAACTCATCTCCAGCATTATGGAGTTGATTACCCCTTCAATCAAAACCATGATTGAAGAGGCAATCGCTCCACTTGCCTCCTCAATTGATACCTTAACCGCTACCATCAAATCACTTTCCAAATCTGCTGAGCCCTCTTCTTCAAGGGGCCTGGTTTCAGTTTCCACTGAAATCAGGCAGGGGGAGATGTTCTGTGAAGATGCCTCAGAGCCTCCTGCCTCCCTTCCAGCAGTAACAGATACTGTGATGACAGTTCAAGTAGTGTCTGCTCCAACTGAAAAAGAATCAGCTTCTGTGTTATAGGAAAAGGAAATATCTGATGCTATTATGTTATCTGAATTTGTTGTGAAAGTTTGCTTAGAAGATCTCACCTCTCCCGTGATTGCAAATTTCCTAGAAGGGATTATTACATCCTACCTAGATGAGTCTTAGGAGTTGGTCAAATATGAAGGTAATTCACTCATTCGCTTTATTGACGAGTCAATTAATTTGCTAGCTAGTGAATACCTAGAAGGAATGATTTTTGCTTATTTAGCAGATCTGTGTTCATAATTCTACAGATTATATTAGAGAAGATTTAGCTGCTCAGATCATAGTAATTGTTTCAGAAGCTGCCCCAAATGTTCCTGATATTCAAGTAGATCCAGAACTGGATTCATTTTTAGATGATAGAGAAGATGAGTCTGAAAATCAAGATAAAATCAAAGATGACACTCCTGTTCTGAGTGTGGAAGAAGAAAAAGCAAGAGCTGCCTGGAATCAAAGAGTACAAGATTCTTTAAAAGAGAAAGAAAAAGAGTTGCAAGTTGAAAAGTCAAATGTTTGGGATGATTCCCCGGGACTTGACTTAGATTTCCTTCTGGCTCAGGATGCCATAGAAGAGGAAAGAGAGAAATCTGATCTGAAGTTAAAGGAAAAGGCTATTTCTGAAGCCTATGATCCTTATGATAATCCTCCATCATCTCACTCTGATGATGAAGATGATTCTGATTTATCTGAGAATGCTAAGAAAAAGAAAGCTGCTCAAAAGAAAAGGAAAGCAATTGCTCCTCCTCCTCCCAGCCGTGACAATGATACTCCATACTATATTCTTAAAGGAATTGACCCCAAATCGAAAGAATTTCAACATTGGATGTGGTTCTCCAAGAACCAGCAGAAAGAGAGAAAAAGATCTAAGAGGTATGATAGTCCTGTTTCAAGATGGACTCCCAGAGGTCCTCCTCCTCCACCTCCCAGTGCAGGAGCCTCTGGGAACCTTTCTGCTAATCCATCTACCTCTTCTGGAAAATCTGCACCTTCTCAGCCTCAGCCAAGGAAAAGCTCTCAAAGTTCCCAAGGCAGATCTTATTCTGGTTCTCAAAGACAAGTGAAGGAGGTTATGTATCAAAGTCCAACATTTTCCCCTCCTCCTTCTCCAAAGAAAAGAGTTTCTTCTCCAATACCAGTACAGTCTGAAAAAATTGTTTCAAAAGGTAAGTAGTTTATTTTGTTTAAAATTTCTAGCAAGAACTTTGCTAAGTCTGCTCCCATGTCTTATCTAGTTAATCAAGATAAAGAGGTTGCTCCTTCTGAGACTGCTTATGAAAGTCCTGAGCTTGATCCTAACTTTAGGATGGCTCGTTTTCACGAATTAGTTGGAGCAGCCCAGATAAGGAAAGCAAAAGCTGAAGGAAAAGATACTACTGGCATAACCACCATGTCTACTTTCAGAAAGAAGGAATTAGAAAAGTTCCAGGTTAACCCTGAGGTTTTTGACCCTTCTAAATATATGAAAAAGCACCCGAAAGCTGTTGTGCCAAGGACTACAGAATTAAAGATCATTGGCTTGCAAGATTTAAAGATGTCTAAGTTAGAGGCCATTGATCCTCTGCGAAAAATTTCTTTTGTTTCTAGCTCTTCTGTATCTAAGCCTGACTCTGTTGATCCTTAGTTTTGTTTGACTGTTATTTATCTATCTGTTTGATAATTGCTAGTTAAATTGCTATCTATTTTCTGTATTGATTATAGTGTTCTATAGCTAGCTCTGTGTTTTAGTTTTTAAGAGACTTAACTCAAATAGGGGGAGATTGTTGGTACCCTAGTTTGATTTGAGTTTAGTCTTGTCCTTTTAGTCCCTTGACCCAAGAAATATCTATGGTCATTGGTTAGTAGTCTAGCTGTAGAGTCCTCACTTTTCCAGATTGAGAATTTGGTTAAGTAGTTTGTTCGTTCGACTATCGTCGAATGCCGCTCGACTATCGTCGACTAACTGTTCGACGATCGTCTATCAGTTGTTCGACTTTCAGTCTGCGTGGATAGTTCGACTATCGGTTGATAGTTTGACTATCTGTGTGCTTTGATAGTTCGACTATCTGCTTGGATAGGTTGACTATCTGATAGTTCGACTATCTGTTGATAGTTCGACTATCTGTTCTGCGTTGATAGTTTGACTATCTGTTGATAGGTCGACTATCTGTTTGTTTCTGATAGTTCGACTATCTGTTGATAGTTCGACTATCTGTTCTGCGTTGATAGTTCGATTATCTGTTGATAGGTCGAATATCTGTTCTCGCTTGGTAGTTCGACTATCTGCTTTAATAGTTCGACTATTTGATAGTTCGACTATCTGTTGATAGGTCGACTATCTGTTTGTTTTTGATAGTTCGACTATCTGTTGATAGGTCGACTATCTGATAGCTCGACTATCTGTTGATAGTTCGACTATCTGTTTTGCCCTGATAGTTCGACTATCTGTTGATAGGTCGACTATCTGATAGTTCGACTATCTTCTGGTAGTTCGACTATCTGTTGTGATAGTTCGACTATCTCCTTTGATAGTTCGACTATCTGGATCGTTCGACTATCTGTCCGATAGTTCGACGATCTCCGTGCGTCGGTCGACGATCTCCAAAGGTCGTTCGACGTTTTCTGTCTGCCTTTATATTTTGTATTTATTTATTATATTTAATTAATTAATACATTATCTGGCATATCTTTTCAGTTGGTTTATGATAATATTTCTAGGCAATATTTGCTCCATCCCTTATGCCTAAGTAAAATCGTTTCAGATAAAGTTGTTTGTCTTATTAGCTGTCTTTGTATTTTACTTTATCTGCTGACAGTCCTTTATAGCCGTTAGACTAAAAAGTCTTCCTTCTGCTATAAAGAGTATTTCTCTGATGTGACTTTATTTAGTCCTTCTGTTATTTGATTTAATCCTGCAGCTTCTTAGAAAGAGGTTTATTCCTTTTATAGGATGTCTTGCTGCAGAGTTTGTTTTGCTGTGTGTTATTTGCAGCCCAGGTCTCAAGTTTCAAAAGAAGACAAGTAATTCAAATTGAAGAGAGCCGTTGCTTGCTGCTGTTATATAAAGGACCCTTTGAAGAAGGATTCAAGCTAGCTAATAGCTAACTAGTTAACCTGTTCATCTGCTTTCAAGCCTTCATCAAGATCAAGTCATCTGCTCTCAGCAATACTCATTCAACTGAGAAGTGTTAAGATCTTCTACTCTTCTTCAACCTGAGTTCTCCTGCTTTCAGGAAGTTCAAACACAGAGTTCTTTTGAAGAAGAAGAAGAAGATAGCTGCTTGAAGATCTTTAATTTTATTATTTATTATCTTCTTGTAGTTTTTCCTTCAGAGCTTTCTGAAGAGTTTTCTGCACTGAAGCAAGACTTCACCTGGACATCTTTGAGCCAGGGGGAGCCTTGATTCTTTAGAGCTTTCTAGCTTAGTGCAAGTTTTTGTGCTTCTCTAATCTATTGTAAAATAGAGAAGACATCTTAACCTTCCTTCCCCCTCCTGTACATGGTTATTACTCCCTTCAAAAGTATCCCTTGGTGGCAGGGCACCTGATCAAAAACCTGTGCTTGGTTTTTAGACACCTGATCAAAAGTCTAAAGGGTTTCTAGATCTACCTGAAGCAGATCTTGTGGTGGCAGGGCACCTGATCAAAAACCTGTAGTGGATTCCTACCTTGGTGGTAGAAGAGTGGACGTACCCAAGTTGTTTGGGGAACCACTTAAATTCCTTGTGTTGTCTGGCTTGCTTATTTTAATTCCTACATTGTGGCTGTGATTAGATATAACTAGGTTGCTAGTTGCTGATTAGGATTTCCAAGCCTTAACTGTAATTACAGTTAGCTTGAGTTTGTGCACAGCACTTGTGTTAGGCTATAGGGTTAATTCTATATCTATAATCTTTTAATTCCGCAATTCACTCCAAGGGAGTTGGGTAGACCTTCAAGTTTTGTCTAGTGCAAAATTTGACAACTCTATTCACCCCCCCTCAAGAGTAGTATCTATCCCTTCACTTTCAATTTGCAAGTTGAAAAGTCAACTGTTTGGGATGATTCCCCAGGACTTGATTTGGATTCCCTTCTGGCTCAGGATGCCATAGAAGAGGAAAAAGAGAAAGCTGCTTTAAAGGAAAAGGCTGTTTCTGAAGCCTATGATCCATATGAGAATCCTCCATCATCTCACTCTGAAGATGAAGAGGATTCAGATTTATCTGAGAATTCAAAGAAGAAGAAAGCTGCTCAGAAGAAAAGAAAAGCAATTGCTCCTCCTCCTCCCAATCGTGATAATGATACTCCATACTATATTCTGAAAGGAATTGACCCCAAATCAAAAGAGTTTCAACATTGGATGTGGTTCTCCAAGAACCAGCAGAAAGAGAGAAAGAAAGCTAAGAGATATGATAGTCCTACCCCTAGATGGACACCCAGAGGTCCTCCTCCTCCACCTCCTGGTGCAGGAGCCTCTGGGAATTTATCTGCCAATCCTTCTGCTCCGACAGCAAAATCTGCTCCGTCTCAGTCTTCTTCAAGGAAAAGCTCTCAAGATTTTCAAGGTAAATCATATTCTGGCCATCAAAGAACTGATACAGTGAGAGAACAAGTGAAGGAGGTTGTGTTTCAAAGACCAACTTTTTCCCCTCCTCCTTCTCCAAAGAAAAGGATTTCATCTCAAATGCCAGTGCATTCTGAAAAAATTGTTTCAAAAGGTAAGTAGTTTATTTTGTTTAAAAATTCTAGCAAGAACTTTGCTGAGTCTGCTCCCCTGTCTTATCTAGTTAATCAAGATAAAGAATCAGATGATACTCCTTCTGAGACCGTGTATGAAAGTCCTGAGCTTGATCCTAACTTTAGGATGGCTCGTTTTCACGAATTGGTTGGAGCAGCTCAAATCAGGAAAGCAAAAGCTGAAGGAAAAGATACTACTGGTTTAACCACAATATCTACATTCAGAAAGAAGGAGTTCGAAAAGTTCCAGGTTAATCCTGAGGTCTTTGACCCTTCAAAGTATATGGAAAAGCACCCGGAAGCCGTTGTTCCAAGGACTGCAGAATTAAAAATTATTGGCGCGTAAGACTTGAAGATGTCTAAGAAAGAGGCAATTGATCCTTTTCAGAAAGTTTCCTTTGTTCCTAGCTCGTCTAACCCTAAGCCAGACTCTGTAGATCCTTAGTTTTGTTTGACTGCTGTTATATATATTTGACTAATATTTATCTGTTTGATAACTGCTAGTTAATTGTTAACTGTTTCCTGTATTAATTTTATTGCTCTTTAGCTAGTTCTTTGTTTTAGTTTTTGAGAGACTTAACTCAAATAGGGGGAGATTGTTGGTACCCTAGTTTGATTTGAGTTTAGTCCTCTCCTTTTTGTCCCTTGACCCAAGAAATATCTAAGGTCAATGGTTTGTGGTCTAGCTGTAGAGTCCTCACTTTCCCAGATGAAGAATTTGGTTAAGTAGTTTGTTCGTTCGACTATCGTCGAACGCCGCTCGACTATCGTCGACTGACTGTTCGACGATCGTCTATCAGTTGTTTGACTTTCAGTCTGCGAGGATAGTTCGACTATCGGTTGATAGTTTGACTATCTGTGTGCTTTGATAGTTCGACTATCTGCTTGGATAGTTCAACTATCTGATAGCTCGACTATCTGTTTGATAGGTCGACTATCTGCTTTCTTCTGATAGTTCGACTATCTGCTGATAGGTCGACTATCTGTTTTCCCTTGGTAGTTCGACTATCTTCCTTGATAGTTCAACTATCTGATAGTTCGACTATCTGTTGATAGTTCGACTATCTGTTTCGCTTTGATAGTTCGACTATCTGTTGATAGGTCGACTATCTGATAACTCGACTATCTTTTGATAGTTCGACTATCTGCTGTGATAGTTCGACTATCTCCTGTGATAGTTCGACTATCTAGATCGTTCGACTATCTGTCCGATAGTTCGACGATCTCCGTGCGTCGGTCGACGATCTCCGAAGGTCGTTCGACGTTTTCTGTCTGCCTTTTTATTTTGTATTTATTTATTATATTTAATTAATTAATACATTATCTGGCATATCTTTTCAGTTGTTTTATAATAATATTTCCAGGCAATATTTGCTCCATCTCTTTTGCCTGAGTAAAATCTTTTCAGATAAAGTTGTTTGTCTTATTAGCTGACATTTGTATTTTACTTTATCTGCTGTCAGTCCTTTATAGCCGTTAGACTGAAAAGTCTTTCTTCTGCTATAAAGAGTTTGTTTCTGATGTGACTTTATTTAGTACTTTATTATCAGATTGCTTCCTGCAGCTTCTTCGAAAGAGGTTTATTCCTTTTATAGAATGTTTCTGCTGCAGAGATTGTTTGTCTTTTTGATATTTATAGCCCAGGTCTCAAGCTTCAGAAGAAGACAAGCAATTCAAATTGAAGAGAGCCGTTGCTTGTTGCTATTATAAAAAGGACCCTTTGAAGAAGGATTCAAGCTAGCTAATAGCTACCCAGTTATTCATTTAAGCATTCAAGCCTTCATCAAGATCAAGTCTTCTGCTCTCAGCAATACTCATCCAACTGAGAAGTGTTAAGCTCTTCTACTCTTCTTCAACCTGAGTTCTCCTGCTTCTAGGAAGATTCAAACTCAGAGTTCTTTTGAAGAAGAAGAAGAAGAAGACAGCTGCTTGAAGATTTCTAATTTTATTATTTATTATCTTCTTGTAGTTTTTCCTTCAGATCTTTCTGAAGAGTTTTCTGCCCTGAAGCAAGACTTCACCTGGACATCTTTGAGCCAAGGGAGCCTTGATTCTTTAGAGCTTTCTAGCTCAGTGCAAGTTTTTGTGCTTCTCTAATCTATTGTAAAATAGAGAAGACATCTTATCCTTCTTTCCCCCTCCTGTACAGGGTTATTACTCCCTTCAAAAGTATCCCTTGGTGGCAGGGCACCTGATCAAAAACCTGTGCTTGGTTTTTAGACACCTGATCAAAAGTCTAAAGGGTCTCTGGATCTACCTGAAGCAGATCCTGTTGGTGGCAGGGCACCTGATCAAAAACCTGAGTGGATTCCTACCTTGTTGGTAGAAGAGTGGACGTACCCAAGTTGTTTGGGGAACCACTATAAATTCCTTGTGTCGTCTGGATTGCCTTGTTTAATTCCTGCATTGTGGCTGTGAATAGATATAACTAGGTTGCTAGTTGCTGATTAGGTTTTCCAAGCCTTAACTGTAATTACAGTTAGCTTGAGTTTGTGCACAACACTTGTGTTAGGCTATAGGGTTAATTCCATATCTATAATCTTTTAATTCCGCAATTCACTCCAAGGGAGTTGGGTAGACCATTAAGTTTTGTCTAGTGCAAAATTTGAGAACTCTATTCACCCCCCCTCTAGAGTAGTATCTATCCCTTCACTTTCAATTGGTATCAGAGGGAGGTTGACTGACTGAATAGGCTAACACCTAAGTCACAAGATCCTGATAGATACCAAAGCTTATAGATATTCACTATCATGGCCCAGTCCAAGGATTATTCTAGCACCAGACCTCCAGCATGCAACTTAGCTAAGTTTGGCATCTGGAAGGTAAGGATAAAATTATATATGAATTCTATTGATGAAAGCATCTTTGCTTCTATTTTGTCAGGACCTCCTAGAGCACCTGCTGCTGCCACTGCCTCATCATCTGATATGAGTGCAGTGCCTCCTCCAGATTACAATGATGAGTACAAGAAGGCCAAGATAGCAGATGCCAAGGCAATGAATATACTGGCTCAGACAATGTCTGATGAGGTATTCCAGAAGGTAGCTGACTGCTCTTCAGCAAAAGCTATGTGGGATACACTGAACCAGATTGTAGCTGGTTCAGCTGATGAAAGGAAGGACAGAAGGTTCAACCTTATCTCACAATATGAGAACTTCTCGATCATAAATCCTTCTTTTAGTTAATGACTTCTCATATAATTCCCACTCTTTGTGACTATAGTGATCATCTTTATTTTCATTGAAATCCACAACTAGCTTCAGGGTATCCAGAATAAGAGACTTTGAGGTTGGACTCCAAACTTCAGCAAATTCTTTTTCTTTCCTCTGGGAACCTATTTGGCTTGGGATGGATCTGCTGGCAGAAGAACCACCACCATATTTTCTCTTCTTGAGCACTGGAATCTCAGGAGGTAGATCTTGATGTATCTGTAGCTGTTCTGAAGTCCATACTTGAGAATAACTTTTAGGAGGAAGTTCATACAGTTCAGGTCCAGGAGAAAAAGTAGGCTTGAAGGCATTGGGATCAAGATGTGGAGGTGGAGCCTCATTTGGGTCAACCTGAAAATCTGGACTCAAAAGTATATAAGTTTACCGCCTTAATCTGCTTTTCAACACTTGTATTGATTTCCTTTAGTTGATCATCCCACTGACTTTTCATCTCTTGAACTTTCTTATCTAGATTTTCTTTTACTATATCCTCCCCCTTTCTGACTTCTACAGTAAGAGTTTCAATGGCAGCTTCTTTGAATTTTCCAACCTTTCACAAGTCTTGAAGTTCTGCTATTCAAACTTCTTCAGCAATTGAATTTGATTGCCACTATAACTGCTTGATCCATGACCTGACCAACACTAGTGATAGTGTGGTCTAGAGCCTTGCTACCAATGTTTAACAATCTTTTGAACTCGTCTATATTATGCTGAATTTTAGCAAATCCTCTACTTATTTCTTTTTCAAGAGCAGTTACTTTATCAGTCACTTCTTTGAGAGACCTATCAAAGTACTCTCATTGCTTAGTTAACATAAGCTCAATTTTACACAAATGGGTATCTTTAGGAATAATATCAGCTGGAGGAGGTGGAGAAGGTAGAGCTGGAGTTGTCCATATTGGGATTTCTTCAATTACAACTGTAATTCTCCCTCTTTGGGCAGAATTCATAATATCTCCTTCCTCTCCAAGAATAACAGGCATGGAGAAATCTAAGTTCCTGAGAGGAGGTTCTGCTGATTCTGGAGTAATTTCTTCCTCAGAGAGCAAATCAACATTCTGCCCCTCAATATGTTCCTAGGGCTAAGAATTCTCTAGAATTTCTGCAGGAGTCTCTTCATGAATCTCTTCAGGAGACTTTTCTTGAGTCTTTTCTAGAGAGAGGAACAGGGGATCATCTGAAGTTAGATTTTTGACCAATCTGTCAATGCCAGCTGTAGTAGCATCCATTTGAGTATCATCAAGGTTTTCTTGATCAGAGGGGGAATCAACATTCATACCTGAGCTACCACCATGCATAAAGGTGCTCTGCTCATCATCAGATTGAGCTAGACTTTCATTTTTCACTATCTCAACATCATCAACAACTTGCTCTTGAGCCTGAGCTACATGAACATCTGATTGAACCTCTGCTTCTGGAACCTCAGCTTGTTGTTCTTCTTTATGAACTAAGGAGCAGGCCCCCCTCAATAGCTGCACCAGATATACCAGCTATATCAGTATGAGGAGGAGATGGGGTCCTGTCCACATCATCTACAACTCTAGGAACTACAAGTGCTTTCCCTTGATTCTAAATTCTTATCTCCCATCTACTGATGGTTGAGATAGTGAATTTCTTTAGGTGGTGGATGGACACACCTTTGGAGAAGTCAAAGATCTCTGGTTGAGCTTGATTTAGATACAGAGAAATTATTCTTCCAAAGTTTGGTGCTTTTAGACTTTCCTTGATCTTCTCAAATAACATGTATCCCCATTGGAATTTCTTCTAACACACAACAGCAGTCATAGTATCAAAGAAATCGAGGAGATGTATCAAAATGGAGCCTGTCTTGTAGAGTAAGACCTTACCTAGAATGTCGGCCAGAAGTTTACTTTCATTTGGCATGTGTTGTCTTCTAACAGAAGTGGTGGACTGGGAATACCACAGAAGGAGAAGGTTCTTGAGTAATCATCTGCTTCCAGATAGTCTTCCTCATCAACTGATGGTAATTTGAGAAACTATGTCAAGGATGATGGCTTGATTCTGATTTTGATATCTCTGATTGAGCTCTTCAACAATTTCCCAGACCTTTTAATCTTGGCATTATAAAAAAACTCCTCAACTTCAGGTAGCAAAACTTTGCAAGGATGTTCTAGGATGAAGGTGAAGCCGGCGGATTCAAAAGTAGTAGAACATTTCGGAAATCATTAGAAATATCCTCAATACCTGGGCGAACAAATTCACTGCCGACGCTGATCTTAGCAGAGGGACCCATTAAATGGAGAGAATGAGAAACTTCTGATTTTTCGGAGAAGAAGCAGAGGATTTTGCGAGAAGAATGGCAGTGACCTTCGCAGAATTGAACCATCTTTCTCGGGACAGGTTATTCGAATTCTTGGTTTTGGATATTTCTATGGACTTATATTCTATTTATATAAAATTAAGAATTTTGAATTGTAATGAAAAGTGTACCTGAATGGCGGTTCGAATTCTTCAAAGATTCATTCTGGCAGGTTTTGGCATTCTCGAGAAATTTAGGGGTTGTCGAGAAATCTAGATGCCATTTCTTGAGAAATATAAGTCATTTCTCGGGAAATATAGGACTTCTCGAGAAGTATAATCCATATCTCGAGAAATATATTTCTTCTCGAGCTATTTAGTAGTTTTTCTCGAGAAAGTCAGAGGCTTTCGTGAAATTCAGTAAGTTCTCGAGAAATATAAGTACTTCTCGAGAAATATAGATAGCTTTCCGAGAAATCCATTTCTGAGCTTGAGAATTTTCTGAGAAAGAATTCTCTTGAGATCTTCTAAGTGGCTGATGCTGAAACTTCTCTTGAGATCATATATGAACTTTTCAAGATTCCAAGTTGAGCATTCCAAGTTCTATATTAAAGAAAGAGAACTTGGCCTCGTCTAGCAACTTCGTGAAGATGTCTGCAACTTGCTTATCCGTTGGGACATAGCTGAGGGGTATATCTTTGTTCTCCACATGCTCCCGGATGAAATGGTAGCGCACCTTAATGTGCTTGGTCCGGCTGTTGGAAACTAGATTGTTTGCGATAGCTATTGTGTTTGATGAGTCACAATACATCAGAATTTCTCCGAACCTCAAATTATAATCTTCAAGTTAAGTTCTGATCCATAGAAGCTGTGCATAATAACTACCTGTAGAGATATACTCTGACTCGACAGTAGATGTTGCCATACAATTCTGCTTCTTACTGCTCCAAGAAATAAGCCATCTTTCGAGAAATTGGCACGTCCCTGAAGTGTTTTTTCTATCATCCATGCAACCTGCAAAATCAGCATTTGAAAATCCAATTAGCTCGACATTATTACTTCTTGGGTACTATAAGCCAATATTAGGTGCACCCTTAAGGTATCTTAAAATCTGCTTTGTAGCGACGTAATGAGATTCCTTAGTGTTCACCTGATATCTAGTACAGACACATGTTGAAAATATTATATCCAGTCTACTGGCAGTCAGGTAGAGCAAGGATCCAATTATGCTTCTGTACTTGGTTTCATCAAAAGGTTTCCCTTTCTCATCCTTGTCCAGAGATATAGTTGAACCCATTAGAGTCCTCATAGAGGTTGCACTCTCCATTCCGAATTTCTTAAGAAGCTCCTTGGTGAACTTTGTCTGAGAGATGAAAGGCTCATTTGGCGGGACTTATTTTCACCGGTCAAGTGGTACAAACGCATGAACCAGACCTAAATTAAGGCCCGGGTCATGCAGTCGTGACCACTTGACCGGTGAAAATATGTCCCCCCAAATAGAGCCAAAAATTCCATCTTCAGATTGCTTCACCTGAAGTCCTAAGAAATACTTCAGCTCACCCATACTGCTCATTTCAAACTTCCCTTGCATAAGTTTGAAAAACTTCTTGTACAGGTTGTCTTCTGTAGAGCCAAATATGATATGGTCGACATAGATTTGCACTAGTAGAATCTTGCCTTTAACTTCCTTAAGAAATAATGTTTTGTCTATCTTTCCCCTTGTGAACTTATTCTCAAGAAGAAAGCTAGACAACGTCTCATACCAAGCTCGGGGAGCTTGCTTTAAACTATATAGGGCTTTATTTAAGAAATAAACATAGTTAGGGAATTTAGAATTGACAAAACATGGGGGTTGTGCTACGTATACTTCCTCTTTCAGATCCCCGTTGAGGAATTTTGACTTCACGTCCATTTGGTAGACGGTGAAGCCTTTGAGGGCAACATACGCCAGAAACAACCTGATTGCTTTAAGCCGAACCACTAGAGCAAATGTCTGGTCGAAGTCGATCCCCTCTTCTTGTATGTATCCTTGTGCAACAAGCTTGGCTTTGTACTTTATAATTACTCCATTTTCGTCCATCTTGTTTCTGAATATCCACTTGGTGTCAATCGCGTTCTGTCCCTTGGGTCTGGGTACCAACTCCCAGACTTTGCATCGCTCGAACTGATTGAGATCCTCTTGCATTACTATTATCCAAGAGTCATTTTTGTTCGCTTCCTCGAACTTCTTCGGTTCAACCTGAGACAGAAAGCTGAGATGCAAAATTTCATTAGTTGTACCTCTTCTGGTTCTCACATCGTCGCCTGGATCTCCAATGATTAGATTAGCTGGGTTATCTCTTAGGTGTCAGAACCCTAGATTCCTTACCCTTCCTTCAGTAGGACCTACAACATCTTTTACAGCCTCTATAGGTTGAGGCAATTCTTCCTCTAGCGGTTCTTCATCCACCAAGCCCGGATCAACGATCTTGACTGAGCTTGGAATGTCTTCTTTGACTGGTTCATCCAAGATAAGATCTTTGAACCTGGTACCTACATTTGCACCAATAACACTAGACGAGCTGCTATGAAGCATGCTAGTCTCATCAAATACAATATTTATCGACTCTTCTACCAACAAAGTTTTTTTATTGAAAATCCTATATGCCTTACTATGGCTACTATATCCTACAAAAATACCTTCAAAATACTTTTCACTAAACTTTATGCGGTAATACTTCCCATTATTAAGAACAAAGAATTTACTTCCAAAGATTCTAAAGTCAGACACAGTCGGTTTTCTGCCCTTCAATAGCTCATAGGGGGCTTACGATAGTTTTTGTTGATGAGTGCTCTATTTTGCACGTGACAAGTCGTGTTGACTGCTTCAGCCCAGAAGTACTCTGTAAGTGAAGCGTCGTTCAACATGGTTGTACATGCTTCAATTAAGGTTCTATTCCTTCTCTCAACAACTCCATTTTGCTGTGGAGTGCGCAGGGAGGAAAACTCATGAAAGAAACCTTGGCTTTCACAAAACTTTGTCATAGCCCCAGACTCAAACTCTGTTCCGTGTTCACTTTTGATTTTGACCACTGAGCAGTCAAATTCATTCTGAATTTGCCAGACAAAATTTGTGAAAGAATCGAAGGTGTCTGACTTGTGTTTCAGAAAGAACACCCAAGTGAAATGCGAGTAGTCATCAACAATCACTAACGTAAAGACCTTATCTCCAAACAGTTCAAGAAGCTATTGAGCAAGAGGAGCCAAATAAAAATAAGTCATTCTCTTCGGATTCCAGGAGATCACATCATGACGGTGATCGTACCAAAAAAGCTACAAAAAGGAGGACAGGTATAAATCAAAAGCTAATAAATTTTCCTCCTCTGATACCAATTGAAAGTATCTAGCGTCTACCTAAATCACATAGAGGGGGGTGAATAGGTGATGTTTGCGTCTTTTTGCGGAATAAAAATTATCTTAAAGAACAAGCACACAAATGCAGAGATTTATAGTGGTTCCCTGTATTGGGTACGTCCACTGTCCCGCCTCCCCTATCTACCACGAAGGGATAGATTCAGTTACTTCACCTTTCTCAGATTATCACAATTTTTACCTCGGAGCAATGCTCCTACACCTCGATCCACAACCAGATCTACACCTCGATCCACACAAGGATCTATAATCTTGATCCACTAACAGATCTACACTCGGAAGAACAAATTTCCTACAAACTCAGAGACAAAGCTCCTACAAATGTTAAAACAATTTTTTTACAACAAACAATAAAAAATTTACCCTTCCAGATCTGAAATCTCCAAGGATCTTCCTTCTTGAAAACTGAAAAGCTATGTGAAGAAAAGTGAGGAAGAAATCCGAGAAAACTTGATCTAAAAACCTTTGATCCGACACGATCAAATAGATGTTAAAAAATCTTTGAATCTTGGATCTGTCGAATTGTTTCTCCTCTTGAATCACTGGATCGGCAGATAGCGGCAGAGAAGAATTGATGATGGAGTCGACGGCTTATCCTGATTTTTGGAAAGGTGCAAAATGCGATTCTGATTACTGTAATTATGATTAGGGTTTTCGATTCCGATGAAAATACTTTATATAGAACATGTTCTAACGGTTATGAGTCATTAAGGAAAGATCCACTAATGGATCAATCATTACTAACTTAGATTAATTTGAAATCCCGTCATAGATTTGAAAATAATAATCTTCATGTCCATTTCTCGAGAAGAATTAGGTTTCTCGAGAAATGACTAGCTTTCTCAAGGAAAAGACATGGCTTTTCGAGAAAAGACTTGCCGAAAATTCTTTGAAGAAAAATACTGATTTCTCGAGAGGGATATTATTTCTTGAGAAAATTACTTAGCGCAAATATCAAACTGAAGATAGATTTCTTGAGAAATGAATTGCTTTCTCGAGAAATGGTCTGACCTTCTCGAGAAATTCACTTAGCGAAAATTCTGTGAACTGAACATTTGATTTCTCAAGAAAGAATTGATTTCTCGATAAAAAGACTTAGCTTCTCGAGAAATGATTTCGACTTCTCGAGAACTGCTTTGCTTTTCTCAAGAACTAACTTGGCTTTCTCGAGAAATCTCCAGGGAATTTCTCGAGAAAAGGACTTAAACATTTTCAGACAATTTCCAGAGAAGTCTTATGGTTTCTCGAGAACAGCTATGCTTTCTCGAGAAATTTACTTAGACTTCTCGAGAAATACATGACATTTCTCGAGAAATGGACTTAGGAAATTTTTCGGAAAAATTTTCTTTTCTTCTTGTTGAAACCAGCAATCCTTCCTTTCTTCCATTGCTATAGTACTTGAAAATGAAGTGCATCCCAATAGAGAGGTTACACATGAGTCAATACCATAGATCGCTCAATTAGGGATTACATTACATGGTCCTGTGTTTAGTGACTCATTGTAAACTGACATTGGTCTACACTTAGCAATAATGACATGCAAGCACTCAACTACAGAATAACATCAAATACAAACTTAATTCATCTTAGTTAAAGGGTGAATTCATGCAAATCTGGGTTATTGTGGATACAAAACCCAACAAAGGTGTACCGGACTTCCCTGATCTCACCTCCTGTTCAGAGGTCCAAGACTTAACGGTTCATTCTTGAGCATTTTAGTCTTTTTGGCCCTAGGCCTAAGACTCTCATTATGCTATCGACAATAGCCAGCTACTTTAGGAAATCTAATCTGAATAGGCATAACGCAAGTACAGTTCAGTCCCTTCCCGTTGCTCAGATCGCCATGCCACTTTTGAATGTCGAAGCAATCAAGGAAATAGACAAGACGTGGGTGGACCTCCCCTTCCCCGTTCGGCTCAATGGCCTTTAGAGCTGGGAACTACAGGCTCACAGCTTCGTTACGACACTCACGTCCATAATAGTTGGCCTCTATGGATCAACTCACATGCTAGCCTCACGGTCTTCGCGAGACAAGCTTCGCACCAAAATAGACCGGCACTCATGGCCACCATAGATGGGCACTATAGGCTCTCAGCTTTTCATACAATGGCCACCCAGGTCACCCTGAGACAGGCCTACCAAACATAGCTCTCTGGGAGCTATCGTCGGGCGATACTCACTGTCGCTGAGCGATAGGAAATAGAGTTTTATTGCTTCCCTAACTTGGGGGTTTTCCTAGATATTATCTCCAATACTTTATTGCAGCACCGTACATACCCTATACTCCAGATTTTACATGTTTATCCATAGAGTCTTCTCCGACACGCAAAATAAAACATCACCAATCCAGACCAACCTGTCCAGATGGGCTTCACACAACATGCATATTCCGTACTGTAAATTTCCAGATCTATATGCAAATTTAATTGGGGATCACAACGATCGACCCACTAGAAACCACCTTTTCATCACCTTTTGGTGAGGGGTTCCATGCAAATATGTAAATTGAGGACTTCACTTTTCCAAGGAGAAAATCGTTACCCTTGTAGTATACTTCGGAGCCATGGCGAAGCTTTTCTACTCTGATAGAAAGGAGCACCTCACTTCCCTCTTCGTGGATCTATCCTCGGCTCTTACTTCCGACTACATAATCTCCTTCACCAATCTATTCAAGCTCAACTCCAGCCCTTACCTCCAACCCTTAGCTCTTTTTCTTAAGAACTTGGATATAAGAAGGAGAGAAAGTGAAAAGAATAGAATGAATTCTCATTTCTCTACTCCTCTGCTTAAGTGGTCTTGGGATTAATCCTAGCCACATGATCATTTCATCAAAAGGGAGCAAAGTCCACAATTTTGGTTGAATAGTCAGCATTAATGCTATTGCCTAGCGATATCCGCTATCGCCTGGGAGATAACATCGATAGCAACTTTGACCCTTGTCAACCACCGCTCATCGACACCTACCGGCCATCCAACACGTGTCTAATGTTATATGGCACTATCGCCTGGCGATATCCACTGTCGTCGTTATGATAGCTCACTCAATGCTTTACGATGTCGAGTGCGTTGAGTTCACTCAATACTTTGTTGAAGGCGTTAAGTGCTACCTCTATCGCCTGGCGATATCCACTATCGCCACACGATATCTCACTCAATGCTCCTTGGCGTTGAGTGTGATGAGCTCATTCAATGCTTCATGGCATTGAGTGTTCTCGCTATCGCTGTCGGCGATATCCACTGTCGCCCGATGATATCACCAAAGGTTCTGCTGTCATTTTGGGGGTGTTACAAATGTTATGTCTATCTATTTTAAATAACCTTTTTTTATGTTCATAAAGGCAATTAAGGTTATTCCTATTCATAATATTAAAATAGAAACTAAATGTACCCCCACAAAGAACGAACTCTCCCAGCTCTCGTTTATTTAATGCTTATTAATACAGAAGAAGAAATTTCCTGCCTGCAGTGAGCTTTTGATGTTGGTCATGGGTTCGAGTCCCTAAAATAGCCTCTCACAAAAATGCAAGATAAGACTTTATCATGCACGGTAAAACAGCCTCTCGCAAAAATTCATTACTTACAGCCTCTCGCAAAAATGCAAGGTAAGACTTTAGCATGCACGGTAAAATAGCCTCTCGCAAAAATTCATTACTTACATTTCACTCTTGTGGTGGGACTCGATCTTCCCTTGACTCTCGCTGTGCGAGAATGCTTTGTGCATTGGACTGCCCTTACCAAATATGTCAACAATTTAATTCATTTTTCACACACAAACTTTAGCATGCTGCTAATTATATATTGGCAAAACTAATAATTTTAGTTGTTTGCTCACAGAATTATACCATGTTACTTATGTGATATATTTATATTTTGTAGGAATGAGTATCTTTAGTCTTTGAGATGAATTTATATGCATATATGCCCTGGTCGGCAAAATAAGTGATCATTACAACATTTCTAATTAAGGCCCTGGTCTGCAAAATAACCCAGACAACATCAAACATGGTGTATGAATAATCAACCCAAACAACATCATGCACTATGTATTAGGGAGCAAAATAACCCAGACATGAACAAAGTAAACAACTTTAATAATCAACTGAAGCTTACACAAACATGAACAATCAAAATCAATAAACAAAGCTTGAGGTACAACAATCATAAAGTTTATGCTCGAGGTACAACAATCGAAAACTAAGCTATTATAAGCACTAAAGCCCTAAGGTGTCAAGCTTAACTAAGAAGGTGTCAAGCATTTAAACAAAGCTCTGTTAACATCATGATTAATAAATATACTTTCGTTTATAATCAACTCTCCTTTTAAGCAAAGCTCTGTAAACAATACTTTTCACCGGTATTTAAGCAAAGCTCTATAAACAATACTATTGAAGCATTTAAGCAATCTTGCAACAATAAATTAAGATTGTTCATTTTTAGTTTTAAACAAAGTTCTATATCAGCTTAAACAAAGCTCTATAAACATTTGTAAAGATCAATTCTAATTTAAGCTAAAACAAAGCTTACAGTGATTAAACATGAACAAAGCTTATAAAAAATTACAAAGCTTAAAAGTTATCAAACATTACAAAGCTTAAACATGAAGAAATCTTAAATTAGAACAAAGCTTATACAAAAACCAAGCTTAAATTAGAACAAAGCGGGAGGAGAAATCACTTGAACAAAGCGGGAATGGAGAATGTGAAGGTGTTGAGGTCATACCTTTGTCGTGGAGAAGTAAGGCCCAAGACAGAAAATAACTGTATCGTGAGCCTGACAGGAGCTTGCCAGAAGAAGGATATTTGCCAGTAGATGGAGTAGGATATTTGTCGGAAGATGGAGTAGGAGCACTGTAAACATGAACAAAGCTTATAAAGCTTAGAAAGCTTAAATTAGAACAAAGCTTAAACATGAACAAAGCGGGAGGAGAAAGCACTTGACCAAAGCGGGAATGGAGAATGTGAAGGTGTTGATCTCATACCTTTGTCGTGGAGAAGGGAGGCTAAATATATGAAGAGGAACTTGCCGGGAGCAGGATTCTGTCGTGAGCTAGGCAGGATCTTGTCGGGTGCAGGAGGAGCTATGTCGCGATGTTGAGAAGAGTTTAGGCAGGGCTCTATATAGAGGAGGTAGGGTTATACACGCATTTATGATGGGTGGAATTCGAGGCAATACGCGATGGCGGTAGGTGAGGGTAGCATGCGGGGGAGGAAAAAGCAGGCCTGGCGGAGATGCTTTCAGGAAAGATGAGTGTAGTGTGATGCGGGAGAGTAGAGATGAGGGCAGCCTACATCGGGAGAGGAGAATCGATAGAGATGAAATGACTTTGGCAGAGATGCTTTTAGTAGAGATAATTATATAATATATGATATAATTTAATAAAGATAAAAAATACAGTGACCCAAACAAATGTTACACCAATATAATATAAGATATAATATAATAAAGATACAAAATATAGAATATAAGGAAATGACTAAAAATTACCAAACAAATGAAAAGGAGAGTTGATTATATGAGGGGTAGTATTGTATTAAAATGAAATGGTTTGTTCTCAGGAGTAGGAATAAGAGATCCAATCTTGTGATATATAGCCCCATTGATGGATAAAATTAACGCTATAGTGAAATTCTAAATCGATAAGACAAGTATACTTATGGTTCTAGAGTATAGGATCAAGTATTGTATTAGACTTGGGGCCTGTTGACTACTTCTACTAACGCAAATTAATATTATTTTATCTAATAATAAAAAGTTTAATTAAATTAAAGAAGGAAAATGAACTAAAAAGTAACATTTGATCTAAACTCCCTTTGAATTAAAATAAATTTTTCATAAAATTCAAGCTTCTAATTTACCTACTTCGACCATGAAGATTCCCAAATTACAAAAAGCGCATCTCTTGAGAATATGCTCTCGACTAAACTTAGGTTGATTGATTAAGACCTCTTGGCCAGTCAAAACCCCAAGCTGCTTTATGTGGTGAACCCCACTATTGGATTTGACTCCAATTCGAAAGAGTTGTGTCATCCTCTCTCGAGAAGTGCATGCAACTCCATCTACCTTTTAGTGATCTACTCGTACCCACAACCTCTCGGTAAATCTAGAATACGGATCTAAGATCGAAATCATGAAATATGAATCAAAGATATATCGAAGCGATAATAAATAAAACTTGAAAAATAAAAGAGATTTATTTTATTTTAAAGCTTGTCATGATCAAGTGTTAATGAAATTAGCTACTCAACATGATATAAAACTACATAAAAAAGAGAAGAACAACATAATAAAAGAGAAGTGCTTCAATTAAAAATTGAAGCAAACCTAAACTATGAAATTAAAATTACAATAAAGAAATTGAAACTAGATTACTAAAACTACCTAAAAATTACTCCTAGCTCACTCCTAAATGACTCCCAAGCTCCTGGCACTGTCTTGAATTTATAGGAATTTTTCTGGAAAATCATGCCCCTAGGTCACGCTCGTGACTAGGGGCGTGTCAGGTGCAGAACGGTCATCTTGAAAGCTCGAGAACATTGGGAGAAAAACTGCCAAAATTGATGTTTTGCGGGTCATACCCCTAGGTCACGCCCGTGACCTAGGGTGTGTCTTTACTATTACTGGAAACGGCGGGAAATCGAAATGGCAAGAAAAAATCTGGCAGTTGTTGAAGAGGTCACGGCCCTAGGTCATGTCCGTGACCTAGGGCGTGTAAGCTTGAAACGTCATGGATCTGAAACTGGCTTCTTAATTTTGCGGCATGCCTGAGCTGGATGTCACGCCTATGAGTCACGCCCGTGAACCAAAGGTCACACCAGTGCCCGAGGCGTGTAAATTTAATCTGATGTGGAAATGTAATCTGGAGGTCCTTCTGTCAGCCACGCTTGTGTCCTGGTCACGTCCCGTGTCACGCCCGTGACATGGGGGCATGTAATTTTAATTGGTGTGGCATTAGCTTCTGGAACTTTTGTATGGGTCACGACCATTTGTCACGCCCGTGACCTTAGGGTCACGCCCTTGACTGGGGCGTATAAATGAAATTTTTCCAGATTTTCTCAGTTTCTTCTCCTGATCAGTCCTGCAAGCTTTGATTTATTATTCGCAAACCAGATTGACCTGAAATAAGAAAATAAAGGAATTAATACAAATATTAATAAAAACTAAATAAAAACCAATTATTTATTAAATAAAATCTATATTAAAATAACTATAAATATTGACTTATCACCCATGCGCTCTGAATTTGTACAAACCTTGGTTGAACGCCGGGATCATTTTGTAAAGCGTCACACCTATGGATGTGAAAGAGAATACGTGGTTGTATGCACGAATATTTTGACTAAAATGACACCCTTTTATGGTCTGGTCAGTGTAAAGAGTCAGCAACTGTGGGGGTACAGGAATGTGAGGTAAAACTACTTCGCCAAGTTTGCAGCATAAATTTTTTGATTCTTTGTGGAATAATCGAGCTGCACGGTGAGGGCAAGTTATCGGTTGTGGGAGTTGAAAGACGCTGACGTTGTCGAGCGAATGGTAATTTCTTACTATATTTCGATGGCCTATTCTCAAATTGGGCGCAGGTTGATTATCATTAATTTCATCCGTCGCATTTGGATATTCAGACCTAGTTGGTTGTACTTACAAGGTCGATTGTAAAGCCAACGATGCACGTGATTGTCTTCTCCTCGCATTCAATGCACTCCATTGTTTTGTGGTCAAGGTCTGGCGTCAATTACTAACACGCACTCGGGTTGATTCTCAAGCCTGCTCAAGAATTGTCGTCGAAGTCGAAGGCCTCCCTATTTTATGCTGGCCCGCCTTGAGTTACCAATGATGATGACTCCCCCGCTTGATGTTGGTCTGCCATATTTATGTGTTTGAGATGCAATCTCAGGCGTTGTAATAATATGTTAGAGTTCATCATAACCCGTATGGTGTAAACATTTAAAAATGTGTTCCTCACTAACATTTAGACCAATGGTCCTCACTAACACATTTCCTTACCAACATGGATTTTAGAAACTTAAAAAATAATATGGAGTTTAGAAACTTAAAATTTTTTATAGAGTTGTTAAATGCTATGTCTATCTGTTTTAAATAACATTTTTTATGTTCATACATGCAATTAAGGCTATTCATATTCATAATATTAAAATATAAACTAAATGTACCCCCACAAAGAATGAACTCTCCTCGCTCTCATTTATTTAAAGCTTATTAATGCAGAAGAAGAAATTTCCTGCTTGTAGTGAGCTTTTGATGTTGGTCATGGGTTCGAGTCCTTAAAACAGCCTCTCGCAAAAATGCAAGGTAAGACTTTAGCATGCACGATAAAACAACCTCTCGGAAAAATTCATTACTTACAGCCTCTCGCAAAAATGCAAGGTAAGACTTTAGCATGCAAGGTAAAATAGCCTCTCGCAAAAATTCATTACTTACATTTCACTCTTATGGTGGGACTCGATCTTCCATTGACTCTCGCTGTGCGGGAATGCTTTGCGCACAAGACTGCCCTTACCAAATATGTCAACAATTTAATTTATTTTTCACACAAACTTTAGCATGTTGCTAATTATATATATAGGCAAAACTAATAATTTTAGTTATTTGCTCACAGAATTATACCATGATACTTATGTGATATATTTATATTTTGTAGGAATGAGTATCTTTTGTCTTTGAGATGAATTTATATGCTTATAGGCCCTGGTCGACAAAATAATTAATCATAACAACATTTCTAATTAAGGCCCTGGTCTGCAAAATAACCCAGACAACATCAAGCATGGTGTATGAACAATCAACCCAAACATCATCAAGCATGGTGTATTAGGGAGCAAAATTACCCAGACATGAACAAAGCAATCAACTTTAAGAATCAACTGAAGCTTACACAAACATGAACAATCAAAATCAATAAACAAAGCTTGAGGTACAACAATCATAAATTTTATGCTCGAGATACAACAATCATAAACAAAGCTGTTATAAGTACTAAAGCCCTAAGGTGTCTAGCTGAACTAAAAAGGTGTTGAGCATTTAAGCGAAGCTCTGTAAACATCATTAATAAACAGAGCTTCGTTTATAATCAACTCTCCTTTTAAGCAAAGCTCTATAAATAATATTTTTCACCAGCATTTAAGCAAAGCTCTATAAACAATACTGTTGAAGCATTTAAGCAATCTTGCAATAATAAATTAAGATTGTTCATTTTTAGTTTTAAACAAAGCTCTATATTAGCTTAAACAAAGCCCTATAAACATTTGTGATGATCAATTCTAATTTAAGCTTAAACAAAGCTTACAATGATTAAACATGAACAAAGCTTACAAAAAGCTTAAAAAGCCTAAATATTATCAAAGCTTACAAAGCTTGAACATGAAGAAAGCTTAAATTAGAACAAAGCTTAAACAAAAACCACACTTAAGTTAGAACAAAGCGGGAGGAGAAAGCACTTGAACAAAAAAGGAATGGAGAATGTGAAGGTGTCGAAGTCATACCTTTGCCGTGGAGAAGTGTGGCCCAAGACAGGAAACAACTGTGATGTGAGCCCGGCAGAAGCTTGCCTGTAGAAGGAGATTTGCCAGAAGATGGAGTAGGATATTTGCTGGAAGATGGAGTTCGAGCTCTATAAACATGAACAAAGCTTAAAAAGCTTAAATTAGAACAAAGCTTAAACATGAACAAAGCGGGAGAAGAAAGCACTTGAATAAAGCGGGAATGGAGAATGCGAAGGTGTTGAGCTCATACCTTTGCCATGGAGAAGGGAGGCTCAAGACAGGAAGAGGAACATGCTGGGAGCAGGATTCTGCTGTGATCTAGGCGGGAGCTTGCCGGGAGCAGGAGGAGGAGCTCTATCGCGATGCGGAGAAGAGTTTAGGCAGGGCTCTGTGTAGAGGACATAGGATTATACACGCATTTACGGGGAGTGGAAGTCGAGGCAAGACGCGACGATGGGAGGTGAGGGTAGCGTGCGGGGGAGGAGAAAGCAAGCCTAGCAGAGATGATTTCAGCAGAGATGTGGGTAGCGTACGGCGGGAGAGCAGAGATGAGGGCAGTGTGCAGCGGGAGAGGAGAACCGGCAAAGATGAAATGACTTTGGCAGAGATGCTTTCAATAGAGATAATTATATAATATAAGATATAATATAATAAAGATAAAAAACACAGTGACCCAAACAAATGTTACACCAATATAATATAAGATATAATATAATAATGATAAGGAAATGACTAAAAAGACCCAAACAAATGAAAAGGAGAGTTGATTATATGTGGGGTAGTATTGTATTAAAATGTTACACCAAGCTCCTTTATGGGTTTGCTTATATAATAAATATATATATATATATATATATATATATATATATGTATATATGTATATATATACATACGAGCTTCTTCGCACGGGCTACGCCCGTGCTCGAAGCTCTCGGGCGGCCTTCAGCCGCATCCAGGCAGGCTTTGACCGCCTGCGCACGGGCTTTGCCCGTGCCTGATGCGTCGTTGCGGGTTGCGCACGCACCTGAATTTTTTTTCAAAACATATACATATAAGTACTTAAAATGAGTGCAAAAAAATACGAAGTGTTATTCCTATTTTTATTCTATAAAATTTTGCAAATTTTAATCTATAAAGATTAATTTATCTCTCCCTCTCTCTCCCCCTCTCTCTCTCTTTATCACTTCCCCCTCTCTCTCCTTATCTCTCCCGCCCCTCTCTCTCCTTCTCCCTCTTCTCTCTCTCTCTCTCTCTCCAAATTCTCCCCCCTCATGTTCTCTATCATGATCCAATGGTCAATATTCAATCTTTGGTGTGCTTCCAAATATCTATATTCCCTTATATATATAAGATATATACTATATTATATCAATATACATATTTGAAAGCACACCAACCAACCAGTCTAAACAGTTAATCAAAGATCATCCTTTATCTCTTTCATTGGATGAAGAGAGAGAGAGAGAGAGAGAGAGAGTTTGAGGAGAGAGGGGGAGACAAAGAAAGGGTATATAAATAGTTCTCTTTAAGCTATTAGAGATAGAGGGAAAGAGGGAGAGAAAGATGAGAGATAGAGGGCACGTAGGGGACGGAGAGAGGGGAGAGAGGATAAAGAGTGTGAGATGGAGATGGTGTGTGGTCAAATCACATTAAGTGGAGAGAGAGTGAAGGAATAGATAGAAAGAAAAGAAGAGAAGGAGGTGGGGCCCACCACATTTTATCGAAGAGAGAGAGGGCGGGGTGGAAGGGAGAGAAGTGAGCGGGAGCTGGAGAAAAAACATGCATATTGTTTGACGTGATATGAGAACGGGCATTCGAGCTATGAGAGAGAGGGAGAGAGAACATTAGAATATTATAGAAATGAAATTGGAATAAACTTTATAGAATATATATCCCATAAAAAGTAATTGCACATCAAATATAAATGGCTGAGAGAATAGCTCAGATGTCAGTGCAGAAACAATAAAAAAATAGCTCAGATGCGGGGAGAGAGAAACAATAAAAAAAATAGCTCAGATGCGGGGAGAGAGAAATAAATGAAGAGGTGGGGTGCGCCCGCCTGGAGACAGGCTGCGCCCGCCTGGAGGCGGGGGCCATCCTCCTAGAGGCGGGCCGCGCCCGCCTGGAGGCGGGGGCCGCCCGTCTGGATACTTATAATTTTCACATGTCAGTCAAGCAATTTACCAAATTAATGTGATATTTATATGAGAATTTAAAATAAAAGATAAAATTATAAGTATCTCAATAATGCTATTAATAATACAATCGTCATTAAAAATTTAAACAGATTTATAAAATGTTATGTTAACATATTATGCTATGTTACCATTTATATATTGTTCACAAAAGGGGTAAGAATTTATAAATGTAATTGACAAAGGGCACAAATTTCTCAAACAAAATGTAACCTATAAGATGAAATTTAACTGAATTTTAACCTATAAGATGCTAAAATAATCGTCAGCGAAATCACTACTTATCAAATTAGGCGGTTTCAGTTGTTTAACCGCCCGCTCAGCTTTGTGCATCATGCACCCTCCCTAATACAACTCTGTGCGGGCTTCAATTTCTTCACCGCCAACCCTATCTATCATGGTTCAATAGTGGCATGATTTTTTTCTCATGTGGTCTCTCTCCTGTAAAGGTGTGCAATGTCCTATTTTTAGCTAGACCTCGTGTGTGTTTTGGTGCCACTGTAGTGACTTGATCCGGTCGAGAGGAATTGTGAATTCGTCGAGAGGAATTGTGGATTCGTCGAGAGGAATTGTGAATTCATCGAGAGGAATTGTGAATTTGTCGAGAGGATTTGTGAATTCATCGAGAGAACTCAACGAATTCGTCAAGTGAACTCGAGAGAACTTGTGAGATTTGTCGAGATTTTCGTCGAAAAGACTCGTGAACTCGTTGGAAGGGTTCGATGAAATTCGTCAAGAGATTCATTGAGTGGACTCATGGATTTGTTGAAATGACTCGTTAATATACCCAATGTACTCGACGATTCGTCGAGTGATTCCGACGATTCATCAAGTATGCACGACGAATGGACTTAGCATTTTTTGTGTATGCTATCTTAATTACTCATGGCCTGGGAGAAGATTACAGTACTTCTGGACTTGTACAGAATGGCAAAATTAATGGCTTATCTTTTCTAAGTCCTATTTTATATTATAACCAATATAGGTCCAATGGAAAAGTGACACATGGCATGGAAACTTTCAACCCTAAATCACTAGCCATTTCTTTATAAAGATAATCCGAACCCTAAAGGCTTCTTAATCGGCCGAATCTTTTCCCCTCTTCATGAAGAACGATGAACGGAACATGCCGTCAGAAGCCAAACTTCTCCTCTGGAAGAACGAAGAACTGCGGTAAACACCAGTAGCCGATCACCATGCCGCCAAGAAGAAGGACATGATCCATGGCTGGAAATAAAGTGTGTTTCCTACCCTCTCCCTTGGTGCTAGATATTTAGATCCAAAATGTAGGAGGAACATCGACTCAAGAGAGCTTGGTTTGAGAGTTTAATGGAGTTTTCCTATGAAGGGACCATGCTAGAACTTTCATTCTAAGGCATCGATCGTCGTGTGAATGCCTTCAATCATCTCCTCTCTTCATTACGAAGATGGCGGACTTGATTTCGTAAAGATCTGTGGTCCAATGAGGGGGGAAAGGAGGAGAGAAGTTGTACGTGCTTTGTGTGATGGTTGGAGGAAGGAGATGAACTGATGTCGTTCATCCGTCTCTACGATACGTGCAAAAGTGCTTAACAAATATCTATTTTTGGTGCGCAGCAGGTGTTAAACCCGATTTTAGGTATGATTCGGTCGGATTCCGGCCTTGAGCTCAACATGAAAGTTGTAGCTGTCACAACCCATATTTCCTCAACATTAAATAATATATCAGAGTAAGAGGAAATACGTGCCCTGATGCCACACCATATAGGGGACAACTGCATATGCTCAGGCAATAACCTACTCCTAATACCTTTCTTGAAATTCTCAAATTTGTTATGGTGAAAATATAGTTTGAGTTTAAGTTTTGATGGTCGTGTCCCTTGGCTCAGTAGATCGACTAGTCTACGGGTAAAATATACGCATACATAGCGGAAATATTTTATTAAGTTCATTTATTATCCTATACGAGCATGAAAATCCAATAGAACAATTCATGATATGCACACTTCTAAATTTAGCATAAGTAGTAAAAGAGCTTTTACGTTTGTTAAAAATATGATGAAATTTGATTTAAAGAGATGTTATAAGTATGAGCTATGAAAAATGATCTTTTATACATTGAAAATAACTAATATGCAACATAGCATAAATCTTTCTCATAGAGTAAGTAGGTAAAAAAACCAGCAAGAAATAGAGTAGCGGCTAGCAAATAGTCTAACCTCTAAAATAATTCACTGTGGGCATCAACAACCTAATACGAACCCACAGAACAAAATATATGTCTGACCTAAAGTGAGAAGAACAAAACTACCTCACGAATGTGAGGGAAGAACCACTGCTACTACTACAAAACGCTTGAGGCCACCAACTCTAGCTACTCGAACCGTTATAACTCTGAGCCTGAGGCATTCAAAAGAAAAGGACACCTCAGTAAGAAAGTACAAGTGGAATCAAAGATTAAAATAAAGTAGTTAGACAAGTTAATAGGGTTACCAACCCAAACAAAATACCGTCAGACCACAACATCTAAATCATAAAATAATAAGCAATGTAGAATTCACAGAGGTTTAAGTACGAGAAGTAGCACAAGTGCGATATAAAGCTATACTTCAGTAACATCTGCAAGAGTATGCATATGAACATATGTATATAAAATAGAGAGACTGATCAGCTCAAACACGTGAATCATTAACACAAATAAAAATAGTACTGAGTCGGTGGCCATATTGTCCAACACAAACCATCAGTCCAAACATCTCGAAAAGGCACTATGGTGGTGACCACATTGTCCAACATAACCCAACAGGCATAAAAAGAGAAGAAAACTCACCAGCTGTAATGATTCACAAACCGGCACTAAGGCGGTGGTCCTTTATCCAATGCCAAACAAAGGCGACAAATAATCATACAGTATATAAATAAACGAAAAGAAACCCAAGACTCAGCATCGAATTTCCACGATGAAGCAAAGGAATGAAAAAAAAATCCTAAGGTATACTCGACGAATTTGGAGTTCACCCGACGAAAATTTCTAAGTACACACAGATTCGTCGAGAATACTCGACGAATTTCCCCTACCTCAAATCGAAACTCGACGAATTGACTCGACGGGTTAGAAGATACTCGACGAATCTACTCAATGAATTCGACAAAACCCAAAGATACCTGACGAATTAAACTTGGCGATATCAAAGACACTTGACTCCAATACTGTAGCCACTCGACGCCTCTCTGCTTCACTCGACACAAAGGCAATGCTCAATGCAAAGGCAACACACGAAGCTAACACTATAGCCACTCGCCAAATTACACTTGGAGAATTCAAAGACACTCGACAAATTCAAGTCAGACTCAATGAATCAAGACACTTGATGAATTCAATTCAGACTCAATGAACTAACTCGGCGAATCAAGACTTTTGACGAATTTGACTTGACTTCACAAATTTACCTAGTCACGATGAATTTGGAAAAGACTCGACAAATATACCTAGATAGATGTTCTACACTACCCTAATTCAGCTGAAACAATAAAACACAAGATCCTACAACATTTCTAAGTCCCTTGAAGAAGAAAAAAGAGGTAAACATGTACAATAGTAGCAAAACAAGATGGTAAACAAAATGGGAAAGAGAGCAAACCACCACTTGCCTCAAAATCTCTTGAAACTCGTACTTCCAAGCTCTCAACCTTAAGATTCGGCCAAATGAACTCCTCTTCTACGATCTCTGAAACTTTTCAGGGAAAAACAAGGGTTAGGCTATTACCTCAAACCCCAAAAATCCATAAAATCCAGAATACTTACCGCACACCTGAAGAGCTCGGCGATAGCTTTCCGGATCTATGCTCCGTCGAAGATTTCGTCCACCGGAGCTTCGGAAATGGCGGACGGAAGTTTCACAGAGGACGTCGCCGCCTCTTCTTTCTGCTCTCAGGGCCAAAGTTTTGGGGAAGAAGGATGAATAGGGTTTTCTTTTTATAAGTATATATATAATATTATATTATTAATATAATAACTAGAAAAACTCAAACGACGAGGGTGATCAAATCAACACAGTTTTCGATGAAATCCGCACCAAAGCTAAATGGTGGTGCTATGAATCTAACGACAAAGTTGAAATCAGGATCCGACAAACAAAACTCGGGTTAAAATTCTCCAAACTTAAAACAACAATAATCCTTATAAAATTCACTGAGATCTCAATTAATCTAGGATCGCAACGAAACTTCACAAGCACGCTTTTAATTAATTACTTTAATTTTCCAAGTCAAAACTCTAATTCCAATGAGTCTAAGAACTGGCCGACTCGCCCCAACAAACAAAATCTTGCACTAACGATGGCGCACCATTTACTATGCATCAACTTAATGCCCTTATATCATTATTATGCCACTAAAGGGATTAAAATAACTATAGCAAATTCAAGGGCATTATAACCACTGCCCCTAAAAAGAAGTTTCATCTTGAAACTTGATACGGAAATTGAATCCAAAACAAAAAAGAAATAGCCAAAGGTTACCGGATAGAAATACTTACCAAGGGAAAACTAGGAGAAAATGTGAGGATAAGACTCTCTCATAGCCGATTCTGCTCTCGACTTCTTTGTTTCGTGAAAGAACCTTGACCATAGGAATCGTCTTTCTCCGTAACACCCGATCCTAAGTCTCCAAAATATGAACAGGCTCTTCGACATAGGAAAGATTAGGCTGCAACTAGGGAACCGAATCAAGTACACATCGATCACTAAGCATGCACTTTTGCAACTGGCTCACATGGAACACATTGTGAACATCATGAAAAGTAGCGGGCAAATCCAGCCTATAAGCTGACACTCTGATGCAATCAATAATCTGGAAAGGTCCCACATACTTGGGATCCAACTTGTGGTTCCTTCCAAACCTCTCAACACCTGGTATCAGAGAAACCTTCAGAAAAACCATGTCCCCAACTACGAACCCCAGATCAAATCTTTGTCGATTTGCATCCTTCACATAATTCTCTTGAGCTACACTAAGTTTTTCACAAATATGCGTTACAGAAATACTCATTTCTTTCAAGGTTTCTGGACCTAACAACGGTCTCTCACCAACCTCAATCCAAAATAAGGGAGTTCGACAACACCTCCAGTACAAAACCTCAAAGGGGGCCATCTGCAAACTCTTCTAATAACTACTATTATAAGCAAACTCCATCAGTCTAAGATGTTGGTCCCATTCTCCATTATGGTTCAAAATATAACATCTGACCATATCTTCCAAAAATTGGTTTACTCTCTCCGTCCGATCATTGGTTTACAGATGATAAGCGGTGGAATACCTGAGGTCGGTGCCCAACCCTTCTTGTAGACTTTGCCAATAACGCTTAAATCTAGAGTTTTGATATGACACAATACTTATCGGCACTCCGTACAGTCTGATGACTTCATCCAAATACAACTTTGCTATCTTTTCCATGGAATAACAAATCTTGAAGGGCACGAAATGAGCACACTTCGTCAATCTATCAACTATAACCCACACAGAATCATGCCCTCTGGGATACCTTGGCAAGTCGGTAATAAAATCCATAGAAATGCTCTCCCACTTCCAACTCAGAATATATAAAGGCGCCAGTTTGCCCCCAGTCCTACCACGACCCTCTTTAATGCGCTTGCAGGTGAAACACTCAGATACAAACATAGCTATGTCGTTCTTCATCTCATACCACCAAATGATCTACTTTAGATCTCCATATATCTTTGTAGTGCCAGGGTGGTATATAACACTAGAACCATACGCTTCACTACAAATCCTTGCCCGAATATCACCAACCGTTGGAATACAATATATGTCGCGGTACTTCAAGGTACCCACATCATCAATCAAAAAGTCTAGTAATTTCCTTTTTTTCATTTCTACTTGGGATATGCTCCAAATTGGGATCGTCCTTCTGATGAAGCCTTGCAAGCGTAAGCCATGAAGGCTATGCCACTTCCATGCTACTCGACGAGTCGCTACTCACAATAGTTATGTTCAATAATAAGAACTCCTCCACCAAGGATTGCATATAAAGGTTAAAGATTTGCGCGATCTTTCTACTCAAGGCGTCGGCTACTACGTTAGCTCTGCCCGGGTGATAAGGTATATCGACCTCATAATCTGCGACATACTCCAACCATCTACGCTGGCGCAAATTTAGCTCTTTCTGAGTGTAGACGTACTTCAGGCTCTTGTGGTATGTATAAATCTTGCACAACGCGCCATACAACAAATGTCTCCAATGCTTTATGGCATAAATTACTGTCACAAACTCCAAATCATGCGTAGGATAATTATTTTTGTGAACCTTCAACTGCCTCGACCCACACGCAATCACTTTTCCTTCTTGCATCAGGACACATCCAAGCCCGACGTGTGATGCATCCACATAAATAGTATACTCCACTCCTTTAGTAGGTAAAGTCAACACTGGAGCAACTCACAATCTCTTTTTTAATTCCTAAAAGGCTCATTCACACTCATCGCTCCACACAAACGCTGCGTTATTTTGCGTAAGCTTAGTCAAATATATAAATAATACAGAAAATCCTTCCACAAACCTTCTATAATAGCCCGCCAACCCTAAGAAGCTTCTTATCTCCTTAGGTGTGGTATGACTTTTCCAATCCATCACATCAGCTATATTTTTTAGGTCCACCGAACTTCCATCCTTATTCACAACATGACCCAAAAAAGACACTTGAGGAAGCCAAAAACACACACTAACTCAACTTCGCATACAACTTATGCTCTCTTAGAGTAGACAGAACTTGGCGCAAATGCTGAGCATGCTCCTCAGTACTCCGGAATATACCAAAACATCTTCAATGAAAATGACCACAAAATGATCCAAGAAATCTCTAAACACTCTATTCATCATATCCATAAAAGCAGAGGGTGTATTTGTCCGTCTAAAGGACATCACCAAGAACTCAAAATGTCCATGCCAAAAACGAAAAGCGGTCAACGGGACATCCGACTCACAGATTCTCAACTGATGGTAGCCTTAACAAAGATCAATCTTCGAGAACACTGTACTACCATGCAACTAATAAAAAAAATCTTCTATCCGTGGAAATGGATACCTGTTCTTGATGGTTAACTTATTCAATTCACTATATTCAATACACAATCTCATGGAACCATCCTTCTTTTTCACAAACAGGACAGGAGCACCCCCAAGGAAAAGAACTTGGCCTAATAAAACAACATTGCAGTAATTCATCTAGCTGGGTATGCAACTCTTCCAGATCACGTAGGGTCATACGGTACGGTGCCTTAGCAATGGTGCGAGTACCCAGCTCAAGAGTAATGACAAATTCTACATCGCTCTCAGGTGGAAGTCCAGAAAGACTATCTGGGAAAACATCGGGAAACTCTCGCACCACAAAAATATCCTCGATGTGTGGCAAACTACTAACAGTTTCCAAAATAGAAACATGGTAAGCTAAGCAACCAAAATCTAAGAGTTTCCAAGCACATACCGCAGAAATAATCGGGGAATCCTGACACGGAAAACCATACACACTTATGGGGTGGCTGTTGTCCATCTTGAAGTCCAAACACTTTAACTTGCATTGGATAACAACATCATATCTAGACAACCAGTCCATGCCAAAAATCACATCAAAGTTCTCCAACTCTAGCACCTTCAAGTCAGTAAAAGCTAGGAAGTCACCAAAAAGGATATGACAACTCAAGATACCCTGGTCCGACACGACCGAATCTCTAGAGGGAAACTTAACGCGAAACGGATCGGCAACTTTATCGAGAGTCAGATGATGACGTTCTACAAATGTCCTAGTCACAAATGAGTGGTTAGCACTAGAATCAAAAAGAACGCATGCCCAACGGTTCTTTACCTTAAACTCTCCTATAAAATCGTTTACGTAACTAGCTAAATCAACAACGAAACTATAGCTAAAAGCTAAGAACTAGTTTAGAATCTAACCTATGATCACTTGGGTGGAAGTCTGCGCTTCTTCCATGGTCACCACATTCAACTTGCCCTTCCCTTTATCCAGATACTGCGGCGGCAGTGGCAAGGATTGAAGTGGAACAGGCAACAACATTGGCTGAGATCGCGGGCACCTAGACTTCAAATGCCCTTTCTGCCCACACTAGAAGCAGACCTTATTCTTTTTCCAACAATACGCAACATCATGCCCCTTCTACTTACATGAAGCACAGACTAGGTCTCCTTTAGGTGTGCCTTGAATTGCAAGCACTCACAACTGCTTCTGGTCTCCCAATATCTTAAAACATTTCTCAAAGGGATGGCCTGTTCAGCCATAGAAATTACACGCTTCTTTGCTTCCTTTCTTCGAAGCAGGGCCAGATGTCCGAGAGCTTTCACTATCATTGGTCTTTCTATTTTCCTTCCTTATCTGTGTATCTTGATTATTTGCATTATCTATCGACATGACCTTCAGGGCAGCTTCTACCACTTCAGTATAACTTTGTGATATGTACGCGCTAGACAACTGTTGGACGTCGCTACGAAGTCCTCCCATAAGCCGCCTTACTCTACCGAACTCAGAGGCTACCAAGTCTTGAGCAAACCTGCTCAACTTGTTGGATTCTATTTCATACTCACTAACTGTGAGTTATCTCTGTTTCAGGTGTAGAAAATCATTCATCAGACAGTCTTGCTCTATCGATGAGAGAAATTTCTTCAGCAATATCCCTTTAAAATATTTCCATGAACATCCCTCTATGAGGCCCTCTTTATCTCGAACCCACCAGCTCTTTGCAAGGCCCTTTAGCTGGTAAGCGGCGACCATTACCTTCTGTTCTGCAGAGATCCCCGAATACAAAAACATTTCTTCAATGGAAATTATCCAATCATCTAAAGCCATGAAATCGGCTCTCCTGTCGTAGGTAGGAGGTCTTAATCGCTAGAAGTGCGAATTGAAATTCATCTCTGGTGGTAATAGAACCAGAGGCACTAGAGGAGCAGGAGGAACAAGTATGGTTTGTCCCACTGCAGGGTCTTGCACCCCAGGTTGCTACCCTAAGGCGATAATCAACAACGCCTTAATCTGTTATTGTATTACAACCACTTCCTTGACAGAGCCTCATTGTTCTGTCGTAGCCCTTCAATCACGGACTCACTTTGCACACCCGATGACTCACCCTCTTATTGGGGATTCAACTTCATCGCAATACGATTTGGCGACATTCCTAATAGTACAAATGAACAATCCATCAAAACCTAACTTAATGCTAAAACTACTCAACTTAGTTCAGACCAAAGATGTATAAATACTTGCTCTTGCAGCTATCTTGCTCTGGGATTTTCAAAAGTGATGATATGTTTAACTTAGGATGATACACCATCATCCTACTGACTCATGTGCATATAATATGAATGCATGAATTCTTATTTCTTTGTTTAAAAATCATGTGTGTACGTATGTCATCATGTAGATCTTAACTGGTGCATGTGCTTATGCTATTTTATGTTATACATGCAGTGCTATGCATTCTAATAGAGGCCTCAATGCATGTTATGAGTGGCATGCACATGAAATATTATGCATCGCATACTACATAATATCACATGTAATGAAAAAAATAAAATCTAATTGGCATCCATGTGATGATTATTATGCATCCCATATTACATAATAGTCACATGTTGCCTCCTATGAGGATCCATATACAAACACATATTATGCATATCATACTACATAATATGCCCCGTATACTTCTTGTCATGCTTATGAGTTCAGTGTTCATGCTACAGCCAAGACATAGTGATGACACATCGATGTGTGTATGCAATGAGATAAGACAAATAAAACTTTACTAGAGATAGTCGTTCGACCAACTTGTCAAACAAACCTACCTCTGATACGAACTGTCACAACCCGCATTTCCTCAGCATTAAATAATATATTAGAGTAAGAGAAAAAATGCACCGTGATGCCACGCCGCGCAGGGGACAACTACAGATGCTCAGCCAAGAACCTACTCCTAATACCTTTCATGAAATTCTCAAATTTGTTATGGTGAAAATATAGTTTGAGTTTAAGTTTTGATGACTGTGTCTCTCGACTCTTTAGATTGACTAGTGCACGGGTAAAATATACGTATACGCAACAAAAATACATTATTAAGTTCATTTATTATCCTATATGAGCATGAAAATCCAATAGAACAATTCATGATATGCACACTTTTAGATTTAATATAAGTACTAAAAGTGCTTTTATGTTCGTTAAAAATAGGATGACATTTTATTTAAAGAAAATCTATAAGTATGAGCTAAGAAAAATGATCTTTTATACTTTGAAAAATAACTAGCATGCAACCTAGCATGAATCCTTCCCAGAGAGCAAGTAGGTAAAACAAACTAGCAAGAAATAACGTAGTGGCTAGTAAATAGTCTAACCTCTACAATAATTCACTGTGGGTGTCAACAATCTGACACGAACTCACAGAACAAAATTTATGTATGAACTAAAGTGAGAACAATAAAACTATCACACGAATGTGAGCGAAGAACCATTGCTACTACTACAGAACGCCTGAAGCCACCAACTCTAGCTAGTCGAACCATTACTGCTCCGAGCCTGAGACATTCAAAAGAAAATAATGCCTCAGTAAGAATGTACAAGTGACAGTAAAGATTAAAATCAAGTAGTTAGGCAAGTTAAGAGGGTTACTAACCCAAATAGAATAGCCGTCAAACCACAACATTTAAATCATAAAATAATAAGCAATGAAGAATTCACAGAGGTTTAAGTATGAGAAGTTGCACCAAGTGCGATATAAATTTATACTTCATTAACATCTGCAAGAGTATGCATATGAACATATGTATATAAAAAAGAGAGACAGATTAGCTCAAACACGTGAATCATTAACACAAGTAATAACGGTACTGAGTCGGTGGCCACATTGTCCAATACAAACCATCAGACCAAACATCTTGAAAAGGCACTGTGGTGGTGCCCACATTGTCCAACACAACCCAACAACCATAAGTGGAGAAGAAAACCCGCTAGGTGTAATGATTTACAAATCGGCACTAAGGTGGTGGTCCTTTATCCACTGCCAACCAAAGGACACCACTAATCATACAATATATTAATAAACAAAAAGCCCAAGACTTAGCATCATCGAATTTCCACGACGACGCAAAGGAAAGAAAACCAAAAAATCCTACTGTATACTCGACAAATTTGGAGTCCACCGACGAAAAGTTCTAAGTACACACAGATTTGTCGAGAATACTTGACGTATTTCCCTTACCTCAAATTGAAACTTGACAAATTGACTCGATGGGTTTGAAGATACTCGACGAATCTACTCAATGAATTCGACTAAACCCAAAGATACTCGACGAATTAAACTTTGTGAATTCAAAGACACTCGACGCCAATAATGTTGCCACTCGACGCAAAGGCAACATTGACGCTAACGCAGTAGCCACTCGACGAATTACACTTGGCGAATTCAAAGACACTCTACGAATTCAAGTCAGACTCAACGAACTAACTCGACGAATCAAGAAACTCGACGAATTCAAGTCAGACTAAAAAAACAAACTTGATGAATCAAGACACTCGACGAATTTGACTTGACTTCACAAATTTACCTGATCTCGACGAATTTGGAAAAGACTCGACGAATATACCTAGACGGATTTTCTACACTACCCTAATTCAACTGAACTAATAAAGGACAAGATCCTACAAACATTTCTAAGTCCCTTGAAAAGAAAAAAGAAGAGGTAAATATGAACAATAGTAGCAAAGCAAGGGTAAACAAAAGAGGCAAGAGAGAAAACCACCACTTGCCTCAAAATCTCCTGAAACTCATACTCCCAAGCTCTTAACCTCAAGATTCGGTCGAAATAACTCCTCGTCTACGATCTCTGAAACTTTTCAGGGCAAAAAAATGGTTAGGCTACTATCACAAACCCCAAAAATCCACAAAATCCAAAATACTTACTGTATACTTGAAGAGCTCATCGAGAGCTTTCCGAATCTATGCTCCATCGAAGATTTCGTCCACCGAAGCTCCCGAAATAACGACTGGAAGTTTCATGGAGTAAGGTCTCCACTGTATTATTTCCTCTCTCAAAACCGAAGTTTTGGGGAAGAAGGAAGAATAGGGTTTTATTTTTATAATTATATATATTTATTATTAATATAATAACTAGAAATACTCAAATGACGAGGGTGACCAAATCACCTCGATTTTTGATGAAATTCGTACCAAAAAGCTAAATGGCGGTGCTACGAATCTAATGACAAAGTTGAAATCAGGATCTGACAAACCAAACTCGGGTTAAAATTCTCTGAAGTTAAAACAACAATAATCCTTATAAAATTCACTGAGATCCCAATTAATCCTGGATCGTAACGAAACTTCACAAGCATGCTTTAAAAATACCTCTCTGATTTGGGGTTGCCCGTAATTTTTGGTGGACTGTATCTTCCCGAAATCCAGTTTTAGTAAACTGTTATGTGTAGCTGTGATGTATTAATATTTGGATGTTTCCCATATTCTAAGAATTGATTACTCCGGATATCAGACGGTTAAATATTTGATGATAATGTGACCACTCCTTGCATGATTAATAATCTTTGAAAAGAGTACTTACTGTGAGTACTTGGAGGTTTGTGAAACGAAGTTCAGAAGAGATGATTGAATTAATAATATATATATATATGATAAATTCTAGAGAGGGTTGGATGAGGTATACACCCATGGTCATATGATGAGCTGAGCCTTGATCTCAAGTATTGAAAGAATGATTGGGGTAGTCCACTATTTAGAGTTATGTTAACTCCTTATAGTTAGCAGTGAGGGATTGATGTAGCAATTATGATAGATTGTCACCCTATGTTAAATGTGGACACTTGCGTGCTTGGAGCACTGTGTTGGCTATGATGTGAAGGGACTCGGTTGGAGCCCTTGAATGCATGATGGCATGGTAAGTGTGATTTGTATGGGTGTGGTTGTGTGTTGACACACGGTATATGATCCTATGTTGAGGATTAAGGTAGCAGGTCTACGGGCTCGCCAGTCGTGACACCTATAGGAGCTGGCATTTAGACCTCGGGTTGTTGGGCTTGGTCATTTGGTGCTCACTCCCAAAGGCTCCTTCCGTGCCAGTGGATGGTTGGGCTTGGTTCTTTGGCTCTCACTCCCGAAGAATCCTTCCATGCCAGTTACATGCTAGTTGGGTTGGTCTCTTGGTGCACATCTAATCAAGACCCCTTCTGAGCCGAAGTACGCAGGGGATCTGTTGTTGTGTTCTTAGTATTGAGGCATATGGGGTCCTATGCCTAGTAGTATGTATGCATGCCTAGTAGTAGAGAAGCCCGCTCCACTGTCACTGTTTGGCCATGAAGGGTGATGCCTGAGAGGTTAGCTACCTACTCGAAAAGTGAGAACTAAAGGTCTATGTCAGCATAACAATGCGTGTTTATATGTAATCACATGTGAGTCATCATACTGCATTCATTTCATATCATTACATTGCACCGCATAAGATCCTTATCATATAAATTTCTATGAGCACTTTATATGATGAGTTACTTTGATTTATCTGATCCTTAATTTATGTGTATGGGCATTTTTATAAGTTAAGTTAAATTTTGTACTATGATTTGATATGCTGATACAATAGATGTTCCTTTACATATATGGATATCTACTGTTGTTACCTACTTACTATTGATGTGTTATTATATACATATGTCATTGGATACAATAATACTCTCTTGTCACTTATTTGATATATATATTATTATCATATTATACTTATCTTTCTTTTCCTCCACCCGATGCCTAAGAGTCATCGTGGTGAGCGGATGTGAAGCCACTTAGTTTCTATGACTAATGGTTGATATGTCTACCATTTTAGGAGGACATCCCACTGATAGAGCAGCAGTAGTACCCCGCATAAGAGGACAATCGGGCCAGGGGAAGGGTCTGATACGATGATACCCTCACTTCCTTCTGTGACTGATGCGAGTTTTGAGCGTTATGATGTAGCCTTCGGGCAGTTTGTGTACTCTGATATTTCAGGAGCTGATGTAACTTCATATTATGATGTACTGTTTTGGACATTTATCTTTTTGTGGATCATGACTTCTGTGTTCTTATATTTATTGGGTTGGCATCTGTGATATTGGAAATTAGTCGGCAGAATAGGTGACTTGTGGTATAGATTAGCCAGTGTGCTAATGCTACCACAAAGCGGTTGTTCTGGGCATAAAACTTCCCTCAGTCATTTCTTGTGTTCCGGTAGGGGGGTTTTACAATTGGTATCATATTGTACTGATACTACGATAATGAAGTCATTGAACATAGCGTTACCCCTGCTTGATTATTTGGTTTGCGGTAAACTGGATTAGAGGAAGCAGTGGTATGCCCATTTGTGATTCACACTAAGTATGTCCACCTATTACCCTACGTTTAGCCAACCTAACACTAAATCTATATTCTGTACGTAGATTCTGGTACATACAGAGCCAAAGACAGGCATTCTCTTTCCTCTGATTCCTACTCCCTTCCAACAATCGGAGTTGAGGCAGACCCTAACTACGATTTTAGATGCCTTCAAGTCTCAAAAGGCCAAGGTACAACAACAGGCCCTGAGCTCCAATTGGCTAAGTACCTTCCGAGCTCTTTCTCCACCCACTTACCACGAGACAGAGTCGGTTGTTTGCACGAAGGAGTGGTTGAATTCTGTACAGGATTTGATGGTCGGAATCCGATGTCCAGCCAGTATGGTTGTCACCTTAGCAGTATCCATCCTAGAATCGCATGCTAGGAGGTGGTGGAAGTCCATTTTGGGCTCCACTTTTGAAGGATGAGTATGCAGAGACATCAGTTATAATGAGTTCTTTGATGCTTTCATAGAGCATTTCTTTCACTCTACTGCTCGCGATGAACTCGAGGAAAGGTTCCTGCAGCTAAAACAAGGATCTAAATCAGTTGTGGAGTACCAACGGGAGTTTCAGTACCTTGCCAGGATTGCTGAATCCTATGACTTGGATGATTGCAAGTACGCAAAGTGATTTTACAAAGGTTTGTGAGACCCCATGAAGCAGGCTTTTTTGTTTATAGCTGATTCGAGCCTCGCTCAGATTATAGGCATGGCAAAAAAATTGGAGGCAGACCACTTGGAGGTCCAAGCTATTAGTAAGAGACCCATAGAGGGTGTGATGGAAGCAGGACCCAGCTTCAGAAGGAGACATAATATTATAGGTGGAGGAGGAAACCAAAGAGGTGGTTGACGCTTCCGTCAGAATTTTAAAATGGAGCATCCGGCCCCACAGCATGCACTGCTTCCACCTCAGCAGATTCTACCTTATCAACAACCCAGAGAGCCATTCAGTCAAGTTTATTTCTAGTGTCATCAGCTGGGCCACATTTGGCATATTTGCCCGCAACTAGTTCAGAATATTCCAAATCGTCCTGTATTTCCTCCAGCAGCTCAATGAGGACAAGGACGGGGAACACAAGGTATTAACCCTGGACCTGATCGAGAACAAATGTTTGCTTTGGATATGACTCATGAGAAGGACCTGTAGGGCGTTATTGTAGGTATCTTGTAGTCAAACTGATATGTTATAAGCATTGGTCCTTAGCATGCTTGAGATTGTGCTAGAAATCTAGCTTTGAAATTATTATAACTTAACATTTAGGTATTGTGACTATTAGTAGGAGACCTTCCCACACTCCATTTGATACTGGTGCCACCGATTCGTTCATCTCAGTGGACTTCGTGAAGGATCTAAAGGAGGTACAACATTTCACCGGATTCACTTGGAGAGTAAGCCTCCCAGACAGCTCCGAGATGACCTCGTCCGCCAAGTGTGACTTCGATGTATATATCCGAAGGAAGCTTTTTGAAATCCCAGGAACAGTGTTGGGGATGCGAGAATTTGATCTTATTTTGGGTATGACATGATTGGATTGGCATCATTCCAGGATATACTGTGCGGCAAAGCCGATCACCTTGAGGCATGGAGATTACGAGATCATCTTCGAAGGTATTTGATTCACACCCTTAGTTTTGTTGTATTCAATTCAGGTAATTAAGGCCCATAATCAAAGGGATGAGGCGTTCACGATATGTTTTGAGCTAAAAGAGATTGTAGCTTGTTTGAAGGATGTATTAGTGGTGTGGGAATTTCCTGAGGGTTTTCCAGAAAAGCTACCTGGACTACACCATCCTAGGAAAGTAGACTTCCAGCTTAGGCTAGTATCGGGTGACAAGCCTATCTCTCGAACCCCCTACATGATGGCTCCAAAGGAACTGGCAGAGTTTAGGGTTCAGTTGCAAGAGTTAGTGGAATCAGGGTTTGTTAGTTCCAGTTCATCACCCTGTGGAGCCCATATTTTGTTCATTAAGAACATGGATGGATCACTGTGATTATGTATAGACTATCGGGAGCTCAACCGACTAACGATACAGAACACTTATCCTTTGACCTAGATCGATGAGTTATTCGATCAGATGGTGGGAGTGCGTTTGTTCTCGAAGCTTGATTTGCGGTCGGGGTACTATCAGTTGAGGATACAAGAAGAAGATATCAAGAAGACGACATTTAATTCGAGATACGACTTATCCAAATTCACTATGATGCGGTTTGGACTCACAAACCCCCCTTTGGCATTCATGAGTCTGATGAATAGGGTGTTTGAGCCTTATTTGGACAATCATATTTATTGATGACATTTTGGTCTACTCAAGGACATGAGAGGAACATGCAGAGCACTTGGCCTTAGTTTTAAAGAAACTAAAGGAGCATTGTTTGTTTGCTAAGTTTAGCAAGTGCAAGTTTAGGCTCCGAGAAGTGGCTTTCTTGGGCCATTTTATAAGTGGTGCTAGACTAGTAGTATATCTGTCCAAGGTGCGTGCTATGAAGGAGTGGTCACCTTTGAGGTCAGCGGCCAATGTGCGATGTTTTCTCGAACTTGTTGGCTACTATCGCAAGTTTGTTGAAGGATTTTCGAAGATATCACTTCCCCTCACTACTCTGATGAAGAAGGGTGTACCTTTTGTGTTAGCACCCAAGTGTGAAGCTGCATTTCAAGAGTTGAAGACCGTCTTAACTCTGCACCAATTCATGCCCTACCATCTAGGAAGGAAGGATTCCAGATTTATACTGATGCATCCTATCATGGCATGGGGGCGGTGTTGATGCAACACACGCATATGATTGTGTATGCTTCTAGAAAACTCAAGAAGCATGAAGTGAACTATCCAGTGCACAACTTAGAGCTGGGATCAGTGCTATTCACTTTAAACATTTGAAGACAATATCTATATGGCATCCACCGCGAGATCTTTTTAGATCATAAGAACTTGAAGTATATCCACACCCAGAAAGATCTGAACTTGAGGTAGCGGTGGTGGCTGGAGTTTTTATGTGATTATGATTTTACGTTGAACTATCACTCCAGGAAGGCGAACTTAGTGGCGGAAGCTCTATGCAGTAGGGCACCCATGACAAGCCTTGAAGCTATGAAGTTTGCTAGAGTACTTGAAGAGATGGAGATTACGATGGTTTATAAGGCTTGTCCTGAGGCCTATATGGAATATCTAGCCACTATGAGTATAGTTTGTGACATTCGAGACCGGATTCAGGTAGGACAAGGAAAGGATGATGTTTTGGCCCTTGTGTTCCAAAAAATTATGGGAGGATCAGCAGGAGGATATACACTAAATGAAGACCTCATTCATTTCCACGGCTGACTTTACTTCCCATAGGTGGTGGGATTCATGAAGACATCTTGAGAGAGGCTTATTCCACCAAGTATTCGGTGCACCCCGGAATTGCCAAACTGTACACTGACCTGCGGAGGACCATGTTTTGGCCAGGAATGAAGAGAGATGCCACGTACTATATTACACACTGCGAGAATTGTCAAAAGGTAAAGGTAGAGTGCAAGAGCCTTGGTGGATTGTTGCAGTCGTTCCCCAAACCATAGTGGAAGTTTGAGGATATTTCCATGGATTTTGTTCATGGTCTTCCCCGATCTCGCTTAGGGAATGATTCAATTTGGGTGATTGTTGATCACTTGACAAAGGTTGCCAGGTTTATCCAGATAAGGAAGGAGGCGCATGTTGATCTGTTTGTGCGTCTCATTGTGGAGCAGTTCGTTCAGTACCATGGGGTGCCTAAGACAATAGTCTCGGACCGCGATGGTCACTTCATCTCTAAGGAATGGAAGGTGGTTCAGGAATATTTGGGTTCTCTCCTTACTTTAGCATGACTTTTCACCCTCAGACTGATGGCCAGCCTGAGATAACAATCAGAACAATGGAAGACTTGTTGCGGTTATGTGTTTTGGATAGAGGAGAGCCATGGGAGAGACTTCTTCCATTGGTAGAGTTTTCGTATAATAATAGCCACCAAGCAAGCATCGGTATGTCACCTTATGAAGCACTCTATGGTAGGAGGTACAGAACCCCTTTATCATGGGTTCAAAATGAGGATCCTAAGGTGTTGGGAGTGGAGTACATTGATGATAGCGATGTTATGACTAGGTTGAACTGTGATCGCATGCTAGAGGCTCAGAGCTGGCAGGCGAAGTACTATGATGTAAAACACAGGATGGTGGAATTCCAAGTGGGTGACAAGGTATTTTAAAAGATTAGGCTGATGCATGGGGTATCACGTATTCGTGGAAGGAAGAAGCTCAGCCCGTAGTACATGAGGCCTTATTCCATTTTAGAGAAGATCGGTTCCTTGGCTTATAGGGTGGAGCTACCACAGGAATTGGAGAACTTACACAATGTCTTTCATGTGACTTCCCTTCACAAGGCACTACTTCGGCCTGAGACATTTGTCACCGCTACGTCTGCCCCATAGCACATGATAGATTTGTTCAACTAGAACCGGTGGGGATGATTCCAAAGTATGAAGGATGTGGAGAAAAAGTGTTCCATTGGTAAAGGTCTTGTGGTCCAACCACGGAAAAGAGAAGTATACTTGGGAGCCTATGGGCCTTATGCGGTAACGCTATCCGGAGTTGTTTCCCCAACGTAAATTCAAACACTTACCTTGTATACCTCGTACTTTGTTAACAATAGATTTAGTTTCGATTTTGGGGACAAAATTTTTTTGTTTGTTTATAGGATTTGTAACGTCCCACTTCGAGCTAGACCCCTTGTATGTGTTTTGGTGTCACTTTAGTGACTTGAGCCGGTAGAGAAGGATGAGAGAAACACTACTAGAAAAATGAGCATTAACTACACTTTTTTTTGCCTGGGTTCAAAATCGTGGCTAATACATTAGTATTAGCCATGATCGCAAAACTGTGGTTAATATTTAGGTTTTAACCATGGCTATAAAAAAACATGGCTAATACCTTTGTATTAGCCATGAAAAGCAAAAAAGTGTGGCTAATTTGTAGTACTAACTATCACAAAAAAAAAACTTAAAACCAGTCGCTCACTCCCGTGCCCTAATCTATTGCTCCCGCACCGCTACACGCTCACTCATCTTCTCCCCGATAGCTCCCCCGTAATGCTGAGCTCTCGCATCCTTTCGTAATGCTAGAAAGCAGGCATGGCGGTAAGGAGTCTGATTCCTCTCTATATGCTGAGGGTCTCGATTCTCCATGGCTGATGGAGTAGTTGAAAGATGGAAAACCTCCTCGGCATCTCTCCATCATTCGGCATTGCGCGAGCACCACAAGATTGGTGGATTTTTCAGAACAAGTTTGATCACTTATCTTCCTTATGTGATTGATTTGTGCCGGTTCTACTTTTCAACTAGATCAGGAATGGCATCTGGTCTTATTTTAGTTTGATGTCGATTTTGGTAAGCACGCATGGTTTGTCTTTCTTACAGGATTCAGATCTAGGGTTTCTGAGCATGTCCACTTCGTTGGATGATCAGTCTGGATTCTTGCCTGTATTTTGGTCTGGAAGCTGCTCAGAGATTGGGACAATGCTGTATATGGAAGATGAACATATTTGCATAGACGATATAGTTGATCATCTTAGCGCTGATGCAGATCTTCTAGTGCCCGGTGCTTTCTATGGGGTGCGTTTCATTTTCAAATCTATTTTTTTGGGGATGTCGATCTTATGCGCGCATGGTGGCAATGTCTAGGTATTTGACGGCCATGGCGGCAAAGATGCGGCGGCTTTTGCCCGCAAAAACCTGCTCAAGTTTATAACTGAGGACCAGTACTTCCCGACCTCTGTGGAGAAGGCCATGAGAAGCGTTTTCGTCATGGACGATCACACATTTGCTGATTCAAGATATCTGGATTACTCCTCTGGAACAACCGTCTTGGCCGCCCTGATTTTTGGAAGGTTTGTTCGGTTATCAATGCCAATTGCTGATAATAATTTACTGTGATTGTTTACAATTTTTGCTATTTTACTAGTGCTCAGTATCTTCCAGTTGAATCATCCTCTACCTTTTAATTGTTAATTTGTAGAAGGAATGTCCTTTATCTCCAGTTTCATTAATAAATGGGAAAATTGTTGCAGGGAGTCTGATTGAAGATAAAATTTAAGTAGGTTGTCCATTACAATGGCTATCCTTAGAATAACTTAAGAGGCCATATGAATGCGGATTGTGATTCATGAAGTTAGGCTAGGCAAATGTAGAAACTCACAGAGGTGGAAGTGTGGAACTGACAAAAATTTGGATGGTAGGGACAAATCATAAGGTGTAGCTTTTGTGTCTGTTTAAGTCCTCTAATCATCATTTAATGTATCTGCTAGCATTTTCATAATATTGGTATTTTCTTTTTCATGGTTAGGTTGATGCTTATATAAGATAGCCTTCCCTTGTATGTTGGATGCATTTTTTCTGGTTCAGAATAGTTGAAACTATAGCTTTCCTGGCTGTTATTTCTGGAAATATGCTATGCAGTCAAAGTTTCTAAGATGAGATACTTCTGGCTTGCATTTGAACATGGCTTCATAAGGGGTAAGATTAGTAAGAGCTTTAGTTAAAGTTCTATTTAGTATATACACAGTAGTTTTTGTTGCCTCTCCCCACAAATCCTTTGGCATGACTTGTGAATGAGCATAGTTCTTCCAATTTCAACCAATGTCCTATTCCATCTTTCAACAGTTCCATTTTGCTGTGGGGTGCTAGGAGTTGTCAGTTGCCAACTTATTCCCTCATCTTTGCAGAACTTGATGAACTGTGAGGATAGAAACTCTCCACCACGGTCACTTCTTACTGTTTTGATTTTCTTATCACTTGAATTGGAAGTTGAACTTGATGAACTATGAGGATATGAAAATATATTATTTTAAAATATCCCTGACATGTCTTCGACTTCTGATGTCCGCCATTTAAAAATTAAATCCGATATATTGCCAATATCTGATATTTACAACCAATTTATGAAGGTGTACTTGGATATTGCCATACCACTACAATCTTCTAATATAATTAATTGGTATATGAACCTTTTTCAATCTGAAGTGTCAGTTTAAGATTAAATGGGTTATATCATTAATACTTCTGCTAGCATCTAACTTCTACCCTGAATTTTAGCTAATCGACATCTCAGACACTTTTTCTGTAATTTAGATTATATTATTTGTTGGAACACCCTATTACTAATTTGGGTAAGGATCACTATGTTTGTCTTAGGAAACCAGGTTGACCTAGTTGTATAGTTGTAAAGGTCAACATTAGAATGAGTCTAGGGCTTAGAACTTAGGTTTGAAGCTGCCCCCAGGACCATTTCAATATCAAGGATATAGAGCCAAGTCTAAGGCAATTTTCGTCGAGCTCCGGTCGACGAAACGTCGAACTCGGTTCGACGCTCTCTGAGCTCAACTTGATAAATCGTCGAACTCCGGTCGACGATCTTCGAGCTCAAATCGACGATCTACCTTCAGTCAGTTTTGCTTAGTCGTCGAACTGCATTCTACGTTTTTCTAGCTCAGGTCGACGATCTCTCTTCAGCTATTCTTCAGGTCGCTGAGCTCGGTTCGACGATCTTCGATATCAGTTCGACGTTTTCTGTCTGTTTGATCTGTTTCCATCCTCAGTGGCGTTCCTTGGGCATATATTCTGTGGAGAAGGGATAGCGGTAGATCCGGCGAAGATTGTTGCGATATGAAAGTGGCCTGTGTTATCTTCGATAGCGGAAGTCCGGAGTTTTCTTGGGCTTTACTAAGGCCTCCACCATTGATCCCACCAAGATGGTGCCCAAGAAGCTCTCCGAAATCTGAGAAAGAGATAATCTCTCTCAGAAACAAATTATCTGAATACAGTGTCCTAAACTCAAATAACCTCAAACTCTCTGAGGAGTTAGAATGCTGTAAGGAGGAGATAGCTTCACTGAAAAGTGAACTATCAAAGGCCAAAAAGTTTGAAGAATCCCTAAATGGGAGAAGTATCAGACTGATGGACATTACAAGCACAGTGAACTCTAGATTCAACAGTACACTGGGCTTGGGTGCCTCATCCAGCCAACCTATAATATTAACAACTCCAATCAAATTTGTCTCTGACAAAGGAAACGGAGTAATAGAGGTAGCTAGGAAGAATGCATATCTGCCAGAGAAAACTTCAGTTCAACAGATTGCGTCGAGCAGAGCTCGACGATCGTCGAATAGAGCTCGACGATCTAACCCAAGATCGTCGACCTCAGCTCGACGATATCCAAACTCTGAACTTCAGTATAATCGATCTTCGAACAAAGATCGACGATCTGACCCAAGATCGTCGACCTCAGTTCGACGATCGTCGAACAGAGATCAGGTCTGTGAACATTCCTTCAATGGCACATCTAGATTCAATCCTAGAAGTCCCACATCCCAAGGCTTTAACCCCTATACTGAATGGATAATACCTCCTAGGAGATATCATCCTGAAGGCTATAAGAGTCAACCTGAGATGTCTTTCATTTCTGAATTCAAAGGATATCAGCCTAGGCCCAAGGTTAACTGGGTCAAAAACAAGTAAGCTGTTCATGTGCAGGTGAAGACCTATTCAGTATCTAACCTACAATGGTATCTGTATAGTGGGTGCTCAAAGCACATGACAGGGAACAGGGAGAACCTATCATCCTTCATAACCAAACTTGGACCCAAAGTGATTTTTGGTGATTCAAATTTTGGCCAAACCAAAGGATATGGTGCTGCTCAGATAGGCTCAGTCACTTTCAAGAAAGTGGCATATGTAGAAGGACTGAAGCACAATCTGATAAGTATCAGTCAGCTATGTGATGAAGGATACAAGGTGACTTTCAACAAATCCCTGTGCAAGATCAAGTCAGAGGATAACACAACTGTGTTAATAGGTAAAAGGACAGGTAACATTTACTTAGTAGATTTTCTTTCATCTAAAGTAGATATCTGTTTATTCAATTCCATATCTAAGACAAATGTTTTATGGCATAAGAGATTAGGACATCTAAACCTTAGAACCATTGCTAGGCTATCCAAGGACAACCTTGTTAGAGGACTACCTTCTGGCCCCTACAAGAAGGAAGGACTTTGCAAGGCTTGTCAATTAGGCAAGCAAACTAAAAATAGCTTTAAGTCACTTAATAAGAGTGATTCACCTAGGATTTTGTATCTGTTGCACATGGATCTTTTTGGACCCATCACAGTACAAAGCTTAGGAGGGAAGTCCTATACTTTAGTGGTTGTAGATGACTTCTCAAGATTCACTTGGGTATTCTTTCTGAGGAAGAAGTCTGATAACTTCAAGTGTTTGACAGATTTTCTCAAATGCATTCAGATTGAGTTCAACACTCACATTGCCCTGATCAGAAGTGATCATGGGACAGAGTTTGATTCTCTTCTCATGCAAGAGTTCTGTCAAAGTGAAGGGATCAGGCATACTTTCTCAGCTCCTAGAACTCCTCAACAAAATGGGGTAGCTGAAAGGAAAAATAGAACCCTAATTGAATCTGCTACTACATTATTGGCAGATGCTCACCTACCTCTATGCTTTTGGGCTGAGGCAGTGAACACCTCCAACTATGTGCTAAACAGAAGCCTGATACATAAACTAAAGGGCAAGACTCCCTATGAATTGCTCAAAGGGAAGAAACCTAAAATAGCTTATTTTAAATTTTTTGGCTGTACTTGTTATATTCATAATAATGACAAGAAGTATCTAGCAAAATTCCAAGCTAAAGCTGATGAAGGAGTGTTTCTGGGATACTCTATGATCAGCAAGGCATATAGGGTATATAATAAATCTTCTTGTAAAATTGAAGAATCTGTTCATGTTACTTTTGATGAGACTAACATGTGTTATAAGGAGAAGTCTACTTCTACCATAGAACCCTTGCAGGTACATTCTATTTCAGAAAATATGAACAGATTACAGGTTAAAGAAGAGAACACAACCTCTCAACAAAAGAATGAGAGCAGTGATGATGAAGAAGAAGTTCAACCTCTTGAAGAAAATCATCCTGAAGAGCCAGTTATTATTCCACAAGAGGAAACAACAACACAGGCTGGTGAACAATCAACACCCCCTGTTGATTTAGTAATAACAAGAGATCATCCAATCACCCAAGTAATTGGAGAGATCTCAGCTGGTGTGCAAACCAGAAATTAGGTCAACCAGAACTTGATGCACACTTGCTTCCTATCTCAAGTTGAGCCTCAATCCATTCAAGATGCAGAGCAAGATCCACACTGGATCATTGCAATGTAAGAGGAGTTGCATCAATTTGAAAGGAATAAGGTTTGGGAACTAGTACCTAAGCCAAAGGATCACTCCATTGTTGGAACAAAGTGGGTGTTCAGAAACAAGCTGGATGATCAAGGAATTATTGTCAGAAACAAGGCAAGGCTAGTTGCCCAAAGCTATTCTCAGCAAGAAGGAATAGACTATGACCAGACCTTTGCACCAGTTGCAATGTTAGAGGCCATTAGAATATTCCTAGCTTTTTCTGCTCACAAGAGATTCAAGGTTTACCAGATGGATGTGAAGAGTGCATTTCTCAATGGGGACATCAAAGAGGAAGTCTATGTTAGACAACCTCCAGGTTTTATCTCTCTAACTCACCCTGATTATGTTTTCAAATTGCATAAAGCATTATATGGTCTCAAGCAAGCTCCTAGAGCATGGTATGAGACCCTAGCATGCTTTCTTCTGGAAAATGATTTTGTTAGGGGGAGAGTAGACCAAACTCTTTTTATTAGAACCCATAAGTCCCATACCCTACTAGTACAAATTTATGTAGATGATATCATATTTGGATCTACTGATTCAAACTTGTGCAGAAAGTTTTCCAACCTGATGCATTCCAAATTTGAAATGAGTAGCATGGGTGAGCTCTCCTTCTTCTTAGGATTGCAAGTAAAACAGCATGCTGAGAGCATATTTATTTCCCAAAGCAAGTATGCTAATGAATTGGTTAAGAGATTTGGTATGTCTGAGGAATCTTGTATGAAAACACCCATGCCTACCAATGCTGTATTGGATGCTGATGAACATGGGAAACCAGTTGATCAGACAACATATAGAGCAATGATTGGCTCTCTATTGTACCTTACAGCCAGTAGGCTAGATATAATGTTTGCTACATGCATATGTGCTAGATTCCAAGTTAGCCCTAGAGAGTCACACCTAACTCTAGTTAAAAGGATTCTTAGATATGTAAAAAGTTGTCCAAATCTTGGACTCTGGTATCCAAAAGACTCAGGATTTGAATTAACTAGATTTTCAGATGCTGATTATGCTGGATGCAGAATAGATAGGAAAAGCACCAGTGGAACATGCCAGTTCCTTGGTGACAGACTTGTCTCTTGGTTTTGTAAGAAGCAAACATCTGTGTCAACCTCAACTGCTGAAGCTGAATATATGGCTGCAGGAAGTTGCTGTTCACAAATATTGTGGATACAAAATCAGCTCATAGACTATGGCTACAACTTAGAGAAGTCTAAATTTTTTTGTGATAATACTAGTGCTATCTCTATAGCATAAAATCTAGTCCTCCATAGTAGGACAAAACATATAGAGATTAGGCATCACTTTCTAAGGGATAATGTAGAGAAAAACAAAATAGAACTTCAATATATCCCTACTGATTTGCAAAGGGGAGATATTTTCACCAAGCCCTTAGATGAAAAGAAACACAGTTTCTTCCTAAATAAGTTGGGCATGTTAGATGGAGGAACCCTAAACTAACTTACAAGATTTTTGAAAAGATAAAACAGACCAAGACTAGGCTAAAAAATCAGTTCTTTTGTGTCTGTAGAATAGGCTCTGTCTCTGAACTGCGCTCGACGTTTTCCCAGAAATCGTCGAACGTAGATCGACGTTTCTCTAAAAATCGTCGACCAGAGATCGACGTTTCCAAAATCGTCGATCTGAGTTCAGCGCCTCTGTTAGCTCCAGGTTTTCTCTCCTTCTGTTCAGAGGCCGTCGAGCGGAGCTCGACGCTTTTCAACATCGTCGAACGGAGATCGACGATATTGACGTCTCTTCAGATTCCCTCTGTAGCCCAAATCGTCGAGCTGAGATCGACGTTCTGTCGAACTGAGCTCCACGATTTTCCGTTTCGCCGTCGAACCCTAATATAAAATCATTTCCGCGGCCGTCGTTCATCCTTGCGCTTTCATACTCTCTGCAACTTTCTTCATTTTCCCTCCAAATCTTCTGCGCTTGGTTGTGTTTGGTTCTTTGTTGCAGGTAAAAATGGCTGGCTCCAATGCTGCAATCTCCAAAATGAAATTTGACACCGGATTTGATATCGACATGAACTCGTTTGATGGAAGCGATCAGCGCTTCAAGGATATTCTTAATCTATTCAGAGATCAGCAGCTATCGCAAATAATGACTATCAGAATGAAGATTGCATCCGAAGAGATAAAGGAGTGGTGTTATACAGCGACAGATGAGAACGAGAACTCTGTCGTCGGCTTCATAAAAGGGACTCAGGTACAATTGTCCCCTGCTCTTTTAACTGAAGTTTTTCATCTTAGTTCTGGAGAAGATTCCATAGAGTTATCTGGAGAGGAGTATGACTCCATGCTTGATAGAATGGGTCACAATGCTGTGAACCCTAGCAAACTGCTGAAGAAAAATCTGTCGATAGAATTTCAATTTTTGGCTGATGTAGTTAGAAAAGTGCTTCTGGCCAAGCACTCAGCCCATGATACCATATCAAGATATCAATTTTGTCTAATGGGAGCTCTGCTTGATAAGAAACATATAGACTGGGGATCAATTTTCTTCAACCTGATCTAGAAAAAGCTGAGTAAGACTGCTGTCAGTTTTGGGAGAATTCTAGGGGTCTATCTGAATTCCAGATGCCCTGAGCTGCTAACCTCTTCTGGGATGTTCATTAATGCATCCAAGAGGCTCTCCTGTGCCCTTTTCAGCAAATGGGACAGGCAGATTGTAAACCCCTCCAGAGCTGCTGCACCACTATCTTCAGGCACGAGGACTGTCTCAGTCACTCCACCTCTGGTCTCTGCCCCAGTAGAAGTGTTGCCTGCTTCTCCTCCTCCTCCAACTGTCTCTACCCCAGCCACTTCATCCTCACCTCCAATCACCACCATATTGGTATCTTCCCCCATTAACATTTCTTCACCAGTTTCAACCCCTCCAGCATCTACCTCAGAGGAATTCCATCCTCTTTTCTCTTATCCAAGCTTCACCTCTCCATCATTTTCCTTGGCAGATGATTCCTTTATGGATGATTCCCCCTCCTCCTCTCTTGAGCCTCCCTCTACCTCCTCATTCTAACAAATGCTGCAAGACATTCTCTCCCAATCATCCTTCACACCTTCTCTTGCCTCACCTATCTACACCTCAACATCTTCCATCCCCTCCTTTCCCCTTTCAGAGCCATCCATACCCTCATTCTCAATGCCACCAGCTCCAGCAATCGTCCTTCCAACAACCTTCTCTCCTACCTCTGCTCAAGCCCCTCTTGAGCATGTAGATTTATCAGCCCTGGCTGACAGGTTATATGAGCTGCTAGCTCCTAAGCTAACCTCATTACTGGAGACCACTCTGGCTCCACTCCTGACCCATGTCAAGGAGCTGTCTTCCGAGCTCTCCTCCTTCTCTCTCTCTCAGGCAATTACCTCTTCTGGGTGCCTTGACTCAGTTCTCCCTGAATCCAGGCAGGGGGAGATGCCTTCTGAAGTAGTGGTTGTGCCTGAGTCTGCTCCTGCTTTTGCAATGGACCTCCAGAGCTTGCTCTCTGTGTTTGATACAGTTTACCTCAGATCTTTGCCAGTTCCACATACTGAAGACTTGTCTAAGGCCATTGTGCCTATTTCTGTCTGTGATCCCAGCCAAATTGAAGCATATGTAAATTCCTTAAAGGCTGTGGATGTTTGTGTTTCCATCTCTGATGTTGCTACTAAGGCCATTGTGCCTCTTGTTGTTAAAGCTACTGCTGCTGTTACTGAGGATACTGAAATGGTTTTTGTAATTGAAGATACATCTGCTGCTGAAGAAGTTGCTGCTTACCTAGAAGATCCTGCACCTGTTGTTGTTACTGTGATTACTGCTGCTGTTGCTTCAAAAGTCCTTCTGCTCAAATTTCTGATGCTGCTCCTGCCCTGACTGCTGATCAGTTGAAGTTACAAGAGAAATACATAAAAAGCATTGATGATTTGTATGACAATCCTCAAAGTTCAGAGAGTGATCAATTTCAAACTGATTCAGATGACTCTGCAAATGCTATTGCCAAGAAGAGGAAGGCTAGAAGCAAGGCCATGATGTCAGTCCCCCCAGCTCAGGCAAAGGATTCTAATGACATTCCCTACTATATTCTGCATGACTGCCCCATATCTGAGCCCTGGATGCAGTATTCCAAGAACCAATCAAAGGCCATGAAGAAGAGAAGGAAGCTGAATAAGTATGAAAAAGGATCTTCTCAGTATCAGCCTCCTCCTCCTCCTCCTCTAGATTTTGGTTCAGGCTCAGCTCCTCAAGCTCCAGTTTCCAGGCAAAGCTCCTCCCAGTCTTATCAGAAATATTATCAAAGGGGGCAACATCAAAGGGGATATCAATCTAGAAGGGGCCAATATAGAGGAAGCCAGAGAGGGCACAGATTTCATCACAGGGAAGGACAAGGCCATACTGATTCTACTTCAGGTCCTTTCCCTTATAAGCTAAAAGATGCAGTTGTCTCCAGGACTCCTCCTACTGATTCTGAATCCATCAACAGATATGAACCTCCCGTTTCTTTTGAGGATCCTGAGAACAATCCCTTGTCCTGGACAACTAGAATGAAAGAGTTGGCTGCTCTTGATCAAATAAAAAAGGCCAGAGAGCAAGGCAAGGACACTTCCAACATAACAACTTTATCAGATCAGAGAAAGAAAGAACTGGAGAAATATACATCAAGAAAATTCTTTAATCCTGAAGATTATATGAAGTTGCACCCTGAGGCTGTAGTTCCAAGGCCCAGATCTCAAACTTCCTTAGGTGCAGAAGATGATAGAAGATCCAAGAAAGAAGCTCTCAATCCCAACAGAGAAATTATGTTTAAAAAGGGAACTGAGAAGTAAATTGTGTAAGCTGAACAATCATCCTCCTTTGGATATTTGCTGACTTCTTATCTGTGATCTGCATTGCTGCTATATCTTTTCTTCTGCATTGTTGTTTTAGTTTCTGTCTTGAATGTATGCTTATTTATTTCCTAATTCTGTCTGTAAATAGTAATCCTAACCCAAATAGGGGGAGATTGTTGGTACACCCTATTACTAATTTGGGTAAGGATCACTATGTTTGTCTTAGGAAACCAGGTTGACCTAGTTGTATAGTTGTAAAGGTCAACATTAGAATGAGACTAGGGCTTAGAACTTAGGTTTGAAGCTGCCCCCAGGACCATTCCAATATCAAGGATATAGAGCCAAGTCTAAGGCAATTTTCGTCGAGCTCCGGTCGACGAAACGTCGAACTCGGTTCGACGCTCTCTGAGCTTAACTTGATAAATCGTCGAACTCCGGTCGACGATCTTCGAGCTCAGATCGACGATCTACCTTCAGTCAGTTTTGCTTAGTCGTCGAACTGCATTCAACGTTTTTCTAGCTCAGGTCGACGATCTCTCTTCAGCTATTCTTCAGGTCGCTGAGCTCGGTTCGACGATCTTCGAGCTCAGTTCGACGTTTTCTGTCTGTTTGATCTATTTCCATCTCTGAGCTCGGTTCGACGATAGTAGAGCTCAGATCGACGATTTTTCTGAGAGATCAACGATTCTAAGGATTCAAATGCTGCCAGTCTTTGGAATGTTTTTGAAATCCCTCAGCATTTATGTTAAGGAGATCTGCCAGCCGTTTGTCTTTATTCTGGAGCAAGTTTCAAGGAATTATTCAGGGAATGTTTTATTGGACCTTCCTCTAGAAGACAAGACTCTTTATGGAAGACATTTATGACTGCCAACGGCTATCCTTGACAAGAATTTTTCAGAGAATAAGATCCTCCTTTTTGTCTTCAGAAAAATAGAGAGAATATACAGCACCCAGAGAACACAACAAGAAGAATTAAGCTATGACAGATAACAAGTGATCATATTCTGAAGAATCAGAATAACAGTTTTTTTTTCTTACAGAAAAGTGATCACAGCCTCATCTCAAGAACTCCAGACACCTCATCTTTCAGCCTTTTTGCTGAAACAATCCTTTGCTGGAGATCTAAAGTTCTGAAGGCCTATCACCCTAGAGCAAAGCTTCCATTCCTGAACCTGTCTACAACTCAGGGGGAGCTTTGACAACAAAAGATCCACTAGTCTTCTCTCATTTGATTTGAGAACAGAGAAGACAACTTCACCTCTTTATCTTTTCCTTTTCTGCTGTAAAAGGGTTCTTGAACTCCCTTCAAAAGTTCTGTCTGGTTCTGAGAGCCTTGTCAAAACTCAGTGGTGGCAAGACACCTTAACAAAAAATCCAGTTTTGGTTTTTGAGCACCTTAACAAAAGCTCATTGGTGTCAGGACACCTGATCAACTCATCCTGAGTGGATTCCTACCAAGGGTGGTAGAAGAGTGGATGTACCCAGGTGTTTGGGGAACCACTATATTTCCTTGTGTCTTCTGGGTTGTTTGTGTGATTGGTTTGCTGTGTGCTGTGCTCTTTACTTCTTTGTTTTTAACTCTTCATTAACACTCTACACTATACTATAAATCGAATTTTATATTTGCTGATCAATTTCAACTGTGAAATTAATTTAAATAAACTCTATTCACCCCCCTCTAGAGTTGAGATAGATCTTACCCTCACTTTCATTATTAATTTAAATTACTTTGAATCATAGATGTGCTTTTCTTCATGGTGAACAGATCACATTACCAAAAGTTAAAGCGAAACTGAAGCTAGATAATATTTGTAAGAATCAACCTGAACTTACCGAGGTATGCATTATTTGTTGCTAAATTGCATTACTTGTTGCTAAATTGCATTATTTTGCAAACAAACCTACTCTGCGATGCACATTTCTTTATAGGTTGGACCTATGCTAGTTACACATTGGGGCCTTAGTGGTCCTGTGATTCTTCGCTTGTCTGCTTGGGGAGCACGCGATCTCTTCCTTTTTGAGTACAAAGGTGTGAAGCTTCTTAATTAACTATTCTTTGAGGAATGATTTCAATTACATTATCTTGTTCTAGACATATTATGTAATTTCTTGTGATGTTCTAGATTAACACTGATTTGGGCTTATGGAAAACTCATTTGTATGCAATGTAGCATGCCATCAATAATGACTAGTTTATATTTTTTCAGGAAAGATTTTTTTTTGCGCACACACTCACACAGGCACATACTTAGAATAGATGCATATTCTCATGTGCGAAGAGAGATGATCCTTATTCTTTTCTGGTGATCCGACAATGCCTAGCCATGCAATCAAGGATGAAAATCAACAATCCTGATTTCTATAATGGAAATTATGAAAACTGTATTTCCCATTTTTTCTTGATAATTGAAAACTCTCTTGTGAGTCGAACTTACCTATCAGATTAGAAATGGCAGCCCGGTGCACAAAAACATCCCCGCACAGCGAGGGTCCGGGGAAGGGTCCCGCCACAAGAGTGAATTGTAGGAAAACCTTACCATGCATTTTTGAAAGAGGCTGCTTCCTAACAGATTGTATGAGAAGATGCATCAAATTTAGCTAAGAGATAGTTTGATAAAGGTTCTTAAATTTAGGTATGTGGAGGATCCAAATCAAATTGAAAGTATATGCTGGGCTTATTTATTTTATTCCAGCTTTAATGGTGTCATTTTTGAAAAATCTAATGCAGTCAGTGCCTGCTCTGTAAGTTCCTTGTTGTCTATCTTCCAACATTTGTCAAGGTTACAGGAGTTTTCTACCTTTCATTTGGTGAGATCATTCCAGCATTTGCCAAGGTCTCATGACTTTTTTACCATAAATATATAATAATGGAAGCACATGTAATAATGGTTGTATCTACACGACATACAGTCTATTAGTGAAATACGGAGGCTAGTTTTATTTACAATGAATATAATGTTTGCACACAAGATTTATTAGAGAAGAGAAAACGATTCTATTTCCAATACCCAAAATCGAGTAGAGATTATATATTTATAGGATACACAACTGCGTGACAATACGCGTGAACTAAAAACGGAAACAAATAATATAATAAAGACACCCATAAATTGTTGTGCCGAGGCGCCGAGCACATCTTGGTGCTTTGTTGGTCCTCTCACCCTCCCAATAGCCTCTTCTCCTCCCCCAGACTCTATAGAATCCATTCATCATCCTCCGCTTTAGTTAAATGCTCCACCAGCCCCTCTTGCGTCGTTCCTTCTTGTGACTGTTCCCCATTCGAAACCCCCACTTTCGATCTCCGCGACTGACATTCAGTGAGCACACTTGCCTCACATCCAACCACTATGCATGACAATGTCTCCTCAACTAGCGCCCCCACCACGCCAGATCTCTGCAACCCTTCATGACATCTGTGAGCACAATAATGACATACTACTCGATGTAGTCTCCGCTACAGGGACACGTTACAGAGCACTATTCTAGAAGGATATTAGGGAGACAAATGATGCAATCGCTGGCTATCCTCTTCCCTCCTGTCCAAGCCACCAAAAAACATCCCTTCAAGGACCGAATAGCCGCCTCCATATGTTACCTCCACTTCCACGCTAATAACTACCTATAACCGCTAGTAACTACCTTTTAAAACTACCAAAAACTATTTGTAATGCTGTAAGCCTATAACTACCCACTAATTTGATGGTTACATGCAGCTTCTCTGTGAAACTATCCCTAGGTGGACGCCAATAACCCTCCTTCACTTGGTTGACTCTATTCCCACAGGTTCCCTCTCATTCCTCTCTAGCGGCCAGCAAAATCCTGAAAGAAATTCCCACCATTTGCTCCCACTAGGTGTTCCTGCCTTTGTTCAGGGTTCTGGCTGCGCCAATTGGCCCCCTGACTTTAGTTCCAGCCCAATACAAAACTTCTCCTGTAGGATTTTAGCCTCCCTCGGCCTAGAACTCGACTGCCAGCTGCACTCCAGCCCATCCATTGACTATCCCAGAAGGATTGCACCTTCTGACCGGCCATTCCACTGCAATACAGCTTTCCAAGTTTATTTTCAGTTATCTCCCGTCGTCTATCTCCAACTGGAGGCATCTTCCAGCATTCCCAAATCTCCGGGAACTCCAAATTAGTGCAGGAAACAATTCCTTCCGTGTATTAATTGCCTGACTCTGTTGTCCAAGCCTGAAAACTGCAGATAATCTCCCAATTTGCTCTTGAATGTTTGTGTAAGTTCTACTTGGAAAGTATATTTCATTTTTTGTTTAACACTTGTTGAATTGTATATGATTTGAGATATTAATTGGTGAATGTTTGCTCAATCTTTTAAAATTGCCTATGAATTTCTTACAATTACTGATGCTCAAAATGTAAAGTGATATTAGGATTTATTGTTCTAAACTAACTTAACTTGAGCTCAAATGATCAAAATGGCATTATTTTTAAGCTGGCATATTTATTTGACATGATTCACGCGTTATATATATATGTACATATATGGTGACATTTTGTGTGTTGGTGCAGGGATACAGTGAAGCACAACTGAAAGAGTGCTTGGAAGAGTACGCAGCCTTGAACGTATGGCAAATCCATCCCAACACCTTTGACATTCACTTCATAGATGCTTAATGTTATTAATATTAATTCACAATCAGTTCTCTTTTCTGTGACATCATGTGTTCGACGCCAGCCTCGACTTCAGGCTTGAAGAAGATACATGCTTGATGTGTTGTAGTGTTGTCATTTAAAGCAATATTTATATTATTCATGACAAGTATGAATGTTTGAGTATGAGGCTGCCTGAACGAGTTCTCGTGTTCAAGTATGAATGTTTGATTAGTAGTAGAATTCTCCTAGGAGCTTGTTTTTGGTTCGAAGTTGCAATTGAATGCTGAATATTATTTGATATTCCATGGTTTACTATTTATGAAAGCATAAGATTCATAGTATGTTCATGCTGTAGAGAGTCTGTTGCTTGCTTTATTTTAGGATGGTTTTGAAGGCTGTATAAATGTTTTGCGGGCCTGCTCAGGTGAACCACAGTTTTGAAGGCTGTGTAAATATAACAAAATAGTTCTCTATTTTGAATATGTTTTTAAAAAAAAAACATAAATTATTATTTGCCACGGCTTGTAACTGTGGCAAATAGTTTTTAAAAAATAATGAGTTCACTTTTAGTAAGGGTTTCAAACCGTGGCTAATAGTTGGCTTATTTTCCACGATAGTTTTTTCTCATGGCTAATACTATTTGCTACGGTCAATCCATGACTTAAAATTTTTAGCCACGCCGACTTTAGCCACGACATTTTTCCATGGCTAGACCGTGGCTAAAGCTTTTTAGCCACGGTTTTGGACTTTTTGCCAAGGAAATTTGTCTTGGCCAAAAGTCTATTTTCTAATAGTGAAAAGACCCAAAGCCATTGGATGACAGTTAGATCAAGCCTGTAGTGAATTCATCGAGAAGACTTGTGAATTCGTCGAGAGGACTTGTGAATTCTTCGAGAGGACTCGATGAATTTGTCGAGTGAACTCGAGAGGGCATGTGAGATTTGTCAAGATGTTAGTCAAAAGGACTCGTGAACTCGTTGAAAGGGTTCGAAAAAATTCGTCGAGAGATTCACCGAGTGGAGTCATGGATTCGTCAAAATGACTCGTGTAACCGACTCAATGCACTCGACTATTCATCGAGTGATTCCGACAATTCGTCGAGTATACACGACGAATGGACTTAGCATTTTATGTGCATGCTATCTTGATTACTCCAACCTGGGAGAAGATTACGGTACTTTTGGACTTGTACAGACCGGCGAAATTAATGGCCTTATCTTTTCTAAGTCCTATTTTTATGTTATAACCAAGTTATGTCCAATGGAAAAGTGACACATGACATGGAAACTTTCAACCCTAAATCACCATACGTTTCTTTATAAAGATAATCCAAACCCTAAAGGCATCTTGATCGGCCGAGTCTTTTTACCCTCTTCCTGAAGAAAAATGAAAGGAACATATCATTGGAAGCCAAACCTCTCCTCTGGAAGAACAAAGAACTGTGGTAAACACCAGTAGCCGAACACCATGCCGCCAAGAAGGACTCAGTCCATGGCCGGAAATCATGTGAGCTTCCTTCCCTCTCCCTTGGTGCTAGATCTTTAAATCCCAAATGTAGGAGAGTCATCGGCTCAAGATAGCTTGGTTAGAGAGTTTAAAAGAGTTTTCCTAGGAAGGGACCACACTAGAACTTTCATTCTAGGGCGTCGATCTCCGCATGAATGTTTTCAATCATCTCCTCTCTTCATTATGAAGATGACGGACTTGATTTCGTAAAGTTCTGTGGTCTAATGAGGCGGAAAAGAAGGAGAGAAGATGGACATGCTTTGTCCGATGGCTGGAGGAAGGAGATGAACTGATGTCGTTCATCTGTTTTACTGTAACACCCCTATCCGTCACATAGCATATAGCAGTAGGTTTTGCCGGGGCCCGACGCCATATAACACAGACAGACCGAAGGGTTACTAAATGAAACCATCCTTCCGATAACACACGTCCTACACAGAGCACATTCTAGCGGAGGAATTTTAAATGTTGCAAAGAAAAGAACCCAAGCCACAGCATGAATGTCCACTAAAATTCCCAAAATAGGAATTAGCGTACAAATACACAAAGTACTTGGACTTATGGCCTTACAAGAGTTTACTTAAATAAATAGTGTCTTCCAAACATCGGCACGCAGGCCGGTCACACATGAGAATAAAAGTAAATCTTCGCAAAGGCCTTCGAGGGTCGGCTCAGCAACAAGTGCTTCAGCCCGCTATTTGCCACTATGCTCAGCAACACCTACAAGTAACATTCCACCGCAACAGTGGCAAACAAAAGCAACGGTCAGCTAAAGCTGACCAAATTATAACGACTCCACCCCTTAATTGGGGTGGTGGTGCTCCTTCCCTGCAATTTAGTAGCATAGCCAAACAATATAATGAAAGTACAACAACAACACACTTCACCACAGGTGTAGGCACGGACGGCCACACACCCCGTGCTCTCAGGGAACTTACTCGGTGAACCCGGTCCGAACCCGGTCTGTTCCGCGGTCCACCGCCACCCCCAGGATGGCAAACAGCGTGAGCAATAAAGTCCTTTGAACCAAAGCCTAGACTCGATCTCCAAGCCATCTTTAACCGAACCACTTGGAGTGGGTAAGGTTCCACGAGCCCATTGTTCACCTCGATGCGACCATTTAGCCATTGAAGCGGGTCAAGCTTCCCCCAGTCCCAACATATCGATCAAACAATCGTACATAACCCGGTTATGTACACAGCTGGCTCTGAGGCCATTGCTATGGCAGAACTTCGCTTCTGCCCAGATTTCCGGGTGCATCTTGGAGTTAATCCCCAAGGATCCCTGCTGCAATCTACAACATAGAAAACCCAAAAAACAACCATCAGTACGGAGTCTTCTCCGACCATTCATGCATAATGAAACTTCACTGATCCATACCAACTTGTCTGGATAGGCTTCACACACCATGCCTATGTCCGTACTTCGCTTCTGGATTCTATATGCAAAATATCGGTGACTACTCATGTCACCCAAAGAAAAACCTCACACTCACTGCACACTCGTGAGAATGGGTTTCCTATGCAAAAAGGAAGAGGACTTCACATGTCCAAGAAGAGAATCGTTACCCTTATGGTTCTCTTTGGCGCCATGAAGATCTAGACAGATGAAAAGCACCGCAACGGCCTCGCCTCCGTAGATCTGGACTCGGATCGAGAATCGGGGCTCCGAAGCTCCTCCGGCGGCCGGAGTTGACCTTCTCCTTATTCCTTGCTCTCCCCTCTCTCTAAACCTTTAGAAAGAGAAAACTTGAAGAGGAATGGGGGTTTCAAACCCTGTTATCGGACTTAACTCAGCAAGGACCAGCCCGGGCCTTTGATCCCAATAAAAGGAAACGAACGGACACGATTCGCATTTTAAATCACTTTCCTGGGCCGAACACGTCTTGCGACATGCCCGTGTCCAAGACCGTATTCCACACTCGACGTGAACCAGAAAATACAAAACAGGACATGGCCTGTGACATGGCTTGGGATACGCCCGTGTCAACCATGGACACGCCCGTGTGCCTCAATCGACGCTGAAACCGTCGCATCCCGACAAGGATATGGGATTAGACACGCCTGTGTCAACCTTTGACACGCCCGTGTCAATCGGTACACGCTCGTGTTGCGAGGCGTGTTCCTCACTCGACACAGGACCAAAATAGCCCGAAGAGGACACGACCATGTGACACCCCCATGCCACAGGCCATGCGCCAGACACGCCCGTGTCCCAGGCCGTGTAAATTACTCGACACAGCCCGGCTAATAGCCCAAGTAGGACATGACCCTGGACACGCCTGTGTTCCAGGCTGTGTGACCCTTACCAAGCCCCAAACATGGCTTCAAATGTTGTCCGTTCCTCTTTTGAGTTTCGGGGCGTTACAATTCTCTCCCTCTTAAAAGAATTTCGTCCCGAAATTACAGAAAGGAAAAGATACACAAAACAAAATGGTACCTGAGTGGAATAACTTGGGGTAATCCTATAGCATAGTCTGCTCTCACTCCCACGAGATCTCTTACCGACCGTTGTTGTCCCATCGGACTTTGACCATCTTGATGTAATTGTTACGTAGTCGCTTGACTTCAGAGTACTCAATATGAATGGGCTTGACCTTCATCGTCAACCCAATATCAACCGGTACCTGATCGACCGCAATCAATTGTGAAGGCTCTTGCACCGCCTTCCATAACACCGATATGTGGAATACGTCGTGTAGACCACTCAGTTCCACTGATAGTTTCAGTCGATAAGCTGCTTCACCAATTCGCTCAAGAATTTCAAATGGTCCAAGGTACCTCGGGCTATGCTTCTTCAGGTGTCGTACCCGTGAGACACCCTTGAATGGATTAATCTTCAGGTATACCCAGTCGCCAACAGCGAACTCAACGTTCCAATGCTTGGCATTATTGTATTTAGCCTATCTGTCCTGAGTGATCAACAATCGTTCTCGAATTATCTGCACCAACGAAGTGGAGCCTTCAACCTCTTGTCATTTGTACAGCTTCGACTCACTCGTTTCCAACCACAACAACGACATGCGACATTTCCTACCGTATAGGGCCTCGAAGGGTGCCATTTGAATACTCGCTTGGTAGGTGTTGTTATAAACAGACTCCACCAAGTATAGGTGATCTTCCCACCGCTTTTTGAAATCAAAGATGCATATGTAAAGCATTTCCTCCATCATCCTGTTGACCCTCTCGGTCTGACCATCTGTCTGCGAATGAAAGGCCGTGCTGAAACTCTGCTTGGTTCATAACATTTGTTGCACCAACCTCCAGTCATTGGACGTGAACCGCCCATCTCGGTCACTCACGATACTGCGGGGCACACCGTGCAATCGAACAATGTTATCCACGTAAAGTTTTGCCAGTTTAACCACTGAATCATCCTTCCTATTCGGAATGAAATGTGACACTTTCGTCAATCAATCTACGATCACCCAGATGGCATCATTTCCCTTCTATGACCTTGGCAACCCACGCATAAAATCCATAGAAATATCATCGAACTTCCACTCCGGAATAGGCAAGGGCTTCAAGAAACCTCCAGGCTTTTGGCATTCCGCCTTCACCAAGGCGCACGTTTGACACTTCGCCACATAAAGTGCCACATCCTTCTTAAGTCCTGTCCACCAGAACAACTTTTTCATACCACAATACATCTTCGTGCTCCCTGGGTGAATCGAGTGCTTGGTATGATGAGCCTCGTACATCAATTCCTCCTGTAGCTTACCCACATTTGGGACGCACAGACGACTGTCCTTCCATAATAGTCCATCAACAACACCAAATTGGGAATTTGACCCATCCAACGCCTCATCCATGATTTGCTTCATGTTGTTATCCAAAACCAGAGCCTGCCGAATCCTATCAGCAAGGTCATACTGCACCTCTGTCCAGTTTAATTGGGCTTCGACACTCGTCTGCTTGTAAACACAATAGATCTCTAGTGCCTCCAAATCCCGAATCAAACGCTCGTCATGAATCGACAACCAGTTGGCATGCGTGGGAGCCCCGTGACTCAATACATCTGCCACCGCATTGCCTTTACCAGACACATAATGTATCTTGAATGTGTAGTCCCCTAGGAACTCAATCCACCTCTGCTTCCACAATTTTAGATCCTTTTGATCCAACAAGTACTTCAGGCTCTTGTGGTCGGTATAGATATCAACCTTCACACCGTAAAGGTAGTGCCTCCACAACTTCAGGGCAAATATCGCGGCCGCAAACTCCAAGTCATGGACCGGATAATTCCTCTTGTGTACCTTTAGCTGACGCGGGCCATAAGCTATCACACTCCCATGCTGCAGTCGAACGCAACCCAAACCACTGCCTGAAGCATCACTGTAAATCTCAAATCCTTCGGTCCCACTCGACGAACATAGAACAGGCATCATGGTCAACCGTCTTTTCAGCTCTTCGAAGGCTTGCGCGCACTCCGACGACAACACAAACTTTTGATCTTTCCTCATCAAAGTCGTGCGGGGTAACGCTATCTGTGAGAAGTTCTCTACGAAGCGCCTGTAGTAGCCGGCAAGTCCCAAAAAACTCCGTACTTCCGTTACCGTAGACAACATAGGCCACTCCCGTATAGCAATTATCTTCGTTGGATACACCGCAATACCCTCTCCACTGACCATTAGACCATGGAATGCCACCGAGGATAACCAGAATTCATATTTGGAGAATTTGGCATATAGTTGATTCCTCCTCAGTGTCTCCAACACCAAATGCAGATGCTTAAAAAGATCCTCTTCGCACTGCGAGTACACCAATATGTCGTCGATAAAGACTATCATGACGTGGTCCAGGTACTCTCTGAATGTTCTGTTTATCAGGTCCATAAACACAGATGGCGCATTAGTCAGCCCAAACGGCATGACGGTAAACTCATAGTGCCCATATCTCGTGCTGAAAGCTGTCTTGGGGATGTCACTTTCTCTTATTCTCAGCTGATAATATCCGGACTTAAGATCCAGTTTCAAGTACACCGATGACCTAACTAACTGATAAAGCAGATCGTCAATCCTTGGGATCGGATACTTATTCTTCTCCGTTAACTTGTTCAGCTCTCAATAATCAATACAAATTTGCAAACTTCTGTCCTTCTTCTTAACAAAGAGGACCGGTGCGCTCCAAGGTGACGAACTTGGACGCACATAACCCTGTTCCAACAGCTCTTCAAGTTGAACCTTCAGTTCCGCCATCTCCTTAGGCGCTAACCGATATGGAGAGAGTGACACTAGTTTGGCACCTGACACTAAATCAATAGTGAAGTCAATCTCTCGCTGAGGTGGGGCTCCAGGGAGATCTCCAGGGAACACGTCAGGGTACTCGGTTACCACTAGGATACTGTCCAAAGTAGGCTTAGGCTTTGAAGCCTCCAATAGTGTGAAGAACAACTCTGCACCAGCATGAACTGCCTTAACCACCTGAAGAGCAGACATCAAAGTCTTGCTCGACCCTTTCAAGCCTGCAAATGTTGTCTCTCGACTAGTTCCCAACTTGACCTCCTTACGGTTGCAATCAATATATGCCCACTGCTGCAAGATCTAGCCCATACTAAAGATCACGCCGACTTCCACTATCTGCAGTAGCGACGTTTGCAAGTCAACCTCTTGACTCCCAATCCCTAACTTCACACAACAGACTCTATCCGTACGTATAGAGCACCTGTTAAACCACAACACATCCCATTTGTCCCTTGCCATCGAAGAAGGTTCTCTGAGGCGTGATACAATTCTGACAAAAAGGAATGCGAAGCTCCCGTATCGAACAATGCTCTCGCCGGATTACCTAAAATCAAAACAAAGCCTAGTACCTCCAGTTCTAAGCTAACACGCATAAGGCAACAGGTATAAAAAGCTAAACTGCTATCAATTAAACCATACATGTCACCTCGATAGTCGGCCACATGGCCTCCTGCCGGACAAGGTTGTACACTCTCGGTCGGACAGGAGCATAGGGTGATGCAGTTGACTCCAACGCCTTGCCCTTCTCCTCATAAGTTGCTCCAGTCATCTTCTTAGACTTTGGACGCCCGTTCCAACAATCTCGGGCATAGTGTCCCGGCTTCCCACAGTTATAACATGTGCCCAGGGTTCGGCCTGTAGTGGACCCAGAAGCACCATAAGAAGGGACTAGACCCGAAGTGCTAGCCTTCTTATACCACTTATGTAACCCATATTTTGAGGAGTTCGGCATTTTGAACACTGTTTCTTTTGCACTAGAGTCCTCAACTGCTCCTGTCATGGCTTTCTCTGACTTCTGGCCATCACCACTACAATCTCGGGCATGGTGATCGAATTTACCATAATTAAAACAATCATATGGAGCCTGACTAGTAGATATTTTAGACTTCTTTTTCCTCCTTTGGTATACAGACTTTGCAGAACCTGGAGAGTTTGGTACCCTGAACTCTGACGTCTGGTTGACTTTTGCCAAATATACTTCCAAAGATCTAGCCGACTCCACCAAGGCACGGAATCTAAATAATTTCGGTCCTAGCAGTAGAACTCGTAACTTGCCACACATACCATTATAAAATCTCTCAACCATAGACTGCTCATTATCCAACTCAAAGCCTGGGTAGCGTCTTATCATAAGAAACTCCTACAAATATTCATCAACTGAGTGCGTACCTTGCACTAAAAGCATGTTCAGCTGCTGACTCAATGGTCCTCTAAATGTTGTTTGCTCCATCACACCACCCGACGTTGAAGCCACCTAAGGGACAAAGGGTAGCACATTTCTTCTGTGATGTGCATTAGTCACAGCGAACACCGCTTCAACTATCCTTCTTATGGTTTCAACAAAAGGAGGTGTCCCAAGCACGTCGCTGGGTGAACTGCTTTCCTCGAAAAGCGGGCATTCTGACTGCCCTACGCCAGCCCTGGTCACCTATAGTCATACAAAACACCATAAAACAACCAAACAAAATTGAGAAAAATAATTATAGGAACACGCAGGTTCCTCAAACATGTGTATTTTCATTCTTAAGTGGACATTCATGGGTTTTTTTTATGTTATAACGATGACGCACACACCTGTGTTCACCACCCCTTAAAAGAATTCGCCCACGAATTCATTTAAGCATAACTGAAACCGGTAGTATGATACCAAATTATAACACCCCTATCCGTCACATAGCACATAACAGTAGGTCCGGCCGAGGCCCGACACCATATACCGCAGACAGACCGAAGGGTTACTAAATGAAACCATTCTTCCAATAACACACGTCTTACACAGACCACATTCTAGCGGAAGCATTTTAAATGTTGCAAAGAAAAGAACCCAAGCCACAACATGAATGTCCACTAGAATGACCAAAATAGGAATGAGCGTACAAATACACAAAGTACTTAGACTTATGGCCTTACAAGAGTTTACTTAAATAAATAGTGTCTACCAAACATCGACATACAGGCCGGTCACATATGAGAATAAAAGTAAACATTCTCAAAGGCCTTTGAGGGTCGGCTCAGCAATAAGGACTTCAGCCCACTATTTGCAACTAGGCTCTGCAATACCTACAAGCAACATTCCACCGCAACGGTGGCAAACAAAAGCAACGGTCAGCTAAAGCTGACTAAATTATAATGACCCCACCCCTTACTTGGGGTGGAGGTGATCCTTACCTGCAATTTAGTAGCATAGCCAAACAATATAATGAAAGTACAACAACAACACACTTCACTACAGGTGTAGGCACGGACGACCACATACCCCATGCTCTCAGGGCACTTACTCGGTGAACCCGGTCCGAACCCGGTCTGTTCCGCGATCCACCACTGCCCCCAGGATGGCAAACAGCATTAGCATTAAAGTCCTTTCAGCCTAGACTCGATCTCCAAGACATCTGTAACCGAACCACTTGGAGTGGGTAAGGTTCCACCAGCCCATTGCTTACCTCGCCACGGCCATTTAGCCATTGGCGCGGGTCAAGCTTCACCCAGTCCCAATATATCGATCAAACAGTCATACATAACCCGGTATGTACACGACTGGATCCCAGGTCACCGCTATGGCAGAACTTCGCTTCTGCCCAGATTTCTGGGTGCACCTTGGAGTTAATCCCCAAGGATCCCTACTGCAATCTACCACGTAGAAAACCCGACAAACAACCATGGGCACGGAGTCTTCTCCGACCATTCATGCATAATGAAACATCACCGATCCAGACAAACTTGTCCAAATAGGCTTCATACACCATGCCTATGTCTGTACTTCACTTCCGGACTCTATATGCAAAACAACAGGGACTTTTCATGTCACCCAAAGGAAAACCTCACACTCACCGCATACTCACGAGAGAGGCTTTCCTATGAAAAAAGGAAGAGGACTTCACATGTCCAATAAGAGAATCATTACCCTTATGGTTCTCTTTGGCAGCATGAAGATCTAGACGGATGAAAAGCACCGCAATGGCTTCGCCTCCGTAGATCTGTACTCAGATCGAGAATCAGGGCTCCGAAGCTCCTCCGGCGGCCGGAGTTGACCTTCTCCTTCTTCCTTGATCTCCCCTCTCTCTAAACGTTTAGAAAGAGAAAACTTGATGAGGAATGAGGGTTTCAAACCTTATTCCCAGACTTAACTCAACAAGGACCAGCCTGGGCCCTTGGATCCCAATAGAAGTAAACGAATGACCATGATTCACGCTTAAAACCACTTTACTGGGACGAACATGGCTTGCGACACGCCCGTGTCCAAGGCCGTGTTCCACACTCGTCGTGAACCAGAAAATACAGAACAGGATACGGCATGTGACACGGCTTGGGACGTGCCCGTGTCAACCGTGGACACGCTCGTGTCATGGGCCGTGTGCCTGAATCGACGCTGAAACCGTCGCATCCCGACCAGGACACGGGATTAGACACGCCCTTATCAATCTTTAACACGCCCGTGTCAATCGTTATATGCCCGTGTTGCGAGGCATGTTCCTCACTCGACACAGGACCAAAACAACCCGAAGAGGATACGGCCATATGACACGCCTGTGTCACAGGCCGTGCGCCAGACACGCCCTGGGACATGCCCGTGTCCCAGGCCATATAACTTACTCGGCACAGCCCGACTAATAGCCCTAATATGACACGGCCCTGGACACGCCCATGTCCCAGGCTGTGTGACCCTTACTAGGCCCCAAACTTGGCTTCAAACGCTGTCTATCCCTCTTTTGAGTTTTGGGGCATTACATTTACGATACGTGCAAAAGTGTTGAACAAAAATCTATTAAATCTGGTTTTGTGCGCAATAGGCTTTAAAAAGATTTTAGGTATGATTCTGTCAGATTCAGGTCTTGAGCTCAACATAAAAGTTGTAACCCTCATAAATACCTTTCCAACGGATGGTTACATGTTTTCAAGGGAGTTTTGTAGCTCACTAAAAGTGCAGTCAAAGTTGTTGCGATGTAATGATGTATGAGTAGGTTGAGTTCTGTATAAGTGTACACAGCCAGACTGAAATCTGATTTCAGGTGTGATGAATTTAGATTTGGACTCCAGGATCAACATGAATATTGGAGCACTTGAAAATACCTTTCGGATTTGGGGTTGTCCGTAGTTTTTGGTGGATTGTAGCTTCTCAAAATCCAGTTTAAGTAAACTGTGGCGTGTAGCTGTGATGTATTAATATTTGGATGATTCCCTTATTATACAAATTGATTACCTGGGAGATCGGACGGTTAAATAGTTGATGATAATATGACCACTCCTTGCATGATTAATAAGCTTTGGAAATAGTACTTACTGTGAGTACTTGGAGGTTTGTGAAACGAAGTTCGATAGAGATAATTGAATTAATATAAAGTATATGTATATGATAAATTCTAGAAAGGGTTGGATGAGGTATATGTTGGGTTTTACTATACGACACAACACTTGTGTGCAGCGGAAATGGAATAAGAAAACCCAAAAGAAATATGGATCTAGCGATGAACGCTGATCAAGATGTAACATAGCTATAAATAAATTATACCTTTGAGGGATTGAGTCAATACTCAACCAAGGTTCTCTAAAAGATTTGATGATCACTAGCGGCCGAAGCTACGATCGTATAATAGCATCCACGCCTCTACGGATATTCACACGAGCACAGAGAACCCTTAGACTCTTGTCGCACAAGATCTAGGTTGGAAGAAGGTATGCCCTCAACATCTCTACGTTTTGTTAGAACCATTAAGGGAGAGGCGACAACGACAAACACGATAGCCAGGAAACACTTTACGACGATGTAGAAGAACGACAAATGGTCGGTGGCAAGAAGCAGCGATCGTGACATAGCGGAACAGTTCTGTCAGGAAGATGATCATCTCGCACGGTCGGGTCAGAAGAAAAAAATCGCGTAATAATCTCAGTTTACTGTTTACATCATATATATACATTAGACCGAAACTTCTGATGCCTGCAGACCACGCTGAACCGAACTTAAAGGAATTAAAATGGAGGAAACAGAATTCGTCGAGTATATACATCAATACTCGACGAATCAAAAGCTTTTCATCAAAATAACACGGACATACTCGACGAATAAGACAGAGCAAAATTTCCTAGTATTAAGGCGATACTCGACGAATCGACGATACTCGACGAATCGATGATACTCGATGAATTGACGATATTCGACGAATAAGTCTAATTCATCGAAATTGTCTTTACAATACTCGACGAACCTAAGATAGATTTGTTGAGTATATCATAACGATATTTGACGAATTCCAACTCATTCTTTGAGACCTTAAGCGATACTCGACAAATTTCCCTTAGAGTCTTTCGACTACTTACCTAATGACCCATATTCACAATATAGGTCCCGGAATGAAAATACTTCATATCCAGAACTTCATAGGCTTGGTCCTTCACTCATATCACATATGAGCAAGGTCAACACAAACCTTTCCAACTTCTCCAAAACTCTTATGTGCGACCTCATAGGCTCATATTGCGTTGGCAGTGAGACTACATGTTTGATCACTTCCATATCACCATTGTAATACCAACAGTATACACCCATGGCTATATAATGAGCTGGGCCATGATCTCAAGTATTGAAGGCATGACTAGTGAAGTCCACTGCTTAGAGTTATGTTAACTCCCTAAGGGTAGTAGTGATAAATTGATGTAGTAATTAAGATTGACTGTCACCCTATGTTAAATGTGGACCCTTGCATGCTTGGAGAACGGTGTTGGATATGGTGTAAAGGAACACGGTTTGAGCCCTTGAATGCATGATGGCATGGTAAGTGTGATTTGCAAGGGTGTGGTTGTGTGTTGACACACGGTATATGATCCTGCATTGAGGATTAAGGTGGCAGGTCTACATGATCACCAGTCGTCACACAGACGGAAGCTAGCAGTTAGACCTCAGGCAGTTGGGCTTGGTCCTTTGGCGCTCACTTCCAAAGGATCTTTCCGTGACATTGGATGGTTGGGCTTGGTTCTTTGGTGCTCACTCCTGAAGACTCCTTATGTGCTAGTTACAGGCAAGTTGGGCTAGTCTCGTGGTGCACATCTACCCAAGACACCTTTTGAGTCGTAGTACGTGGGAGATCTTCTGTTGTGTTCTTAGCGTTGAGGTGTACGGAGGTCTAGGCCTGGTACCTTAATCCTCAATGCTTCTCGCCGTCGACTGTTTGCTCGAAAAGTGGAAACTAAAGGTCTTTGTCTGCATAACAATGTGTGTGTATATAATCATGGGTGAGTCATCATACTGCATTCATTTCATATCATTGCATTACACCGCATAAGATCCTCATCATATAAATTTGTGTTTGGACTTTTATATGATGAGTTACTTTGATATATTAGATCCTTAACTTATAAATATGTATGGGCATTTTTATAAGTAAAGTTAAATTATCTACTATGATTTGATATGCTCATAGAATAGATGTTCTTTATATATATTGATATCTACTACTTTTACCAGCTTACTATTGATGTGTTGTTATATTCATGTACTGTTGAATATAATAATGCTCTCTTGTCACTTGTTTGAAATATATATTACTGCTATATTGTGCTCCTCTTTCTTTTCCTCCGCCTAGTGCCTAAGAGTCGCTGGGGTAAACAAATGTGAAACCACTTAATCTTTATGACTAACGGCTGCAACGTCTACCATTTTAGGAGGAAACTCAACCTACAGTGCATCAGCACCCCATGTAGGAGGACAGTCAGGACAGGGGGACAGGGCCTGGTACGATAATACCCTCCCTTCCTTTTGTGACTGATGTGAATTTTGAGCGTTATGATGTAGACTTCGGGCAATTTGTGTACTCTTATATTTAAGGAGCTGATGTAACTTCCTATTATGATGTACTGTTTTGTACATTTATCTTTTTTTGGATCATGACTTCTATGTTCTTATATTTGTTGGGTTGGCATATGTGATATTGGAAATTAGCCGACAGAATTGGTGAATTGTGGTAAAGATTCACTCGTGTGCTGAATCTCCCACAAGGCGGCTATTCTGGGCATAAAACTTCCCTCGGCCATGTCTTGTGTTTTGGGAGGGGGGTTTTACAAGATGTGCGATCTGTTTGATTCGAGCAAACTCTACCTCTACAGTCTCAAACTTTATAACTGCCCACCCCCTCTAGATTTTCAACCTAAGTCTATAACTACCCATTCTACATGTTACGTCTCCTTTTCTTATTACTAGTTATGTCCACTAAGCCACCCACTACACCTCTTACCACTATTGCTGTTCCCACTATCATGCCAACTGACTCTAGAAACCTTGGTGTCGATGCCTTTTTTGCAATAGATGATCATTTACTTTAGTCGAGGGTGGAGAGATATGATCCCATATTTTCGGATGTCGGTGGTCTGGGTTTGGTTAATTCTAGAGGGTACTCATGAACTATGCTGGAAGTGGATGTGAGTACTTTGCAGGCCCTTTTTCGGATCTCTGACAGATGTCCTTCTATGTTCTAGTTCTGGTCCTATTTATAGGCCTGGGAACTGCCCTACGGTTAGTCTCTCTTCCCCGGGCTACCAGAGTTTTCAAATATATGCAGCAGGTTATAACAACATCTACAGTGTTCTAACTACGTGGTTATTATTCTATGTGTTTCCTTTTCGGCGAGTTCTTCTTGAATGGCGAGTTCTAGTGGGGAAGGGTCAAATGTACCTTTATCGAGACCCTCTTTATAAACTCGCTAATAGCGGTGAGATCCCCTCCTATAAAATCTCTTTTTATTTTCTTCATGAGAGCATGAATTGAGGGAAAATATCGAAACAGTTATCCCCACATTTTTCTAAATCTTTGGATTTCAGGAAAAATACAATCAGTGAGATTTCTTTTCTTGTTTGCATGATTTTTCCCGACAAGCATTTCCCTTAGATCGAGTATCCTAGATATGAATTTGTTCTTGGGTTTTGGTGATCTTATGGTGAAGTTGAAACAGTGGAAGTCTTTTGGCTCTCCATCGGGCAATGATCCTTCCAAAGGAAAAAAAACGCAATGTAAACAAAGTCTCCGCGCAAACTAGTTCTTTTTAAGAAGAGCATCACTCTTTAAACCATCTCCACCTTTGTTGATATTATTGATTCTATAGATGAGAACCCTCCTCTTTTGGAAGGTAGCACTGTTGAACCTTTGTCATTTATGGTAAGAACTCGCTCCTCTTCTGTGGTTATAGCGCTTCCCGTGAGTTCTTATAAAATTCTTGGAGGTGCAATTCATAAGCGTGTTGTGCAGTATTACCTCACCCCGGACAGTGACGGTGAGGAAGTTAATGTTCTGGAAGTTGATTCAGGTTTCACAAGTGCGAAAAAGCACGTTGATGTATAGATTGTATCCTCCAAAACTTCCCTTCTTACTGAGACTGAGTTGTTCACTAATCAGTTGGAAATTAGAAAGTAGGTGACTTTTCTGCTAATTGCTACATCAAATACTGATCTGAGGGTGGCGCTAGAAGGAATTGTCAGGCTAATGGGTGTCGCCGAAGGATTTGATGAATCGTCGATAAAATAAAAGGTGACATCGGTTTGGCTTCGAGGGGACCGAGGAGCCAACGAGCATGGATATTATCAAAAATAATAAAGTTATGGAGGGAAAAGTAGAATAATATAAGAGTTTTTTGCTGAAAATAAGAGACTTGGAGAAGCAAAAATGGTGGCAGATGATTGCTTAAGAGGAAAAAAAAAGGAAGAGCGTGAATGATATAACGGATGAGACTAAAGAGAAGAAGAGGAAAGAGGAGGAGGAGGCGAGTAGGGCTATCGTTGAGTAGAAGAAGCAGGACCAAGAGGCAGCGACTAAGGCGCTATAGTTGAGAAACAAAAGCATGAGTAAGAAGGAACAACGAACAAAGCTATTGTCGAGGCGAAGAGACTGAAGGAGTTGGTAGATAAGCTCAATTAAGGGGTGAGGAAGAGATAGGAGCAATATGTGGTAGAGAAGACTTTCCAAGAGAAATAGGAGAAGGAGAAGGAAGCAATGAGCAGGGCTACTTATGATAAGAAAAGAAGCATGGGAAGCGGCGAATAAGGCCGCCAACGAGATGTCGGCGAGCTCAGCTGACAAGGAGTGGGGTTCTTGAAAATAAAAAGTAAGGCGGTGAAAAAGATAGTAGTGGAAATATTCGGAGAGGATAATTCGGAGGAGGGAGAATTTCCGAGGACATTCCCTAAGGAGGGTCTAGATTCTATTCTAAAATCCATGGGGAATTAAAAGTCTTTATTTCAAGAGTAGCTATACATCTAGAGGGAGGGTGAATAGGTTTCAAGTCTTTATGACTACTCTTTAATTTAGTGTATTGTGAGTTAGATTATTGAGTTTGCTTTCAAGAACACAGATCAGCACACCAGTATTTATAGTGGTTCCCCAAGGTATGGGTACATCCACTTACCCTCCCACCTTTCTAACAGTGTGTTAGACAAGGCAATCTTCACCAAATCTTGGCTCAAAGAGCTTACAACACAGATCCCTCCAGATCTCTCAGAATTCCTCCAAGTACTACCTCAGGCCTAAGCCCTGCCTACTCAGAGTAAATTTTACTCCTACAGCTCAGTGATCAACCAGATCGCCTACCTGAGGCTTGACACAAAGCCCTACCACTCTAGCTAAAAGGTTAGCCCTACACTCAGAGATAATAAATCTCCTATAGCTCAGAACTGACTCGGATCCTACCTCTCAGCCTTTATAGTTTAGGCTTACAACTCAGATCAATAATGATCCTACAGAAAGAGTTTGGGTTTGATGGTGATTGACTCCAGAGAAAAAGATTCTCTGAGTATTCTTCTTCTTGAACTGAAAAACTTCAGTCCAATCTTCTCCACAACAACAAGAATTTAGATCTTTAGTAGTTTAGCTTGTGCTGAGAAGACCCTGTAGAGTCTTGTACCTTCAAGGCTTTGATGTAATAGTAGATTGTAGTGGCCTTGAAGATGAACAACAACCTGAAGTAGCTCTGCTAACTTCTCCTTGTTCAGAAAATGAGGTTTCTAATCTTACTATTGAAGACAAATTAATACTTCAGTTCTTCTATTTCTTCAATAGCCAACTTCTATTTGTGGTTCATAGACTCACTATAAGAATGAGTTTCAGGAAATCTCTTCTTGATCATTAGGAAGAAGATAACCAAAAAGTTCTTTTTAATTTCTCGGAAATGTCCTTTTATTGATCTCTGTCCAACGACTCTATATGCAGTATAGACCAGCCGAAATTTGTAACTGCAACATCTCTTTTGCATTAAATGTAGTACTAAAGGCATGCAACATCTTTTGCATTTAACGCGTTATTCCCGCATTATTTGAATTATTGATGACGTCAGTATAACTCAGCTCTTGTGGACTTGTAATTTCTAGACAATCTGCATAGGCGTTGAGTGAAATTTTGTAACTCAATGCAGAAATACTTAGCAGAATTATGCACCTTGAGGCATCGAGTGAACCTTCAACACTAAACGCTTTTGACATTGGAAGTCTAACTGTTAAGACATTGAGTGATCCTTCATCACTCAGTGCTTCTGGACTTGGTTGAAATTTCTCTGCATGAAGGCGTTGAGTGCAGCTTTTACACTCAACACTTCTGGACTTTACATGTCTTCTTGATGGGCGTTGAGTAGCTTGTCTTCACTCAACGCTTCTATACTTGATCTGAAATCCAGTTGAGTAGGTGTTTAGTGAACTGCATTTACTCAACGCTTTTGTCCTTAAATAGATTTCTAGTCAGCAACACTGAGGTTTTGACTGCATAGAGTTCTGTCAATGCATTTCCCTTTCTGGCATTGAGTGAAGTGAGTTCACTCAACTCTTTTGGACATAACCAATTTTCTGCTTGTTCAGCAACCTGTCTTGAGTCCAACTATCATTATGACTCTGACTGCCTATCTAATCGATGTAACAATATTCAAACTGCATGTGATGAACTTGAACATATATTAGATACATTCATGTGTATACCATTAACTTGTGAGCCTTCTTCAAATCTAGGACATTGTGATCAATGGAACCAATAATCTCCCCCTATTTGAAGAAGTCAGAACTCTAGTCAATGATATACACTACCATATACAAAAGATAAACATTCACAGTATATAAGAGCAATAATTTATACACACGCAAAAATATGATTATCATTTAAGGAAATAGTCATAAATAGACAGTGTGCTTACAATAATGTTTACAATCCTAAAGCCCTTAAGGAAAAAAACATTTTATGTTGTAGGTTCCTTGATCACTATCCCCCTTCTGGGTTTCTTTGCAGACTTTTCCTTGTCTTCAGTCTTCTTGTAACGCCCCAAAACCCAAATACGTATTGGTCACTATGTTTAGAATACCCTTAGCTAAGCCCTATGAAAATTGGGGTTGCTTGGGTAGTGTTTTTAATGACTTTTGGATCCCTTGTAGTAACACGACCTGGGACACGGGCGTGTCCAAAGCCATGTCCTGCTATGTTTTTATCGGGCTGTGTCGACTGAGAAACACGACCTAGAACACGGGCGTGTCCAAAGTCGTGTCGGGCACACGGCCTGTGAAATGGGCATGTCACGGGGTCGTGTCCTATTTGGGCTTGACGGTTTCAGCGTCGATTGAGGCACACGACCTGTGACACGGGCGTATCCAGGGTTGACACGGGCGTGTCCATGGTTGACAAAGGCGTGTCAAGGGCCGTGTCATGTTCTGAGATCGACGATTTATCTTACGATTGTGAGACACGGCATGTGACACGCCCATGTCACAAGCCGTGTGCGGACCCAGGAAGACGTTTTTAAAGGCGAATCAAGGCTGTTCGTTTTATTTTAGAGGGATCCGATGGCCCAGAATCCCTCCTATTGGTATAAGGCTTGGAAATGAGGATTTTGGCCTCATTTCATTTGGCCCTTTCTCTTTATAAGAGATAGAGAGAGGGGAGAGAAAAGGGTGAAGAAGATGGAGGAATCCCGCCATTATTTGAGCTTCAGAGATCCGAATCGCGAGCCGAGTCCAGATCTGCGGAGGCGAGTCCGTTGTGGTGGTTTTCATCCGGCTAGTTTTCCCTGGCACTGAAGCGAACCTCTAGGGTAACGATTCTCTACTTGGACATGTGAAGTCCTCTTCCTTTTTGCATAGGAATCTCTCTCCTGAGAGTGGGCGGTGAATGTGAAGTATTCCTTCGGGTAGATTTGGTTTATCACCATAGTTTTGCATATAGAGTCCGGAATTGAAGTACAGACATAGGCATGGTGTGTGAAGCCTATCTGGACATGTTGGTCTGGATCTGTGATGTTTTCATTATGCATGTATTGCCGGAGAAGACTCCGTGTCGTTTGTTTTTCGGGTTTTCTACGTGGTAGATTGCAATAGGGAGCTTTGGGGACTAACTCCAGGGTGCACCCGGAAAACTGGGCAGAAGCGCATTTTTGCCATCTTGGTGGCCTAGGAGCCAACCTTGTGCATAACCAGGTTATGTACTATTGTATGATCGATACTTCGGGATTCGGGGAAGCTCGACCCGCATCGATGACTTAAATTGACATGGTGATGTGAGCAATGGGTTGAGTGAAACTGTACCGCTCTATGTGGTTCAGTTAAAGAGACCTAAGGTACGTGGCACTTACCAATGGCATAGAGGGAGGGTCTTAGGATTCGGCCGAAAAGACTTGTTTGCTCATGATGGTTGCCGTCCTGGGGCGGTGGTGGACCGGGTTCACCGTGAATGTGCCCTGAGAGCACGGGGTGTGTGGTCGTGCATACCTACGCCTGTGATGAAGTGTGCTTAAATTGTACTTTCACTATCATGTTTGGTTAGACTATTGAAATGCAGGGAAGGAGCACCGTCGTCCCGATTGAGGGGCGAGGTCATTATAATTTGGTCAGCTTTAGCTAACCGTTGCCTTATTTTACCACCATTCGGTGGTTTGTTCGTTGCAGGAATAGGTGAGCCTAGTGGAAAGTAGTTGGCGGAAGCCCTGGATGTTGTGCTAGCCCTTGAAGGCCAAAGCAAAATGTTCACTTTATTATGCTCATGTGTGGTCGACCTGCGTGCCGAAGTGTGGAAAACATGTATTGTTTAAGTAAACTCTTGTAAGGCCCTAAAGTCGAGACTTTTGTGTATTTTTGTTGTCATTCCTATTTTGGTTATTGTGGACATTCTTGCTTTGGTCTTTGGGTTCTCATAACTGTTTTAAAAAGCTTCTGCTAGAATGCTCTGAGGTAGGATGCATTTTCCTTTGGCAGTAATTTGGTATTAATACGTAACTCCACTAACTCTCTGTGGTATATGGTGTGGGGCCCCGATTGGACCTTCTGTTATATTCCATATGACGGATGGGGGTGTTACAATTTGGTATCAGACTATGGCATCGGTCTTGCTTTTTGAATTCGTGGACGGATTCTTTTAAGGGGTGGTGAGCACATGGATGTGCGTCATCGTTATAACATGAAAAGAACCCATGAATGTCCACTTAGGAATGAAAATACATAAGTTTGAGGAACCTGCATGTTCCTATGATTGCTTTTTACAATTCTGTTTGGTCACTTAATGGTGTGTTGTACGACTATAGGTGACCGGGAGTGGCGCAGGGCAGTCAGATCACCCACTTTCTGAGGCAAGTAGTGCACCCAATGATGTTCCTGCAACCCCTCCTTCGGTAGAAACAATAAGACTCGTGGCTAAGATGGTGTTTTCAATGCTAAATGCCCAGCCAGGAAGGCAAGTGCAGCATCCTGCCCCTGCAGGGGAGCAGGTGCCGCTTCGGGCAGCAGAACCTAGAATGGTGGAACAAGTGGTGGTAGAGCCTTTAATACCAAGAAGAGAAACAGAGAAGAAGCTCAAGCATGTAATGAGCTTTAATCCTCCGATTTTTTGGGTACTAAAACCCCAACCCAGGCCAAAGATTGGCTCTCTTGGGTGAAGAGAGACTAGAAAGGCCACTGAAATGGAGGAATGACAGAATACCACCATAGCCACCTTCCTGTTAGATGGAGAGGTGAGGTTGTGGTGGGAAGAGTTGGAGCTGCATCACTTGGTTGGAAGGAAACTCACTGATGTCTCGATGGAGGAATTCTCGAGGTTATTCTTGGTAATATACCTCCCCTCAGCATAGAGGATTGCTATGGAGAATCAGTTCCAGAGACTGACGAAGGGAGATAATAGCGTGGATGAGTACCTCCACGAGTTTGCGCGGTTGGGTCATTATACTAGCTCTACTTTGGCTGATAAGGAGCGTAAGACCAACCGGTTCTACAAGAGTCTGCGTGATGACCTAAGACTACTACTCTCTGGGCCTATGACGCAGGGATTCCTAACCCTGGTCAATACGGCCCGATCGTTGGAGAAAGATCTGAAGAGATTCCAAGAGAAGAAGGAATCAAGTGCGAAGAAGACGGAGTTCAAGGTGCCAACCTCCGCAAAGTCTGGGTTCCGTAAGTGGAATAAGAAGGTTAGGACTTCGGGTCCAGTCCCATCTTTTGGTGCATCCGGGGCAACTACAGGCCGAACCCCGGGAGCATGTTATAACGGTAGGAAGCCGGGACACTTTGCACGATATTGTTGGAGCGGACGTCCAAAGTCCAAGAAGAAGCCTGGAGCAACTTATTAGGAGAAGGGCAAGGCATTGAAGTCAATTGTATCACATTATGCCCCAGCCCAGCCTAGAGTGTACAACCTTGGCAAGCAGGAGGCCATGAAGCAGGCTGACGTGGTGACAGGAATGATTTAATTTATAGCAGTTTAGCTTTAAATACTTGTTACCTTACGCGTGTTAGCTTACGACTTGTTGTGCTAGGCTTTGCATCGATCTTTGATTTTTCGGCGAGAGCATTGTTCGATACGGGAGCTTCACATTCCTTTTTGTCCGAAGAATTTGTATCACGCATCGGAGTACCTTCTTCGATGGCAAGGGACAAGTTGGATGTGCTTCTACCTAACAGGTGCTCTATGTGCGCGGATAGAGTTTGTTGCGTGAAGATAGGGATTGGGAGTCACGAATATGATTTGCAAGCATCGTTACTGTCGATAGTGGAGTTCGACGTGATTTTTGGTATGGACTGGCCCTCAAAGCAGCGTGCGTACATTGATTGCAACCGTAAGGTGGTTAGATTGGGACTAGATACAGATCGTGAGACGACGTTCTCAGGCATGAAGGGGTTGAGCAAGACGTTGTTGTCTGCTCTCTAAGTGATTAAGGCAGTTCGGAGTGGTGCAGAGCTGTTTTTCACTTTAGTGGAGGAGTCAAAGCCCAAGCTTGGTCTGGACAGCATCCCAGTTGTATCTGAGTTTTCTGACATATTCCCTGAAGATCTCCCTGGAGCTCCACCTCAGCGAGAGATCGAATTCACTATTGAGTTAGTGTCAGGTGTCAAACCTGTACCATGCTCCCCGTACCGATTAGCGCCTAAGGAGATGGCGGAATTGAAAGTACAGCTTCAAGAGCTGTTGGAACAAGGGTATGTGCGTCCAAGTTTGTCGCCTTGGAGCGCGCTGGTTCTCTTTGTTAAGAAGAAGGACGGAAGCTTACGACTCTGTATTGATTACCGAGAGTTGAATAAGCTAATGGAGAAGAATAAGTATCCGATCCCAAGGATTGATAATCTGTTCGATCAGCTGGTCGGGTCAACTATGTACTCGAAGTTGGATCTGAAATCCGGATACTATCAGTTGTGGATAAGGGAAAGTGACATCCCCAAGATGGCTTTCAGCACACGGTATGGGCATTATGAGTTCACCATCATGCCGTTTGGGCTAATGAATGCGCCATCTGTGTTTATGGATTTGTTGAACAGAACGTTCAGAGAATACTTGGACCAGTTTGTGATAGTCTTTATCGATGATATACTGGTGTACTCGCAGTGCGAGGAAGATCATTTTAAGCATCTGCATATAGTGTTGGATACATTGAGGAGGAACCAACTGTATGTCAAGTTCTCCAAATGTGAGTTTTGGTTGTCCTCGGTAGCATTCCTTGGTCATATAGTTAGTTTAGCAGGAATTGCGACAGATCTGGCAAAGATAGTATTTATACGCGAGTGGCCTGTGTTGTCTACATTGGCGGAAGTCCGGAGTTTTCTGGAGCTTGCCGGCTATTACAGGCGCTTCATGGAGAACTTCTCGCAGATAGTATTTCCCTTTACTACTTTGACAAGGATGGATCAATAGTTTGTTTGGTCGCCTGAGTGCGCACAAGCTTTCGAAGAACTAAAATGTCATTTGACCATGGCACCTGTCTTATGTTCTCCTTGTGGTTCTGAAGGCTTTGAGGTTTACAGTGATGCCTCTGGGAGTGGTTTAGGTTGTGTTCTGCTTCGGCACGGGTTGGTGATATCCTATGGATCATGTTAGTTAAAGGTGCATGAGAGGAACTACTCGGTCAATGACTTGGAGTTGGCGGCCGTGGTAATTGCTCTCAAGCTTTGGAGGCATTACCTGTATGGAGTAAAGGTCGACATTTATTCAGATCACAAGAGCCTGAAGTATCTAATTGATTAGAAGGACCTGAACATGCGCTAGCATAGGTGGATGGAGTTCCTTGGGGACTACACCTACAAGATTCATTATATTCCCGGGAAGGGGAATGTTGTGGCTGATGCTCTGAGTCGTAGAACTCCTGCACATGCTAACTGGTTGCAGATGCATGACGAGCAGCTAATTCATGATTTGGAGGCTTTGTAGATCTCATGTGTTGACAAGGGATCTAGTGCTAATGCATGTTTGAGTTGGACAGTGGTTCAATACGACCTCGCGGATAGGATTCGACAGGCCTTGGAGTTGGACGTAAGCTTGAAACGTCGGTTGTGCGTACCTGACGTTGGGAAATTGCGAGAAGAATTGATGTACGAGGCGCATTTTACTGAGTACTCAATTCACCCTGGGAGCACAAAGATGTTCAAAGACTTGAAGAGGATGTTATGGTGCCCAGGTATGAAGAAACATATAGCTCTATACGTGGCAAAGTGTCAGACTGGTGCCTTAGTGAAGGCCGAATGCCAGAAGCCAGGTGGATTTCTAAAGTCCTGCCTATACCGGAGTGAAAGTTTGATGACATCTCTATGGATTTCATGCATGGTTTGTCAAGATTGCACAAGGGGAATGACATCATTTGGGTGGCCGTTGATCGTTTAACGAAGGTGTCACATTTTATACCCAATAGGAAGGATGATTCAGTGGAGAAACTAGCGAAGCTTTATGTGGATAGTATAGTACGTTTGCATGGTGTGCCCCGGAGCATTGTTAGTGACCTTGATGGTCGGTTTACATATAACGATTGGAGGCTCATTCATAAGTTGTTGGGTACCAAGTTGAACTTCAGCACTGCTTTTCACCCACAAACAGATGGGCAAACGGAAAGGGTGAACAGGATGATGGAAGACATGCTTCGTATGTGTGCGTTGGATTTTGGGAAAAGGTGGGAAGACTATCTTTATATGATTTAGTTCGCTTATAATAGCAGCTACCAAGCTAGGATTCAGATGGCGCCTTTTGAGGCTCTGTACGGAAGGAGGTGTCGTACGCCATTGTCTTGGGCAGAAACGTGAGAATCTAAACTTTATAAGCGAAGAGAGGTTGACAATGCTACGTCAACGATACGGTTGATTCAGGAATGGCTACTGATTGCTCAAGATAGACAGGCCAAATACTACAACGCCAAGCATCGGAACGTGGAGTTTGCGGTGGGCGACTGGGTATACCTCAAGATAAAGCCGTTTAAAGACGTATCAAGGATTCGACGCTTAATGAAGCTTAGTCTGAGGTATGTTGGCCCTTTTGAGATCTTGGAGCGGGTTGGTGAATCCGCCTATCGGTTTGCTCTTTCGGTAGAACTGAGTGGTTTATATGATCTATTTCACATATCGGTCTAACGCAAAGCCATGAAAGAACCAGAGCAAGTGGTTGTTGCGGATCAAGTGTCGGTCGATAGTGGGCTAACAATGAAAGTTAGACCCATTCGGATCGAGGATACAGAGCTCAAACAATTGCGGAATAAAGATATCAGGATAGTTAAAGTCCGATGGGACAATTGCAGTCATGAGGAGCTTTCGTGGGAGCGAGAGCAAACCATGCTTGAGGAGTATCCTGAGCTATTCTACTCAGGTACAATTTATTTTATGTACTTTTTCCATTCTATAATTTTGGGATGAAATTCATTTAAGGGGGAGAGAGCTGTAACGCCCCAAAACCCGAATACGTATTGGTCACTATGTTTAGAATTCCCTTAGCTAAGCCCTATGAAAATTGGGGATGCTTGGGTAGTGTTTTTAATGAATTTTGGAGCCCTTGTAGTAACACGGCCTGGGACACGGGCGTGTCCAAATCCGTGCCCTGCTCTATGTTTGTCGGGCTGTGTCGACTGAGCAATACGGCCTGGGACACGGGCGTGTCCGAAGCTTTGTCAGGCACACGGTCTGTGATACGGGCGTTTCACAAGGACATGTCCTGTTCGGGCTTGACGGTTTCAGCGTCGATTGAGGCGCATGGCCTGTGACACGGGCGTGTCCAGGGTTGACACGGGCATGTCAAAGGTCGTGTCCTGTTCTGAGATCGACAATTTCTCTTACGATTGTGAGACACGGCTTGTGGCACGGGCGTGTCACAAGCCGTGTGCAGACCCAGGAATACGTTTTTAAAGGCGAATTAAGGCAATTCGTTTTATTTTAGAGGGATCCGACGGCCCAGAATCCCTTGTTGGAACCCCTAAGTGATTTGGGCTAGGTTCTCTTCTTAGGGTGTGACCCATGTTGTATAGAAAGGTCAAGTTTTATGTGTTTTTAGAGTCTAGTTCAAGTCCTTAGAGTCAACAGTACAAAGGACCAGCCTCCAACACTGCCCAAGACTCAATACTTCGAGAATTCAAGTGTTAGAAACAGGAGATCTACGTTTGTCGATCTCCGGTCGATGATAGTCGTGCTCAGCTCGACTAACTCAGAGATAAAATTCCTTGAGCTGAGCTCGATGAACTCTGTTCGCAGGTCGACTAACACTTCAACTCTCAACGCCAAAGATCTCTCAGCACCATTGTTCACTCAAAGCCAAAGCTTTCTCAGAGCCAAAGATCACTCAATGTTATCAACGCTATCAACGACTCAACGCCAGATGTGTTATTATCTCAATGTCGTCAATTTGACCAAGTTCTAAGGTCGACTAATTTCACATTCTCAGGTCGACGAACTTAGAGCACAGTATCCGTCAGTTTATACAGTGCAGTTGTTCGCAGATCACGGGTCGACGAAAGCTGATCACAGGTCGACGAAAGCTGATCACAAGTCGACGAAAGCTGTTCTCTGGTCGACGAAAACTGTAAGACATATTGTTATTTATTATTTCCTTTTCTGTCTCCTTTTTTTATATCTATTATAGGCCGTTAATTCCCTAGATAATCAATGCACTTATATCCTTTGAATCGAGCCGTTACTGGCAGCATTGATTGCAAATATCCTCCATGGAATTAATTGCTTATATCTCGGGACAGACATAGAATAGAATATATGACATCATACTTGCCGTTTTCATTTCCTAGATTTCGGCTGAGCATTTATTGTAGGTTTTTGAATTCAACCTTGAGGCAGTTATCAATCTGATCATCTCTCTGCCATAATCAAGTGAATACAGAAAAACTCTTTAAGATCAACAAGAAGTGCAGTGCATACAGTTCTCAGAAAATCAACTGCTCTCAAAAGATGAAGATAGAACAACAATCACAATCAAGAGTCTTTTTTCTTCACTATCTTTGTTTTCAGGGACCTCAAGTGACAAGAATATTCAAATCAGTCAAAGGATCTCTGAAGAGTTGATCATATTACAAAAGGCCTACTCACCCTTAGCAAAGCTTCCTCTCCTGAACCATTCAAGATTTCAGGGGGAGCTTTGACAACACCATAGAATCCACATAGTCTTCTCATTTTGACTTGAGAAAAGAAGACTTCCATCAACCTCTCTTCCCCACCTCTGTACAGGGTTTTAATTCCCTTCAAAATTATTATGGTTGCAAGTCTCCTTCCAAAAGTCTTGGGTTGGTTTTTGAGCACTTGATCAAAAGCTCATTGGTGGCAGTCACCTGATCAAAACCTGTAGTGGATTTCTACCTAGGGTGGTAGAAGAGTGTATGTACCCAAGTTTGGGGAACCACTATAAAAATTCTTGTGTTGTTTTTATGGCTGTGATCTTCCTGTGTGCTTGTGCTATGATATGTTTTGTTGTGTAGCTTAGTTATCTTTTCTCTAGTTAATTTGCTGCACTTGTACACTCATACACCTATACCATAGTAACATATTTTATTAAAGACTTCTTATTTCACGAAAAATCAAAAAGATTTTAAAAACTCTATTCACCCCCCTCTAGAGTTTGACAGAGCTTACCCTATCTTTCAATTAGTATCAGAGCCAGGTTAATCACATCATACAGTCTTATACCTTGATTAATCAAGATCCTCAGGATAAACTCTGAATAAGTCTTATTAGTTTCTCTGATTAGATTTTATTTTCTGATATCATGGAACAAAATAAGGATTATGCCAGCACCAGACCTCCAGTCTGTAACTTGCAAAAGTTTGGGATCTGGAAGACAAGAATCAAGCTTTATATGAACTCTATTGATGAGGACATCTTTAATTCCATCTTGATAGGACCACCAACTCCAGTGCTCTCTACTTCAACTCCAGTAAATCTCAGTGCAGTGCCTCCTCTAGATAAAGCTGATGTACATAAGAAAGCAAAGAAGTCTGATGCTAGAGCTATGAACATACTCGCCCAAACTATGCCAGATGATATATTTCAGAAAGTTGTTGAATGTACATCTGCCAAAGCCATTTGGGATTCCCTCAACCAAATGGTAGTAGGCTCTGCTGATGAGAGGAAGGATAGAAGATCCAACCTCATATCCCAATATGAGAATTTCAGTAAAGATGAAGCAAAATCTGTGGAAGTAATGTACAACATGCTGAGCTCCATCATCAGTGAGCTCAGAACATTGGACAAGGAAATTACTCTGACTGAGGTCAATGACAAGATCCTCATGTGCTTCCCTAGCACTTGGGACTCCAGAATCTGGCCCATAAGAGAAGCCAGAAGCATGTCTGAAATTTCAACAGAATCTCTGCTTGGAAAGCTCAAATCCTATGAGCAATTGATCAAGTCAAGAGAAGCTGCAGTTGAACCAAATGATTCAACACCTACCAGGAAGGAACAAAACTTAGCATTCAAAGCTGCAGAAGAATCTCCCAACTTGCCAGCAAATCAAGATCTTATGGGTCTCTTTGCTAAGAGATTCTATAAAATGGCAAGGAAGGAATTCAGGAGGAAGCCCTCAAGGAATGAAGATAAACCCAGGTATGACAAGACCCTTCTAAAGAGGTTGTCTGTTTTGGGTGCAGGAAATATGGACACTTCATCTCAAAATACCCAGAAGTCCAAAAGAAAGACAAAAGGCAAGAGAAGGATTCAAGAAGACATCAGCACAACAAGGCCTCCTCCAACAAGTACAAAAAGAAGGAGAAGGGCTTTGTAGCTGAAACCTGAAGTGATACTGAAGATGAAACATCCTCCTCCAGTTCCAGTGAGGATGATTTATAATAAAAGAAGGCAAGGGAAATTTGCCTTATGGAAATAGATGCTGGAAGCAGCAGATCAGATTCAGAAGAATCTGATGATGAAAAATTCCTCTCTGAAGAGGATCAGGTAATTGCTTCATATGACTTTCAATTTAAAGAATTTCAATCTGAATTTAAACTCTTGTGTTTAGACCTAATAGGATCTGAAAAGGAAATCAAACTTCTCAGGGAAAAACTTTTAGAGCAAGACAAAATCATTGCTGAAAATGAAAAGTTAACTGAAGAATTAAGCTTAGCCAATCAACAAATAGTTTTTCTGAAATCTGAATTAAGTAAGGCTAAGCAACTAGAAGAATTCTTGAATGGTAGAAGTTTACAACTGTTAGATATAACCAGCACAGTTAATACAAGATCTAACAATAACAAACTAGGATTAGGAGCCTCATCTAGTGAACCAATCCTAATTCAGAAAAATCAATTATCAAAACCTATTAACTTCATCTCTGAAAATGGTAAGAAAAATACTGAACAGGTAGAGAAGGTTAATGAAGTTCTTAAACAGTTAAAACTTACGAAAACAAATCAGAAAAAGAAAAATAAACAACATAATTATGTTCAGCATATTTCGTCGAACTCAGAACGATGGAATGGGTATGGTTCGTCGACCTCAGAACAACGAATCCTGAATGCAAATAATAATGTAAACTATTCTTCGAACTGTGATTAACGAAACCAGTATGGTTCATCGACCAGAGATCAACGTTTCTGGGGCTCTGAGAATGGATACCTCCATTCTTCGAGCAGAGATCGAAGAACTCAACCCAGATCATCAAGCTCAGGTCGACGAACATACTCAAATTTGTGAAACTCAGTTCATACCCAGAGTAACCTAAAAACTGATAAATTATTTAATCCCTTTAGTCAGTGGGTCATACCTCCTAGAAGGTATCATCCTTTAGGTTATAAGGATCAACCTGAATGTTCATTTATTTCAAGTTTCAGTTATGTTAAACAACAAGGACCCAAGGTAATCTGGGTCAAAAACTGCTAATCCTTTTTGTAGGTAGAAGAGAACCCTGTCGCTCAAAACAAGTGGTACCTGGACAGTGGTTGCTTTAAACATATGACAGGTTGCAAGGAATGCCTAATCAACTATAAAGCCAAGACTGGACCTAAAGTAATCTTTGGGGACTCAGGCTTTGGATTGATAGAAGGCTATGGAGATTTCAACTGTGGAGCTATAACATTCAAGAAGGTGACCTATGTAAATGGTCTTAAGCATAATCTGATATCAGTAAGCCAACTGTGATACAGGTTATCAAGTAAGCTTCACTAACTCTTTATGTCTTATTTCTTTAAATAACATAACTATTTTAATAGGAATTAGACAAGACAATATTTACTTAGTAAATTTTGAATTAGCTAAATCTGAAATTTACTTATTTAATTCTGTCAGCATTCAAACTAGCTTACAGCACAAAAGACTAGGAGGAAAGCCTTGCACGGCTTGTCAACTAGGCAAGCAAACTAAATATAGTTTCAAATCCATTAATAAGAGTGATTCACCTAGAATTTTGTACTTGCTCCATATGGACCTTTTTGGCCCTATTGCAGTACAAAGTCTAAGAGGAAAGTCTTATACATTAGTTATTGTAGATGATTTCTCCAGATTCACATGGGTTTTCTTTTTGAGAACTAAGTCAGATACTTTTAAGGTTCTCATAGATTTTCTCAAGAACATACAGATTAAGTACTCTACTCAAGTTTCATTGATCAGAAGTGATCATAGCACTGAGTTTAAATCTCTTCTTATGCTAGACTTATATGAGAAGGAAGGTATCAGACATTGTTTCTCAGCTCCAAGAACTCCTCAACAAAATGGGGTAGTTGAAAGGAAGAATAAGACACTCATTGAAGCTATAGGTACATTACTTGCAGATGCTTACATGTCTCTTTCCTATTGGGAAGAGGTAGTAAGCACACCAAATTATGTCCTGAATAGAAGCCTAATACATAAACTAAAGCTTAAGACTCCCTATGAACTACTCAAAGGGAAGAAACTTATAATAACCTATTTTAAAGTATTTGGATGTATATGTTATATTCACAATAATGACAAGAAACATCCTAGAAAGTTTGAAGCTAAGCCTGCAATGGGAATTTTCCTAGGATATTCCCAAGTCAGCAAGACATATAGGGTGTTTAATAAATCAACATTAAAAAATTAAGGAATCTATGCATGTGATATTTGATGAATCTAATATGTTTTACAAGGAGAGACATCTCTACCAACAATAATCTGCAAGTACAAAATTTGTGTGAGAGCTTGGATGATCTAAACCTTACCTCAAGGGTTGAATCACAACCCTCTCCACAAGCTATATCAGAAGCTGAAAGTAAAGAAGAGACTATGGAAGCAGTTCAAATTCCTCCAACAGTTGATATAATTCTACAAGAGGAACTAAATCAAATAACTGTCACTGAACTAACTCCACCTAATGATCTTGTCACACTTAGGGATCACCCTAGATTTCAAGTAATTGAAGACATATCAGTAGGAGTGCAGACAAGGCATCAACTCAACCCTGATGTGATGCTTGCCTATTTTCTCTCTCAAATTGAGCCTCAATCCATATCTGATGTAGAGCAATATCCAAATTGGATTACTGCAATGCAAGAAGAACTCAACCAGTTTGAGAGGTGTAAAGTTTGAGACTTAGTTCCAAGGCCTAGGGGTTATCCAGTAATTGGGACTAAGTGGGTATTCAGAAACAAACTTGATGCTCAAGGTGTGATAGTGAGGAATAAGGCAAGGCTTATTACTCAAGGATACAGGCAAGAGGAAGGGATTGATTATGATCAAACCTTTGCTCCAGTTGCCAAACTTGAAGCTATTAGGATTTTCTTAGCTTATGCAGCATTCAAAAAGTTTAAAGTCTACCAGATGGATATGAAAAGTGCATTCCAAAAGGGAAAACTCAAAGAAGAGGTGTATGTTGAACAACCTCCAGGTTTTATCTCTCCATCTCATCCCTCTTATGTTTTTAAATTGCATAAGGCTCTCTATGGTTTAAAGCAAGCTCCAAGAGCTTGGTATGAGACCTTAGCCAGCTTTCTTTTAGAGCATGGTTTTTCAAGAGGCATGGTAGATAGAACCCTTTTTACAAAGTTGCATCATGATAAAATTCTCTTAGTACAAATATATGTGGATGACATAATTTTTGGTTCTATTGATCCCAATCTGTGCAAAAGATTTTCTTATTTAATGCACTCAAGGTTTGAGATGAGTAGCATGGGTGAGTTATCATATTTAGTCTCCAAGTGAAACAAACCCCTGAAGGGATCTTCATCTCTCAGTCTAAATATGCTAAAGAGCTTATTAAGAAGTTTGGAAGAATGATGCCTCTGCCATGAAAATTCCCATGACTGCCAATGTTGTTGTAGATGCTAATGAATCTGGAAAACCAGTTGATCAGATCAGGTATAGGGCTATTGTTGGATCCCTACTGTATTTAACTGCAAGCAGACTAGATATTATGTTTGTCACATGTCTTTGTGCTAGGTTCCAGGTGAACCCTAAAGAATCTCACCTTATTTTCTTAAAAAGGATTTTAAGATATATAAAAGGTTGTCCAGGTCTAGGCCTCTGGTATTCAACAGAATCAGCATTTGTGTTAACTGGATTTTCTGATGCTGATTATGCCGGATACAGAGTAGATAAGAAAAGAACCTCTGGAACTTGTCAGTTCCTTGGTGACAGACTTGTATCTTGGTTCTGTAGAAAGCAAACATCTGTTTCAACATCCACTGTTGAAGCTGAATATATGGCTGCAGGCAGTTGTTGTTCACAGATCTTGTGGATACAAAACCAACTACTGGATTATGGTGTCAACTTAAATAATTCAACTATTCTATGTGATAATACAAGTGTTATTTTAATTGCACAAAATCCAGTATTGCATTCTAGAACCAAGCATATAGACATTAGACATCACTTCATTAGAGATTTTTTTGACAAATAAAAGATTAAACTTGAATTTATCTCTACTGATTTGCAAAGAGCAGATATATTCACTAAGCCATTGGACTCATCCAAGCATCTATTCTTTGTCAATCAGATTGGTATGATAAATTGTCAGGATTTAATCTAATGATGTCTTTGGTCAAAGAATTGTCTCTGTTCGTCGACCTGAGATCGACGAACTGATAACTGTTCTTGAGATTTTTCGTCGACTTGAGATCGACGAAATCTCTTGGTGAAGTGATTTTCGTCGACCTAAGATCGACGAACTTACTTCTAAAACCTTTCGTCGACCAGAGATCGATGAAATGTCTTCAAACCTTCAGACTTAGTTCGATGAACTGTTTAACTATAAATTATTTTGTTGACCTCAGAACGAAGATTTTTTTTCTTTTTTTCTCGTGGACCGGAGTCTGTCGTTTCATATTCCGGAAAACCTTATATTTTGGTTTTCTTCGACCTCCGTCCCACGCCTTTAGTTCTCTTTGCACTTGATCTTCGTTTTCTCTCTTGCAGGTGCACTCATGGCGATTCTAGAAGGCGCCCTTGCGGCAATGAAGTTTGATACCGGATTCGACGTGGATTTCGACTCTTTCCAGCACTCCGATCCAATCTTCCTCCACATTCTGCAACTACTGAAAGACTAGCAATTGAAAAATCTGCTGTCCATTAGAATCAAATTATCCAACATGGAAATCAGAGAATGGGTCTTTACTGCCTCTAAAACCCGAGGACAACACAATGACCGAATCAATAGCGGGTACTGCTATCTCTCTCTCTCCCGCTGTATTAACTGAAATCTTTGGATTAGATAATGAAGAAGAAGATTTAGAAATTGATAATGAGGAATATGATATGATGTTGAGTCTGATGAATTACTCTGGAGACAACCCAAATAAACTACTGAAGAAACACCTATCTGTCGAGTTCAAGTTTCTCGCTGATATTGTTGGGAAAGTCTTGATGGGCAAGCACACTGCACACAATTATATAACTAGGAATCAATTTCTGGTTATGTGTGCAGTGGTAAACAAGAGGCAAGTAAATTGGGCACAGATCATCTTTGATCTCATCAAGAAAAGGAACAGTAAGAAGGAAGTAAACTTTGGAAGGATCCTAGGGATCTTCTTGATAGAGAAGGCTGCTGAATCATTGGTCTCCCAGACCACATTCATCAATGCTAGCAAAAGGCTCACATATGCCTTATTTGGCAGGTGGAAGAGGACAATCAAAAATCCCTCTAAGGCTTCATCCTCTGCCACCCCAGCCTCTGAAAGTATAAGGGCTGTTTCAGCCACTCACCACCCTTCTGAAGAGATTCCATCCAACATTATTCCATCAAACATTACTCCAGCTAGTCCTCAATCTCCAACTTTCAAATCTTCATCTCTGCCAGTAACACAACACACCCCAGCTTCAACTCATGTTCCAGTCTCTGCTCCCCTACCTTCATTATCCCTAGTTCCTCAATCTCCAACACATATTTACTCCTCTACACCTTCCCCCCCAACAAGATACACCAATGCCAACACCACCTCAATCCCATCTTCCATCTCATCTTGTTGATCTCCCCTCCTTTAATTTATTATCATCTCCACTGAACACTCCCTCTCCTCAACATGACTCCCCTCTAGACACTTCCATTCCACCTTCACCCCCAGCAACTGCAATTTCCACTCAACCAGATACTGCCCCATCATCCACTTCTCCAAACCTGGATCCATCTCTTGTCTCCCCACTCATCACTCTCCTCACACCCCTACTAAAATCCCTTATAGCTGAGGCTATTTCTCCTCTAGCTACCTCCATATCATCTCTAGCTGACCAAATCTCTACCCTAATTTCTGTTCCCTCTTCATTTGGGGGCCTGGCTTCAGATCCTACTGAAACTAGGCAGGGGGAGATACTTCATGAAGAAGTAGCAGCAGCAGAAGAACCAGCTGAACAGGTCATGGATACAATAGCAAAAGTAGAAGCAACAACAGAACAAATAACAGTTGTACCAGCAGCAGGAACAGAAGCTGCTATGGAAACAAATATCTTAAATTTTCTTGAATCAGACATGGAGACAGATGTTTATTGTACAGATATTATAATGTCAAATACTCAAGAGATCCCTCTGCTAGAGGTTCTGCCAGAGATTCTGTCAGGAAGGGTTTACTTCATTAAATCGAAAGTGACTCTAGCAGCTCTACTAAGAATATTTGGGTCATACATTTATTTCTGCCTTCCCCCCCCCCCCATTCCATCATCTAGAGCAATAATGTGCTACACTTCTCCTGTCAGCTCAGAGGTTTTAGACACTATAAAGAAAAGTTTGACAACTCCTCCATAAAATAAGTCTGATGATCAGAGATCTAGCCCTCCTGGGCCATCCTATATTATGGATAATAGCCCTCTCCCCAATCTGGATGACATTATGGCTCAAGACATTGCCATGGAAACTGAAGTAACTCATACTGAAATCGTCCCTACTCCAGTAAGTAAATAAATCCCCAAGGATGTAATAAGCCAGATTGGTGCTATGTATGACAATCCCCAATCTTCTGATGATGATGACTCTGATAAGGATCCAAAGAGGAAGAAAATTTCCAAGAAAAGAAAAGCTCCTCCTCCTACTCCAAAACTCAACCAAACAAATGATACTCCCTACTATATTTTACAAAACATAACCCCATACAAAGGGATGCAAGCCTTGATATGGCTTTCAAAGAATGAACAAAAAGCCAGAAAGAAAAGCAGAAGATACTCTCCTCCCCCAGCTCATAGATATAGAAAGGACCCTCCTCCTCCTCCTCTAGCTGCATGTGCTTCATGAACCACCTCTCAAATCTCAGATGCACTTTCCAAGCCTACATTCACCAAAACCTATCAGAGATAGGGAAGACCTTCTCAATCTTCTAGAGACAGTTAGCACCAACACATACATCAGCTCTCCTCTAGAAGTTCATCCAGTGTTCAATAGTTTGCCCCCAAGCCAACATTCTCTCATCCTTCATCTCTTGGCAAAGCAAACAACCCTGAAAGACCTCCAATTCCAGCCTATGATCCTGAGACTAGCCCAACTACTAGAATGGCTAGATTCAAAGAATCTGTGGCTCTCTCTCAGATAAGACAAGCCAGAAAAAAGGGACATGATACTTCTCAATTTTCAACAATGTCAAGCTACAGGAAAAAGGAATTTGAAAGATATCAAGTTAAAAAGTTGTTTGATGCTGAAAAATACATGTATCTACATCCTGAAGTTGTTGTTCCTAGAACTACTTCTCAAAAGACACTTGGTGATGCAGATATGACTATGACACTGAAGCAAGCACTAGATCCTAACAGAGTAATTAAATTTACTAAATCTTCTGATTCTCCCAAGGACATTTAGGTTATTTATTTTCAGTCTCTATTTTTATTGTGAACAATTTGGGTGCATAGCTTTATAAAGGTACTGATAGCTTATTTACTCTATCAGTTATCTCAGTTTTATGTTATGTCTACTTCATTTTGTCCTGTGATTTTTCCTCTGTTTCTGTTTGGAGTAACCTCACCCAAATAGGGGGAGATTGTTGGAACCCCTAAGTGATTTGGTATAGGTTCTCTTCTTAGGGTGTGACCCATGTTATATAGAAGGGTCAAGTTTTATGTGTTTCTAGAGTCTAGGTCAAGTCCTTAGAGTCAATAGTTCAAAGTACCAGCCTCCAGCACTTCCCAAGACTCGAGACTTAGAGAATTCAAGTGTTATAAACAGGAGATCTACGTTCGTCGATCTCCGGTCGACAATAGTCGTGCTCAGCTCGACTAACTCAGAGATAAAATTCCCTGAGCTGAGCTTGACGAACTCTGTTCTCAGGTCGACTAACACTTCAACTCTCAACGCCAAAGATCTCTCAGCGCCATAGTTCACTCAAAGCCAAAGCTTACTCAGAGCCAAAGATCACTCTACGATATCAATGCTATCAACGACTCAACGCCAAATGTGTTATTATCTCAACGCCGTCAGTTTGACCAAGTTCTAAGGTCAATTAATTTCATATTCTCAGGTCGACGAACTTAGAGCACAGTATCCGTTAGTTTATACAGTGCAGTTGTTCGCAGATCACAGGTCGACGAAAGATGATCACAAGTTGACAAAAGATGATCACAGGTCGACGAAAGATGTTCTCTGGTCGACGAAAACTGTAAGGCATATTGTTATTTATTCTTTCCTTTTTTGTCTCCTTATTTTATATCTATTATAGGCCGTTAATTCCCTGGATAATCAATGCAAATATCCTCAATGGAATTAATTGCTTATATCTCGGGACAGACATAGAATAGAATATATGACAGCATACTTGCCGTTTTCATTTCCCAGATTTCGGCTGAGCATTTATTGCAGGTTTTTGAATTCGACCTTGAGGCAATTATCAATCTGATCATCACTCTGCCAGAATCAAGTGAATACATAAAATCTCTTTTAGATCAACAAGAAGTGCAGTGCATACAGTTCTCAGAAAATCAACTGCTCTCAAAAGAAGAAGATAGAACAACAATCACAATCAAGAGTCTTTCTTCTTCACCATATTTGTTTTCAGGGACCTCAAGTGACAAGAATATACAAATCAGTCAAAGGATCTTTGAAGAGTTGATCATATAGCAAAAGGCCTACTCACCCTTAGCAAAGCTTCCTCTCCTGAACCATTCAAGATTTCAGGGGGAGCTTTGACAACACCACAGAATCCACATATTCTTTTCATTTGACTTGAGAAAAGAAGACTTCCATCAACCTCTCTTCCCCACCTCTGTACAGGGTTTTAATTCCCTTCAAAATTATTCTGGTTGTAAGTCTCCTTCCAAAAGACTTGGGTTGGTTTTTGAGCACTTGATCAAAAGCTCATTGGTGGCAGTCACCTGATCAAAACCTGTAGTGGATTCCTACCTAGGGTGGTATTAGAGTGGATGAACCCAAGTTTGGGGAACCACTATAAAAATTCTTGTATTGTCTGTGTGGCTGTGATCTTCCTGTGTGCTTGTGCTGTGATATGTTTTATTGTGTAGCTTAGTTATCTTTTCTCTAGTTCATTTGCTGCACTTGTACACTCATACACCTATATCATAGTAACATATTTTATTAAAGACTTCTTATTTCATGAAAAATCAAAAAGATTTTAAAAACTCTATTCACCCCCCCCCCCTCTAGAGTTTGTTAGAGCTTACCCTATCTTTCATCCCTCCTGTTGGTATAAGGCTGGGAAATGAGGGTTTAGGCTTCATTTAATTTGGCCCTTTCTCTTTCTAAGAGGTAGAGAGAGGGGAGAGCAAAGGGTGAAGAAGAAGGAGGAATCCCGCCATTGTTGGAGCTTCGGAACTCCGAATCGCGAGCCGAGTTCAGATCCGCGGAGGCGAGTCCGTTACGGTGGTTTTCATCGGGCTAGTATTCCATGGCGACGAAACGAACCTCTAGGGTAACGATTCTCTACTTGTACATGTGAAGTTCTCTTCCTTTTTGCATAGGAAACTCTCTCCCGCGAGTGGGTGGTGAGTGTGAAGTATTCCTTCGGGTAGATATTGTTTATCCCCGTAGTTTTGCATATAGAGTCCGGAATCGATGTACGGACGTAGGTATGGTGTGTGAAGCCTATCTGGACATGTTGGTCTTAATCGATGATGTTTTTATTATGCATGTATTGCCGTAGAAGACTCTGTGCCGTTTGTTTTTCGGGTTTTCTACGTGGTAGATTTCAACAGGGAGCCTTGGGGACTAACTCCAGGGTATACTCGGAAAACTGGGCAGAAGCGCATTTCTTCCATCTTGGTGGCCTGGGAGCCAACCTTGTGCATAACCGGGTTATGTACTATTGTATGATCGATACTTCGGGATTCCGGGAAGCTTGACCCGTGCCGATGACTTAAATTGACATGGCGATGTGAGCAACGGGTTGAGTGGAACCGTACCCGCTCTATGTGGTTCGGTTAAAGAGACTTAAAGTACGTGGCACTTACCGATAGCATAGAGGGCGAGTATTGGGTATTGTATCCACAATGTACCTGATTTGAAGAAGCCCCTGAACCATCTAAGTTGAATTGACAATGTATTTGATGATTTTCTATCAAGTTGTGCTTGCAGCTATTCCATGCTAAGTACACACCAATGTCAGGGTGCAGTGGGTCAATATACACGGGTCTGCGCAACATAATCCCTCGTTGTGCAGATTAGTGTGTTGACTCACGTGTGCTCTCTCTATTGGAGTGTACTTATTTTCAAGTACAGGGTCAAGATAGATCAAAAGCAGAAGAGGAGCAAAGATGGGTCAAAGACAAAAGACCAAGTTCATAGGAAGGAAGAGAAAACGCGTCCAAGTAAAAATCGACGGGAATCAGTAAGTGATTCTCGCCGATTCGACGGGAATCATTAGTGATTCTCGCCGAATCGTCGAGAATCAGTCTGTGATTCCCGCCGACTTTATCAGGCTGACTTTTTTCCTACAGGAATTCTGCCAAGGAAGAATCGACGGGAATCACCAAGTGATTCTTACCGACTTCGACAGGAATCGTTGTGATTCCCGTCGAATCGACGAGAATCAGGTTGCAGTCCCGCCGATTCCCACCGGCTAACAAGGTTCCATACTGGAATTCGTCTAAGTAAAATTCGACGGGAATCGTGAGTGATTCCCGCCGACTTCGAAGAGAATCATCAGCGATTCTCGCCGATTTTGCCTTAGGTAATTTTCGCCTGTTTGTTGGACCGAACCAGGAAGCCGTGCGCTGTTTCGGCCGGGGCTATGGTTTTTCATTGTGGGCCCCACAACGGTCTTTAGGGTTGGCTCGGGTATATATACATGCTTATTTCGAACTTCTACAGCAACTATTCACAAAAAATCCAACAGCCGATGTCGTGCCCTAGAGAATCACGAAACACCGCCGATCGTTGTCGCTGCTCGCAAGATAGTCGCCGCCGCTGATCTCAGAGGTCCTCTTTGATCTTCCGACGACAGGACCGAGGCAAGCCTACCGTCTCACGCTTCTCTCTCGAGATCTCTTGTCTCTCGATTTGTTGAACGAGGACAGCTCTTCATTATGAATCGATTGAGAAGACTGATCTGATTGAGATCGTTGGTATACCTTGCTTGCTTCGTCAAGAAGTTTGGATATACAAAGCATCCCCGCCGCATTCACTTGTCGCCGCCGATCTTGTCAAGATCCTCTCCAAGAGAGAACACCGGTCGTGGATTCTTCGTCTCCTTCAAGAAAGCTTCAATGAACGAAGAAGGACATTAGGATCTCCACAAGTTTGTTTGTATTTCTCTTACATTCAATTTTTGTTTTGTTGTAAAGGAATTTTGATTCCTAGTTGTAAGGTTTGGTTGCAACCAGTGGTGGAGGAGTAGTGACTCCTTCGATTGGAAGGGTTCCTTCCGTAGTGTGAGGATTGGATTTCAATCCGGTTGGTGAAGTGACCGTGTCGTCCCTTGGTGGGAGAGAGGTCGAAGGGGGAGAGTGGACGTACCCAAATCAGGGAACCACTATAATTGCTTGTGTGCTTTTCTGTGTTGTGTTTGTTATTTGTGCAGGTTATTTTAAATTTCGCAAAAGACTGCACATCACTTATCCCCCCCATAGGTGGATTTAGTTGACACTAAAGACTTTCAAGTGGTATCAGAGGGAGGTTACTCGTCAATAAGGTTAACACATTGAGTAAGATCTCGTGTCTAGTGTCAAGAAGAAAGAAGATCTCTGAAATGGAAGGACTCAAGTATTCAGGGAAGATCTCAGTGTGCACCAAGCTGAACTTTCCTATCTGGAAGGAAAGGATCAGATACTACATGGAAGCAGTCGACCCCCGACTCTTCATGATAGTGAAGGAGGGACCTTATATCCCCACTAAGGCCTCCACCAAGTATCCAACCAAGAAAGTGCCCAAGAAACTTTCCGAAATGGATAAGGATGAGATGGCGCTTGTCGGACTTGAAAAGAAAGCTCAGAACATTCTAGTAAGCGCCGTCGATGATTCCATGATGCAGATTTTCTGCAACTGCAGGACTGCCAAGGACATATGGCACTGCCTGATCATCCTGATGGAAGGCACAGATGAAGTAAGGGATGATCGAAGATCCCTTCTGAACCAGAAGTACGAGGCCTTCAGGAAAGATCCCAAGGAAGAAATCGGAGTGACATTCGAGAACTTCCTGAAGATTGTCAATGCCCTGAAGGGTTATGGCAGAGTGTTCACCGATGGTGAACTAAATGACAAATTCCTTAGATCCCTTACTAAGGAATGGGATACCAAGATCTGCGCCATCAGAGAATTTGACAAGCTGGCAGAAACTGATCCCCAGATTCTGTTTGGGAAACTTTTGTCCTATGAGCTTCAGCTGAACACCAGAAAAGCTGAAGAGGAAGCCGACAAAGCCGCTGCTAGAGAAAAGACTGTGACTCTGAAAGCCAATCACTTAAGGAAAGGAAAGGGTGAAGCCTCGTCCCGCTCTCGGAAAAAGGACGAGGAAGAAGACTCTGAGCCTTGCTCTTCCGGCTCAGAGGTATCTGAAGAAGACTTCTCCCTCATCACTCGGTAGTTCAAGAAGTTCCACAAGTTGAGGAATCAAAGAAAGAGAGACAGCTCCTCCTCCAGACATTAGAAGAAGAATTATTCTTCATACAGGTATGAATCCAAACAGAACAAACATCGCTCTAATGACATTATTTGCTTTGGATGCAATAAGCCAGGCCACATCGTTACTGACTGCCACCAAAGCAAGAGAGATAAGGGAAAGGGAGAGGAGCACAGGTCCTCTAAAGATAAGAAGAAGGAGAGGAGCTACATTGCCAAAAAGCCAATGACACTGAGTGAATCTGATTCGTCAGACTCCAGTGATGATGAGGAAGCCTACTTCGGGCTAGTGGGTCGCTCTGACTAAGAAGGAGACTGCCCCCATTTACTGGGAAGGTAAAAGATCGTACCCCCCTCTCTGACTCTGACTCTGAGTCTCCTGATGATGATCTCGAGGACAACCCATCTGCCCGTGAAGCTGAGCTCCTCGAAAAGTTTGAGCTTCTGCTTAATACTTTTGAGGAATGCCGCAAGAGATTGAGGGCTCAGAAAAAGGAAGTCAAATTCCTTAAGGCTGAGGGTGTGTCCCTAAGAGAAGAGATCACTAGCTTGATCTCTCTCCGACAGGAATACCTGGACCTGACTTCTGAGCACTCAGAGTCTCTAAGGCTCCTTGACCAGAAACTGGAAGAAATAAACAAGTTGGAAGAACAACTTATGGCAGAAAGGAAGATTGTCAAAAGCTTCTTCATGCCCAAGACCGTTCTTCCTCTAGTTGATGAATTCTCTGCTCAGGCTAAGGGGGCTGTCTTAGGGCATGTGGGTGTGCCTGGTAAATCATCCAGGAGAAATAGAAAACAGAGGAAAAATAAGGCTGCTAAGAAGGCCTCTGCTACAGAAAAGGGAAAGGCCCCTCTCAATCCTGTTTTATTCAGAAAGCCTAGCTTTCCTTGCAATGAGCAGGACTTTGATTCAACCTATGGCCACTTCTTCCGGCCCTCGGTTGAAAAGCCCAAGAGCCGGTACGATGGTTGGGTATTACCTCGCAACTACGGTGAGAGTGTCTTCAAGGCACCTTATGAGGAAATCTAAGTGGAGAATTATGGCCACTTCTCTAGCGGCCATAATAGGAAGCAGGCACCAAAGGCCAAGCCTGTTATACTGAAGGAATAAGAAGTGAAGAAATTGTGTGACTGCTGTCATCATGATGCCTCCACCTCCAAGTCCAAGGCCCCGACTGGACCCACCATTCCAAGGGTGAAGCTGGAGCTTAGAAGGCGGTACAATAGGTTTTACTGTTGGTGATGTGGCAAAGTTTGTCACTTTGCCGTGGATTGCTGGTTTAATCCAAGATTCAACGAGACTCCTCATGTTAGCAATGCGAGGCCGACCACTCGTAGGGTTAACCACCCGAGGGGGAGTGTGCTAACAAGGAATCTAGGACCCAATTTCGATTGGGTTCCTAAGGGAAACTAATTCTGTTTTGAAGGTATGTTCAAAAACCACCAAAACGCCAATCTGGTACATGGACAGTAGATGTTCCCGACATATGACCGGGACAAGAAGCCTGTTGCGTGATTACTCCCCAGTCGAAAATGGACCCAAAGTCATCTTTGGAGGATCTGATCGAGGAGTCACCAGAGGTTATGGTATGATTTCCAACGGTGTATTCTCTATCACTGACGTGGCCTATGTTGAAGGGTTAAACCATAACCTGATCAGTGTAAGCCAGTTATGTGATAAAGGATATGACGTTAAGTTCTGTAAGGATAAGTGCTTGATAATATCGTGTGCCTCTTCGGAGATGGTATTAACTGGCATTAGGAGCAGAAATATATTTTGTTTAGATTTTCTTAGCTTAGACTCTTTTACCCCCATATGCCTAGTAGTAAAAGGCAGTGCATCTCTTTGTGAGCAATGGCACAAGAGATTGACACATATTAATTTCAAGACTATTAATATGTTGTTTTTTAAGAATTTAGTAAGGGATGCCCCTACTATTAAGTGCATCAAATATAGCCCATGTCCTGCATGCCAGAAGGGCAAACAGACTCGGGCTACCTTTAAGGGCATTGCAGACAAATACTCCTCCAGATGTCTTTATCTTCGGCATATGGACTTGTTCGGTCCAGTGCAAGTTCATAGCTTAGGAGGCAAATCGTATACGCTAGTGATTATTGATGATCACTCTCGGTTTACGCGGGTGGTCTTCTTGAAACGAAAGTCAGATACGTTTGACATCTTCACTAATTTTGTCAAGCAGATTCAGAACGAACTTAACTGCTCTGTGGTCAAGCTCAGAAGTGACCATGGAACAGAATTCGAGTCTGGTGCTATGACATAATTCTGTGAAGAACATGGTATCTTTCATGAGTTTTCCTCCTCGCGTACTCCTCAGCAAAACGGAGTTGCAGAGAGAAAAAATAGAACGCTCATTGAAGCATGTACGATAATGTTGAATGACGCTTCTCTTCCAGAGTACTTCTAGGCAGAGGCTGTCAATACGGCGTGTCATGTGCAGAACCGGGCATTGAACAACAAGAATCATCGCAAGACGCCTTATGAGCTACTGAAAGGCAGGAAACCGACCATGTCCTATTTAAGGATTTTTGGCTGCAGATGCTATGTACTCAATAATGGGAAGTACCCACGTACTAAATTCAGAGAAAAATGCTTCGAAGGAATCTTCATGGGCTATAGTAGCCATAGTCGGGCATATAGGGTCTTCAATAAGAAAACCCTAGTGGTAGAGGAGTCCATTAATGTTGTTTTTGATGAAGGAAGCTTGCTTCATAGCAATTCTTCTAGTGGCATTCTTGAAGATGAAGGTGCAAGGCTTGAACAGCTAAGTCTCGATGAGATTGCAAAAGGTGCAACTCCCAAGTACGTCAAGGTTTCCACCTCAACGCCAACTAGAGAAGTTGACGATCAAGACGGAGAAAATCTCCCAGAAGAAGGAGAAGCCAGAGAAGATGTCAGAGCTCCAGATTCCAGACTCCTAGAGCTTCGACACGTGAGGGATCATCCCAGAGATCAGATCATAGGAGATCCTCGTGACGGTGTCAGAATTCGGAGAGGTACAATTAATGAGATTTTGCACCTTTGTTTTCTATCACAGGTTGAACCAAAGAAGTTCGACGAAGCGAACAAAGATGCGTCCTGGATATTGGCCATGCAAGATGAACTGCATCAATTTGAACATTGCAACGTCTGGACGCTTGTTCCCAGACCAAAGAACCAGAATGTGATCGGCACCAAGTGGATCTTCAGAAACAAACTAGATGAACACGGTGTCATCATCAAGAACAAGGCCAGACTTGTTGCACAAGGCTACAGACAGGAGGAGGGGATTGACTTCGACCAAACTTTTGCATCGGTTGCAAGGCTCGAGGCAATCAGATTGTTCCTGGCATATGCCTCTCACAAGGGATTCACGGTCTATCAGATGGACATGAAATCTGCGTTCCTAAATGGAAATTTGAAAGAGGAAGTATATGTCGTGCAACCTCCAGGTTTTGTTAATCTCACATTTCCTAATCATGTTTATTTTCTTAATAAAGCATTATATGGCTTTAAACAAGCTCCTCGAGCTTGGTATGAGACTCTGTCTAGTTTTCTTCTTGAGAACAAGTTCTCGAGAGGAAAAATAGATAAGACATTGTTTATTAGGGAAGTCAAAGTCAAGATCTTGTTGGTGCAAATCTATGTCGATGACATAATATTCGGCTCAACGGACAACAATCTTTGCAAGAAGTTTTCTAAACTTATGCAAGGAAAGTTTGAAATGAGCAGCATGAGAGAGCTAAAGTATTTCTTGGGACTTCAAGTGAAATAATCTGACGATGGAATTTTCATTTCTCAGACGAAGTTCATAAATGAACTCCTCAAGAAATTCGGAATGGAGAATGCAACCTCTATGAGGACTCCAATGGGATCCACTGTGTCTCTGGACAAGGATGAGAAAGGGAAACCTTTTGATGAAACCAAATGCAGAAGCATAATTGGATCCCTGCTCTACTTTACTGCTAGTAGACCGGATATTATGTTTTCCACATGCGTTTGTGCCAAATATCAGGTGAACACTAAGGAATCTCATTATGTCGCTGCAAAGCGAATTCTTAGATACCTTAAAGGTACACCAAATCTTGGCTTGTGGTACCCAAGAAACAATGATGTCGAGCTGATAGGCTTTTCAGATGTTGATTTTGCAGGAAGCAAGGATGATAAGAAAAGCACTTCAGGGACGTGTCAATTCCTCGGAAGAAGGCTTATTTCATGGAACAGTAAAAAGTAAAATTGTGTCGCAACCTCTACGGCTGAATCTGAGTACATCTCAGCAGGCAGCTATTGCGCACAACTTCTATGGATCAGAAATCAGCTCAAAGATTATGACTTGCAGTTCAGAGAAGTTCCGATGTATTGCGACTCCTCGAGCGCAATAACAATTGCGAACAATCCTGTCTCGCACAGCAGAACAAAGCACATTGAAGTGCGCTATCACTTCATTCGGGAGCATGTGGAAAACAAAGATATCTCTCTGCTATGTCCCCACGGATAAGCAGGTTGCAGATATCTTCATAAAGCCCCTAGACGAGGCCAAGTTCAGTCTCTTTAAAACTGAACTTGGCATGCTGAACTATAAAGAGTGAAGACTGTAAGGCTCAAGGCTCTTTGATCAAGGGGGAGCATCAGCAAGGAACTCAAGCTCGAGCACGGATGCAAGATCTGAGGGGGAGCATGTGGCTCCTAGTGAAGTCCCAGATTTGCAGAAGCCGAAAAGGGGGAGATTACCCTCTCGGCTAAGGCTAAGGTGGTTGCCAACGTTAAGTATGCTCTCAGGAAAATGGTAATGAATTTCATCTCAACTGAATTTTTAGTTTATGATTTTCATTCCCATCTGTTCTATTCACCTTAGCTTGTAGGGTTTAGGCTTCTTCAAATAGGGGGAGATTGTTGGGTATTGTATCCACAATGTACCTGATTTGAAGAAGCCCCTGAACAAGCTAAGTTGAATTGACAATGTATTTGATGATTTTCTATCAAGTTGTGTTTGCATCTATTCCATGCTAAGTACACACCAATATCAGGGTGCAGTGGGTCAATATACACGGGTCTGCGCAACGTAATCCCTCATTGAGCAGATCAGTGTGTTGACTCACGTGTGCTCTCTCTATTGGAGTGTACTTATTTTCAAGTACAGGGTCAAGATAGATCAAGAGCAGAAGAGGAGCAAAGATGGGTCAAAGACCAAAGACCAAGTTCATAGGAAGGAAGAGAAAACACGTCCAAGTAAAAATCGACGGGAATCACTAAGTGATTCTCGCCGATTCGACGGGAATCATTAATGATTCTCGCCGAATCGTCGTAAATTTGTCTGTGATTCCCGCCGACTTTATCAGGCTGACTGTTTTCCTACAGGAATTCTGCCAAGGAAGAATCGACGGGAATCACCAAGTGATTCTCACCGACTTCGACGGGAATCGTTGTGATTCCCGCCGAATCGATGAGAATCAGGTTGCAGTCCTGCCGATTCCCACCGGCTGACAAGGTTCCCTACTAGAATTCGGCTAAGGCAAATTCGACGGTAATCGTGAGTGATTCCCGCCAACTTCGACGAGAATAATCAGCGATTCTCGCCGATTTTGCCTTAGGCAATTTTCGCCTGTTTGCTGGACCGAACCAGGAAGTCGTGCGCTGTTTCGGCCGGGGCTAGGGTTTTTACTTGTGGGCCCCACAACGATCTTTAGGGTTGGCTCGGGTATATATATATATGCTTATTTCGAACATCTACAGAAACTATTCACCCAAAATCCAACAGCCAACGTCGTGCCCTAGCAGATCGCGAAACACCGCCGATCGATATCGCCGCTCGCAAGATAGTCGTCGCCGCTGATATCAGAGGTCCTCTTTGATCTTCCGACGACAGGACCGAGGCAAGCCTAGCGTCTCACGCTTCTCTCTCGAGATCTCTTGTCTCTCGATTTGTTGAACAAGGATAGCTCTTCATTCCGAATCGATTGAGACGACTGATCCGATTGAGATCGTTGGTAGACCTTGCTTGCTTCGTCAAGAAGTTTGGATATACAAAGCATCGCCGCCGCATTCACTTGTCGCTGCCAATCTTGTCAAGATCCTCTCCAAGAGAGAACACCGGTCGTGGATTCTTCGTCTCCTTCAAGAAAGCTTCAACGAACGAAGAAGGACATCGGGATCTCCACAAGTTTGTTTGTATTTCTTGTACATTCAATTTTTGTTTTGTTGTAAAGGAATTTTTATTCCTAGTTGTAAGTGTTGGGTGCAACCCGTGGTGGAGGAGTAGTGACTCCTTCGATTGGAAGGGTTCCTTCCGTAGTGTGATGATTGGATTTCAATCCGGTTGGTGAAGTGTCTGAGTCGTCCCTTGGTGGGAGATAGGTCGAAGGGGGAGAGTGGACGTACCCAAATCGGGGAACCACTATAATTGCTTGTGTGCTTTTTTGTGCTGTGTTTGTTATTTGTGCAGGTTATTTTAAATTCCGCAAAAGACTGCACATCACCTATTCCCCCCCCCCCATAGGTGGATTTAGTTGACACTAAAGACTTTCAGCGGGTCTTAGGCTTCGACCAAAAAGACTTGTTTGCTCACGATGGTTGTCGTCCTGGGGGCAGTGGTGGATCGGGTTCACTGTGAATTTCCCCTAAGAGCACGGGGTGTGTGGTCGTGCGTGCCTACTCCTGTGGTGAAGTGTGCTTAAATTGTACTTTCACTATCATGTTTGGTTATACTAATGAAATGCAGGGAAGGAGCACTGCCGCCCCGATTGAGGGGCGGGGTCGTTATAATTTGGTCAGCTTTAGTTGACCATTGCCTTATTTTACCACCATTTGGTGGTTTGTTCGTTGCATGAACAAGTGAGCCTAGTGGCTAGTAGAGGGCTGAAGCCCTTGATGTTGTGCTGGCCCATGATGGCCAAAGCGAAATGTTTGCTTTATTATGCTCATGTGTGGTCGGTCTGCGTGCCGAAGTATGGAAAACATGTATTGTTTAAGTAAACTCTTGTAAGTCCCTAAGGCCGAGACTTTTGTGTATTTTTACTGTCATTCCTACTTTGGTTATTGTGGACATTGATACTTTGGTTTTTGGGTTCTCATAACTGTTTTAAAAATCTTCCGCTAGAATGCTCGGATGTAGGATGTGTGTTCCTTTGGTAGTAATTTGGTATTAATACGTAACTCCACTAACTGTCTGTGATATATGGCGTGGGGCCCCGGCCGGACCTTCTGTTATATTCCCTATAATGAATGGGGGTGTTACACTTCTTCTGCTTTTGTATCTCAAAATAACTATAGGGCTTAGGAAAGTATTTGTTGGGCTCAAGAGCATTTGGTGGTACTGCACCTAACTTTTTGTCTCTTCTGAATTTCCTCCTGACCTCTTCATTTCTTTCTAATTTTGTCTATTCTAAGGAGTTGTATAGCTTTCCCCTTTCAGTTTTCTTATCTTTGATTTGATCTCAGACAAACAATATGATAGTCCTTGAGTGAAGACTCCATTTTTCAAAGCCTGGCCTAGTTTCCATCTCTTCTTTATACCTTTTCTTACTGAGTCTAACCTCTTCCTCCTCTTCAGCAATAGACTTGCCTCTAGCTCTTGCTATCTAATCAGTAGTGGGGCTGAATGTAGGAATTTTAGCAGCAGTAGAGGGTTCAGCCAACTAAGCACCAACTTGATCATCATATTGATTTGCCCTCTGATCACTATATTGTTTATCATGCAGTCTTTCTGGAATAGGGGAAGGAACAACAGGAATATTATGTACACTGTTCAAGCCCCAATGAACCTCTGATTACATTGGTAACCCAACAACATTCTCAGTGTTGGCCTTGATCATTGCCTTCTCTTCTTTATGACTACTTCACTGACAGTTGCAGTCAGGGAGTCCTTTACTATAGAGAGTCTTTGATCCAGAAAGTTGATTCCCTTAGTGACATGGTTCTTAACCTCTAACATGTGATTATCCAGGCACTGAGTACAAGCATCATTCTCCTCTCCAGAGTTGTCTTAGGATTTTTCATTAGGAATTTCTGCACTTTATGGACCATTTTCATGTTGTTAGTTGTGTTGTTTTTATTTTCCATGATATCAAGCTGCTTCTTCCAGATTTCCTCAAGCTTGCTTTCAATGTAAGTTACAGTTGGGGCAGCTCTCATGAAGAATGACACTGTGTTGGACTTCAGCAGGTTAACTTCAAATCTAATGGACTTTATCTCAGTGGATATATCCTTTCTCAACTCCTTAATAAAATCATCAACAAAGTGTTCAAGTTGTATTCTATGGTCATTTAGTAGACCTTTGAGTTGTGCTAAGAAGGTGGTGGACATTTAATCACCCTGATGAGATGTCCCTTGGTCATATGCATCCTCATGCTCTTTCCTTGCCTCTTCCCTTATCTAAGAATCATCTCTCATATATTTAGAAGAGTGATCAGCAGCCTCACTCTTTGGCTCATCAATAGTAGGTTCACCATCCTCAGAAATTTCAATAACATTCTCATTTTCTTGAGCAGGGAGCTCAGCTGGAATCTCCCCTTTAGTCTCTGCATTCCCCATAGGAATTTGCTTATTTGTATCAACTATAGTTGGAGCATCTTCAATCATTTTATCAGGGACTCGCTCCCCCTCAACTTGAGGACAGAAAATAATCACTTCAGGACCTTCAGGAGTTTGAGCAATCCTGTTCTGCAGATTTTCAATTAAGGAATCTAGTTGTTCCTCAACTGATAGTTCTGTCTCTCCCACAATAGGTGCAACCATTTGGGAAGTCTCCCCCTCAATGTTTTCACAGATTCTGTCCACAATACCTTCAGTCACCATTTCATAAACCTCTGTTAGGATGTTATTTGATTAGGAGCAACTGACTTGGACAATCCTTGTTGTAGGTTCATAAGATATTGAAACTTGAGCACTCATATCTCTTCTTGTTTCCTTAGAAGAATCTGACAACTAAGGATCATATGGCTCTTCCTCATTGCTCTCAGAAGATATGCTTGCAGTGCTCTCTTCAGTCACTATGGCTGCTTTCTTTTTCTTATTAGAAGATTGTTGATGTGGGAGCAAGACTCTTTCCCACCTATCAAACATTTTTGAGTTCATCCTCTCATGTGATAGATCTTTATTCTTAGCCTTATGTTGAGGATCCCTGGAACAGTATTGTGTAAATACAAAGACAGTATTCTTCCTAGGTTTGGCTCTGGAATACACTCTACTATTCTGTCAAACAGTATCTTCCCCCAATCAGTTTTCTTGGATAGAATTATCTTTGACATCAGCACAAACATCTTTCTAGATATCTTGTCATGGGACCCTATCTTGCAGATCAGAGCTTTCCCAACGACATCTGCAAAAAACTTTCCTTTGAGATTTAGTTCTTTTCTCAAGACTGATCCAATGGCGTGCTTAGAAATCCCACACCACTTCAGGGCAGATTTTACATCATTTTGATATAGTTCATCTTCTTCATCAGACGGCCTAAACTTGGGCAAATGCATGACTTTGCTCGATCGTTTGGGAGTGATATTGATTTTATGCCCACTGATGGGAGATTTGATTTTATTTGAGGATGAGTCGACATTGACATTGCAAAGTTCAAGCACATCTCTCTTTTATAGCAAGCTTAGATCTAACAGAATGTATTCTAGGTCAGCGACCTGCAGTAGATGGAGAATGAGTTGTACCTCCTCTGGTGCATTCTTGAAGCCATTTCTCACTAACTCTGAACCCTCGAACAGGAATTCCATTCCTTTCGGCGCCATGAATCCTTTGAAATTCTGTAGATTTCTCGAGCTTTCGTCGCAGGGAGGCAGAAAGATGAAATGGCTAGGAATAATGTATTTTATTCTAAGCGCACGCACTTTTATTTATACTTACCACTTATTTGAGAATGTGGAGAGGCACGTACATGTTATGTTAATCACGAAAAGATCAACGGATGAGAATAATCTCGTGAGATAGCCACAATCAGAAGTCCCTGGGAGAATTCGTCGAGTGGTCTTGATGCACTCGACGCTCCCGACACTTGAAGTTTTCTCAGCGCACTCGACACCTAGACACTTGGACTCAGCACACTCGACACCTAGACATTTCGACTCAGCGCACTCGAAGCCTGATGTTGTCTCAGCACACTTGACGCCTGAACACTTAGACCATGTCTACTTTGAAATCTTGCAAGAGACAATTTTGCTTGCACCACATATGCATGAAAACACTGAAGCTATACTAAGTTCAACATTCCCAAATCAATTTTGAAGGTGTTGAACTTGGCTTTATCTAGTGGCTTAGTGAAAATATCAGCCACCTGTTTGTCTGCAGGGACAAACTCAAGACAAATATCTTATTTTTCCACATGATCCCTAATAAAGTGATATCTAATCTTAATATGCTTTGTCCTGCTATGAGACACAGAATTCCAAGCAATAGAGATTACACTAAAAGAATCACAAAACATTAGAGTTCTACTTAGCTTGAGATTATAATTTTGTAGCTGATGCTGAATCTGTAGTAGCTGTGCACCGCAATAACCAGCTGAGATGTACTCTGATTCAGCTATTGAGATGGCAATACTTGTTTGTTTCTTGCTGCTCTAACAAACCAATCTTCTTCCTAAAAATTGACAGGTGCCTGAGGTGTTTTTACTGTCTTCTCTGCAACCTGCAAAGTCTGCATCTGAATACCTAATTATTTCAAAGTCATTATTCTTATGGTACCATAGACCAAGATCAGGTGTACCCTTAAGGTATCTCAAATTCTTTTTGCTGCAAAATAATAAGATTCCTTAGGGCTAGCCTGGTATCTAGCACAAACACATGTAGCACACATAATGTCTGACATACTTGTAGTAAGGTAGAGGAGGGAGCCAATTATGCCTATATATAAGGTTTCATCAATAGGTTTCCCTGTTTCATCCTTGTTATTGACACATTTGACCCTATATGACTTTTCATTGTGGAGGCACTCTCTATTCCAAATTTTGTAATTAACTCCTTAGTAAACTTAGACTGAGATATGGATAGACCATCCTCTGACTATCTAACTTGGAGGCCCAAGAAATACTTGAGTTCACCCATACTGCTCATCTCAAACTTCCCTTACATAAGCTTAGCAAACTTCTTGTAGAGGTCATCATCAGTAGACCTAAATATTATGTCATCTGCATAAATTTGGACTAGAATGATCTTACCCTTTACTTCCCTAAGGAATAATATCTTTTCTATCTTTCCCCTTGAAAATTTGTTATCATTGAGAAAGCTAGACATGATTTCATACCATGCCCTGGGGGCTTGCTTTAACCCTTACAAAGCTTTTCTAAGCTTAAATACATAATCAGGAAAGTTAGAGTTAATAAAATCTGAGAGTTGCTCAACATAGACCTCCTCTTTTAGGTCATAATTTAGGAAAGCTGACTTTACATCCATTTGGTAGATCTTGAATCATTTATGTGCACCATATGCAAGGAATAGTCTTATAGCTTCCAATTTAGCTATTGGTGCAAAGGTTTGATCAAAATCAATACTTTCCTCTTATTTGTATCCCTTGGCAACCAGTCTAGCTTTATTCTTGATTATAACACAATTATCATTAAGTTTATTCCTATAGATCCACTTGGTTCCAATGATGTTATGTTTGTGTGGACTGGGAACCAGCTTCTAGACTTTGCATCTCTTGAACTGGTTCAATTCTTCTTCCATAGCCACAATCCAAAATGGGTCTATGTTGGCATATTCAAACTTTTTAGGTTCAACCTGAGACAGGAAGCTATAGTATATAGCAATATTGAGGCTCTTGCTCCTTGTTGTAACCCCTTGGCTAACATCACCTATGATTTGATCTCTTGGATGATCCCTCAAATGTTTGACAGCTGCTGGCAATCTATTCTCAGCATCTTGAACTTCAATAGCTGGATCCTACTGGTCTTCACCCATATCCTGTGCACTTTGTCCTTCTTCAGGAATGCACACACCATCATCTTCCTCTTGGGCAGTAAGAGGAGTATCCTTGATGGTTATTTTATCCATCTTCAAGTCCACACTTGCAGAGCTAGGCAACTCACTGTTAATCATAGATGTTTCATCAAACACAATATTTACAGACTCTTCTACAACTTGATTTTTCAAGTTGTAGACTCTATAGGCTTTTCTATGATTATTATACCCAACAAAGATTCCTTCATATAATTTGGTAGCAAACTTAGTCGAGTAGTATTTCCCATTATTGAGCACAAAACACTTACTTCAAAAGATCCTAAGATAAGCTAGATTTGGTTTTCTGCCTTTCATTATCTCATAGGGAGTCTTCTTGTGATACTTGTTGATAGAAGCTCTATTCAGGACATGACAAGTAGTGTTCACTGTCTCAGCCCAGAAGTATTCTGGGAGAGAGGTGTCACTGAGTAGTGTCCTATCAGCTTCTATGAGAATTCTATTTTTTCCTCTCAGCAATCCCATTTTACTAGGGTATTCTTAGAGAATAAAACTCTTGATTAATCCCTTATTATTCACAGAACTTTTTCATTTCTTCAGAATAAAATTCAGTACCTTGGTCACTTCTGATTTTGAACACAAAACTATTCTTTTCATTATGAATTTGCCAAACAAAGGCACAAAATGTTAAGGGTTTCAGACATTCTCTTTATAAAGACAACCCAAGCAAATCTGGAATAGTCATCAACTATCACAAGTGTATAGACTTTCCTATCAAGACTATGAACTGGCAGAGGACCAAACAAGTCCATATGCAAGAGGTAAAAACACCTCTCAAAATCCGTGTTCCCAATGCTTTTAAAGGATGCTTTTGCGGAGCAAATTCCCTCTTTGGTGCATCTTAAATTGGGTTCATTTCTGACTAGCCCTTTACTGAAGAGCTTGCAAATTGTCTTGTAGTTCAATTGAGCAAGCCTCTTATGCCAGTACACACAATAAGAGACTTTATCATTTGATACCAAACATACTGGTGAGTCTGTACTTAAACATAAGAAGTTTAAACAATAAATATTTCCACTCCTAGTGCTTGTCAAAATGACCTCTTGGTCACTTGATCTTTTGATCAGACACTCATCCTTGTGGAAGACAATGACATAGCCAATATCACATAGTTGGCTTATGCTAATCAGATTGTGTTGCAATCCTTCCACATAAGCTACCTTTATGATGGAGACTATCATGGGTGATCATACCATAGCCCTTAGTGACTCCTCTATCTGAACCTCCAAAGATCACCTTAGGTCCATTCCTCACAGGAGCGTAATCCTTAAGGTGACTCTTTGTTCTAATCATGTGTCTAGAACAACCACTATCCAAATATCATATTGGCATTGTATGGGCACTTGGACTATCATGCAAACACATATTAGTTTACCTTAGGAACCCAAAAGGGATTGGGTCCTTGGTTCTTGTTAGCTTTAAAATGCACATGTCTACTGAAAGTGAGGGTAAGATCTATCTTCACTCTAGAGGGGGGGGGGTGAATAGAGTATTTTAAAATAATTTACAATTAAAACTGTAAAGTAGTGGAAGACTTAATTTACTTATATGTGTAATGTGCTAGCAGAAAGGTAAACACTAAAGCAGTAAGAAAACAGAAACACACAGCACACAGCAAAGCAAAAAGCACAGTAAACCAGATGACACAAGGAGCTATAGTGGTTCCCCAATAACCTGGGAACATCCACTCTTCTACCACCCTAGGTAGGAATCCACTGCAGTAATAGTTGATCAGGTGTCTTGGGCACCAATGAGCTTTTGATAAGGTGCTCAAAAACCAAAACTAGATTTTTTGATAAGGTGTCTTGCCACCACTGAGTTTTGACAAGGTCTCAGAAACCAGCCACAAAACTTTTGAAGGGAGTTTTGAGAAACCCTTTTACAGGAGAGAAGAAAAAGAAAATAAGTTGAGTTGTTCTTCTCTGTCAACAATCTGAGAGAAGACAAGTGGAAGATATTGTCAAAGCTCCCCCTGAGATCTGTAAGGGTTCAGGAAGATGAGCTTTACTTAGGGTGATAGGCCTTCAATTGCTTCAGATCTCCAGCAAAGGATGATTTCAGCAGATGCTGAAATGTGTGATGTTTGGAGTCCTTGATAATGAAGCTTTTGAACACTTGAAGCTTGAAGGAGTAAAAAGGCAGATGATCTCCTTCACAATTATGTTCCTTGTGTTCTTGAAGAATTCTTACTCAGTAATTCTGTAAGTTTTTTTCTACTGAATCTATTCTCAGAAGATGAATTCTTGATTAGTGAATTTCTTGTTCTATCTTCTATATATCTTTTTCAAATCTTGTCTGTGATATATTCAGAATAATTCTCTAGGTAGTATATCAAATCCTGACTTTAGATGGCCGTTATTCAGTCATAAATGACTTCCATAATTGACAACTGTCTCTGGGGAAAGTCATAAGTAACATTCCAATTATTCTTCCTTGAAACTTGCACCAGATTGCTTGAAACGGCTACATAATCCTGATAGTTTTACTTTCAAGACTACCTAAATACCTAGAGGGGGGTGAATAGGTTCTAAAGCTTGTTCTCACTTTTAGGCAGAATATAATAACTGAATTAAATCACACAGCACAGCAATCACAGAAATTTATACAACACAGATTGCACACAGTTTTATAGTGGTTCCCCAAGGTCTGGGTACATCCACTTTCCCCCTTCACCTATCTAGCAGTGTGCTAGATTCGGCTAACCTTCCTCTTTAACTCAGATCAGCAGATCCTACAGCTCAGAACCTGGAAAGGTTCCTACAACTCAGAACCCAGAATGGTTCCTACAACTCAAGCTCAACAGCCCTACCTCAGCCTTGACACAAGGCCTACAACTCAGAGAAAAACTTTCTCCTACACTCAAGCAATAGCCCTACCACTCAGAGATCAACTCTCCTACACTCAGCTTTTATAACATAGGCTTACAACTCAGATCTATATTGATAGACCCTACAGAAATTAGAAAAGAGTTTGTATTATCTTGTCTTTGATGAGAGAGAAAAGGAAAAGACAGTTCTTGATCAGCTGATGAATGAAATCAACTGAAACTGAGCTTTCTTCAAAGCTTCTTGAATCTGAACTTAGCTGAGTTGATTTCCCAAACAGCTTCTTGAGAAACCAGTGATGACTTCCTTCTTCTTCTTCAAGTGGATGGATCCCTCTCTATCCAACACCTTTGATAATACTTCTGAATTCTTGATAGAACTCTTCTTAGACAGATCCTGAGATCGTCTTCTTAGATCTTCTGATGAAGATCTTCTTCCGAGCCTAGCACTTTCTTGATTTGATTCTTCAATCAGTTTGTATGTTTGTTGCTCTCAAAATCAAATCCTTATATCGCCTTCTGAATCTGTCTATTTATAGACCTTCTTCATGGTAACCGGCTGATCCGGTTTCTAACTGTCTTCTGATAAGTCTGACAGCTTCAGTTAACCTGTTGCAACCCATAGCTGTCAAATCTTCAAACAGATCCTGTGCCTTTGTCTTGGACAGCAAAGTATCGAGACTGACTGTCAGAAAGTGTCGAGACCAACTGTCTATATATGTCGACACAAGTAACTTAGGTGTCGACTGGTTTGCCTTTAAGTCGACTCAGCTTCTTCAGAACTTCATCTTGAGAATGAGTCGACACTGAGAATTTGTGTCGACTCAAGTACTTCATCTTTCTTCAGGAAATGACTTGGTCTAGACTTGCAGTGTGTCGACACAAGTCCTGTGTGTCGACACAGTTGTTATAGATTCAGAACATAGTATGTGTCGAGACTGCCTTCAGGTGTTGACACAGCTTTTGTCGACTCTGCCAATATGTGTCGACTCTGTCTTCTGGTGTCGACACTACTATCGTCGACCCTGCCAATATGTGTCGACTCTGCCTCAAAGTGTTGACACTGCCTTCTGGTGTCGACTCTGCCTCAATGTGTCGACACAGCTTCCCAGTGTTGATACAGCTGTTGTCGACTCTACTTCTATAAGTCGACACTGCTTCTCAGTGTCGACATAGTTGAGATCGACTATACTTCTGTGAGTCAACACTGCTTCCCAGTGTCGACATAAATGTGGTCGACTATTTTTCTCTGTGTCGACACAGTCTTCTTCAAGTGTCGACACAATTCTTCTGAAGTGTCGACATAGCTTTTTCTGGTGTCGACACATGGACTTAGAATAATTTCCTGTACTTTTAGTACTTTCTTAATCTGTACATGTCAACTCAAAATAACATCAAATACACCTTGATGTATATCATAAAACTAAGTTAGGCTTCTTCAAATCAGGTACACATTTTCCAATGTACCCAACAATCTCCCCCTATTTGGAGAAGTCATAACCCTTTTAGCTCATGATATACACCATTTAAAAAATATAATATGATGATGTATATAAGCATGACATTACAGGAATACTTTAATAAACAAAACATACAGCAAATTCATCACAGAATAAAGATGAACATTAATAAATGATTACAGAATAATGTTTTGTTTATAACTTGGAAATGTTTGTTACAGATGTTTATATTGAATGACTTAACAAAACATTACAAAAACAATTGAAAGGACTGGTAAGTTTAAGCTAAGACTGATCAGGCTCTCTTATGACAATTCCTTTGCCAGATTGAATTTGAGCCTTCACAGCTGGTTCAGCAACCTCAGCAGGCTTCTTGCCTTTCAGATCAGCTTTCTTCTGAGCTTCTTCCTTAAGCCTTTGCCTCTCAAAGTAGTGAAAGGGCTTTGGAAAATATTTGCTTGGCTCCTGAGCATCTGGTGGTAGCCTCCCCATCTTGGCTTTTCTTCTATATTGAACTATAGCCTCCTGCCTAGCTTCATACTTTTGCCATTCAATCTCATTATACCACTTTCCTCTTTCCTGGACTTGATCCTTTACAGCCTTCCATGCTGTCAGTATAATGTTTCTTAAAGTGGGACTCCATTGCTCAAAGTCAGGCCTAAGTTCAGCTTGCTCTCTAAATCTTTTCTTAGACAGTAGAGCATCTTGTTGTTCTTTCAAACTTGCATCAGGCTTATCAACTTTCTCAATAACAACATTTGTAACCTCCTGTGGAGGACTATACATAGCCTGTACTTGCTGATTAATCATATCAAAATCTGCAGGGGGGTAAATTACTTGGGCAACCTCATGTTGATTGCCTTCAAGTAAACCTTGTTGAATTCCTGAGTCAGCCACCATATCATCATCACATAAAGGTGGATATCCCAATGTGGCTCGAATACTATTAGTCACCCATTTGGTGTGTTCGGAGCCAGCATGAACTAATAATTTCTCCCCCTTTAGGACTTCTCTTTCAATATGGTCTCTGAGATCATCCTTCTGAAATCTGATCTGGCCATTAAGATAACACACCCTCTTTAAAATATGGTTTCAACTTTTGAAGCTTAGTAGATATCTCTGTCTGAGAGGTTGTGATAGCAGTTTGAACTGAAGTGATAGCCTCCTTGAATTTCTGATCATACACTTCCATTTCTTTAGCTCTTGCAGCAGACAGTCCTGCAGCAGTATCTACTACCTTACTGAGAATCTCATGGTGAGATTCAGCCAGATTATCATTCATCCTCAGCTGATTTTCCAAAACATAACCTTGCTTCAAGGCAATATCATCTACTTTAGTAAGAATGGACTGCTGTTGTTTAGCCAAAAATACTACAGCATTACCTCCCTTATGGAAGCAATCTGTCATTTCCTTTTTATTCATATTTATCTCAAATCTGATAGATTTAATATCTTGAGCCAAGTCAAACTGAAGTGACTTATTATTCTCATCAACATATTTCTCTAAAGCTACTCTTTGTTCATTCAGCTTCATCTGCAAATCTACCATGAACTTGTTGTAATTAAATCCAGATGGAGATTGGTGATCTGTGGTCTATAGTGCTTGCTTATAGCTTTTGCTCCTTCTCTTGAAGACAATAAGTTTCCTCTTCTTAGCCATTCTGGCTTCTTCATTCTCAGAATCTGATGAGCTTTCTATCTGAACTCTTTCAGGAGGAGGAGGAGGAATGTCTGTCTCAGTGATATGTTATTCATCCTCAACATTCACAGACTCCCCCCACAACAACTTGCTCCTCCTCAATTTCTTGTTCCTTTTCAACTTCTTGCTCTATCTCAATTGCTTGCTCTATCTCCATGTCTAGTGCCTTCTCAATGTCTTGTTCCTCCTCTACTTTATCAGTAGCAATTTCAACATTAGGAAACAACTCATCTAGAGTGTATTCCTTCTGAGCTTGAACAGAAGATGAATCATCTAGATCAGCTATATTCAGATCTTATGGTAGGTTTTCCCTTTCTACCTCTTGGACTTGTTCAAAAATTTTCTCCCTCTGCACTTGTTCAGTATGGGGAATGTCCTGAGCAGGAGAATGATCTTGCTCCCCATGCACCTGTGCAGGATCAGTAATATCCTGAGCAGGAGAATGAACTTTCTCCCCCTGCTCTTATGCAGGTAATGTTTCTTTCTGAGCTGGAGTAGATCTAGTCAGGTCCTTAGCTGGTTCTCTAACTTGTTCTTCTTGATGCTGCTCAGTACCTTGTTCATGACCTGGGGATTTCTCAGGTGAATCCTGCATGTCCACCTCAGGCATCTCTTTGGATAGAACTCTATCCCATCTTGAGAATAATCTTATATCCATCTTTCTCATGTGATTAATCTTAGTCCCAGGAAGTTGTTGCATAACTTCTGGGATGACTCCAGTCAGGTATAAACTCACAATCCTAGCCAGATTTGGCTTCTTAAGTCCTTCCTTGATCTTATCAAATACAACTGCTGACCAGTCAGTTGGAATTTTGAAAACAATTCTTGTCATAAGGCAGAACATATAGGTTGAGACCCTTTCATGTCCTCCAGGTTTGCACAAGATCACCTTTCCAACTATCTCAGACAGAAATTTGCCCTAGTGATTCATTTCTTTTCTATTGAAGGCTGCTCCAATCTTTATGGTTGGATCCAACCCACACCATTGGAGAGCCTCCCTTGTCTTAGAGGCTGGAACCTCTTCTTCATTCTCAATGCTTGGCAAGTGAAGAATTTGTCTTAAACTCCGTAGAGTAAGTTTGACCTTGGTGCCATGAGCTGTGGATTTAATCTTGAGTCCAGAAGAATCCACCGATGCAGAAGTGTAAAATTCAAGTACCTCCTTCTTCCAGATCTTCGTTGGTTCAAAAACCAGAAATTCCAATCCATTTTCAGCAATAAGGGAAATCACTTGTTTGAATTCTGGTGCGGCGGTGTCGAACGCAGCCCTAACCAGCTCATATCCTTCATTCACGTTATCTTCAACCTTAGGCGCCATTGAATCAGTCGAGAAGGCTTGAGAGAAGGAGAGAGAATGTCGACACAGGGATTTCGAAAACCTTGTGAGCGTGTCGACAGAATACGTTGTTGACCTATTTATACCCTCTAAAGAAAGAAGATCAAAAGTCGGGCAAAAACAATCTAAATGTGTCGACATAGATGGAATGTGTCGACACAAACTTCTATTGTCTCGACAAACAATTCTGTCTACTATGTGTCGACACCAATTGAGGATATGTCGACACCTGAGATAGATAATAGAGCATCAGAAATTCTGTGTCGACTCTTTGTTCAAGTGTCGACACAAAATCTGTAAGTGTTGACACCAATGTTCTGGTGAAGTCGACACTATATTTCTGGATGAGTCAACTATTTGACCCTTAAGTGCCGACACATATTCTTTGTGTCGACACAATTTCTCTGACTAGTCGACCAGACTTCACTGAGTCGACACCTTATCACTATAAGTGTCGACACCATTTTACTTAGCCAATATTTGTTTGTTTTTTTTTTCAATACCACTTGATATCACTTGATATCACTTGAAAGTTTGTTGATAAACTAATTAATGGTCAGCATGCCTAAGTCAATTTTAAATTTATTGAATTTTGTTTCATCCAGTGGCTTAGTAAATACATCTGCTATTTGATAATCTGTTTTAACAAATTCCAATGAGATGTCTTCTCTTTCTACGTGCTCTCTAAGAAAATGGTATTTAATTACTATATGCTTAGTTCTACTATGAGAAACAGGATTATTAGCAATAGAAATAGCACTCTTAGAATCACACAATAAAGGTGTTCTACTTACTTGAATACCATAATCTTTCAATTGATGTTGTATCAACAATAGCTGTGCACAGGAGCTTCCAGCAGTAACATATTCTGACTCAGCTGTGGATATTGCCACACTGGTCTGCTTCTTACTGCTCCATGATATCAGTCTTCCTCCCAAGAATTGACAAGTACTTGTAGTACTCTTTCTATCCTCTCTACAGCCTGCAAAATCTGTATCTGAATAACCTGTTAGTAGAAAATCTCTATTCCTAGGGTACCAAAGGCCTAGATTAGTTGTGCCCTTAAGATATCTCAGAATCCTTTTTACGGCAGTATAATGAGATTCTTTAGGGCAGGCTTGGTACCTAGCACAGATACATGTAGCATACATAATATCTGGTCTACTAGCAGTGAGATATAGTAGAAAGCCAACTATTCCTCTATACAAAGATTCATCAATAGGTTTACCTGCATCATCTTTGCATATAGGCATACTTGTTCCCATAGGAGTTCTCATGGTGGAGGATGACTTCATACCATACTTCTTAATTAATTCCTTGGTGAACTTAGACTGGGATATGGACAAGCCATCTTCAGTTTGTCTTACTTGGAGTCCCAAGAAGAACATAAGTTCCCCCATACTGCTCATCTCAAACTTCCCTTGCATAAGTTTGGCAAACTTTTTGCAAAGGTTGTTCTCAGTAGATCCAAAGATTATGTCATCTACATAGATCTGTACTAAGATGATCTTACCTTTAGATTCCCTAAGGAATAGAGTTTTATCTATTTTCCCTCTTGAGAATTTGTTCTCAATAAGGAAAGTAGACAGAGTTTCATACCAAGCCCTTGGGGCTTGCTTTAACCCATACAAAGCTTTCCTAAGCCTATAAACATAATCAGGTTTAAGAGGATTTACAAAACCTGATGGCTGCTCTACATAGACTTCCTCTTTTAAATCACCATTCAGGAATGCTGATTTCACATCCATCTGGTACACTTTAAAGTCTTGATATGCTGCATAGGCAAGGAACATTCTGATTGCCTCCAGCCTTGCTACTGGGGCAAATGTTTGATCAAAGTCAATCCCTTCTTCCTGCCTGTATCCATTAGCAACCAACCTAGCTTTGTTCTTCACAATTATTCCACTCTCATTCAACTTGTTCCTATAGATCCATTTTGTGCCAATTATATTATGGCCTTTTGGTTTAGGAACAAGCTCCCAGACATTGCACCTTCTGAATTGATTCAGCTCCTCTTGCATAGCATCAATCCAGTGTTGGTCTTGGATGACTTCTTCAAACTTCTTAGGCTCCATTTGAGATAGGAAACTTGAATGCAAAACTGTGCTCAGATTTCTGCTTCTAGTCTGCACTCTCTGTCTTGGATCACCTATAATCTGATTAGCTGGATGATCTTTAAGATGTCTTGTAGCTGGAGGAAGGTTTCCTTCAGGTTGAACATCTCTAGCTCCTTCATTATGTTGTACCTCCTGGTTTTCATCAGCTTCTAAAGAGTCTTGTACTCCCCCTGGACAGTAGCCTTCATTTTCCAATGCTCCATCTTCCTTTGATGTTTCTGCAATGGAAAGCTTGTCCATCCTTTGGCTTATACCTGTTGAATCATTTGATCTACAAGACAACTCACAGTTGATTAATCTTGTTTCATCAAATACAACATGAACAAACTCCTCTACAACTTGATTAGTCAAGTTGAAGACACTATAGGCCTTACTATTTATATTGTACCCAACAAATATCCCTTCCTGGGATTTGGCAGCAAACTTAGTCAAATATGACTTGCCATTGTTAAGTATATAGCACTTGCAACCAAAGATCCTGAAGTAGGATAGATTTGGTTTTCTACCTTTCATAATCTCATAGGGAGTCATTTTGTGGCCCTTGGTGATAGAAGCCCTATTGATTACATGACATGCAGTATTTACTGCCTCAGCCCAGAAATATTCCGGAAGAGAGGTGTCACTCAATAGTGTTCTACCAGCTTTAATTAATGTTCTATTTTTTCTTTCAGCAATTTCATTTTGCTGAGGTGTTCTGGGTGAGGAGAACTCTTGGAGAATCCCAAAGTCTTCACATAATTTTGTCATACTTTCAGATTGAAATTCAGTGCCATGGTCACTTCTGATTTTGACCACTGTACTGTTCAGTTCATTCTGAATTTGCTTTACAAAACTAAGTAAGACACTTGGGGTTTCTGATTTCTGTCTCAGAAAGAACACCCATGTAAATCTAGAATAGTCATCTACAACCACAAAAGTGTAGACCTTCCTACCTAGACTATGAACTGGCATAGGACCAAAAAGATCCATATGCAAGAGGTATAAGCACCTCACAGAATCCTTGTTTTCAAGGCTATGAAAGGAGGATTTAGTCTGCTTGCCCTTTTGACAGGCTGAACATATCCCTTCCTTTATGCACTTAACTTGAGGACCATTCCTCACTAACTCTTTGCTAAAGAGTTGGTCAATTGTCTTGTAATTAAGATGAGCCAATCTCTTGTGCCACTTGACACAAAGAGATGCATTATCATCAGCTACAAGACATATGGGAGAAGCCTTATTCTCACATACAAAATTAAGACAATATACATTTCTCTTCCTATACCCAGTCAAAATGATCTCTTGATCACTTGATCTTTTGATATGACATCCATCCTTAACAAATGAAATGTCATATCCTAAATCACTCAGCTGGCTTATGCTTATCAGATTGTGTTTCAAACCTTGTACATAAGCCACTTGGGTAATAGTAATTAGGTTAGAAGAAATGTTACCAAACCCTTTGATGACTCCTCTTTCAGATCCACCAAAGATTACTTTAGGTCCATCTTTGACAGATGTGTATTCCTTCAGTAGCCCCTTTGTTCCAGTCATGTGCCTGGAACATCCACTGTCCAAGTACCATATAGGGGCATGGCAACTTGGACTCACCTGCAATACAGATTTACTTTCCCTTAGAACCCAAGTAAGTCTTAGGTCCTTGGTTCAGGTTAGCACCAACAAAACTACCAGGAACTCTTCTAACTGGTAGACTACTATTCTTCCTAACACTTGTGTTATGCCAGCAGTCAAAGGAAAAATGCCCTCTCTTGCCACAACACCAACATTCAAACTTATTGTATCTAGATCTAGATACACCCTTGACAAAAGAATTTCTGTCCAATGCTGGTGCTGCTGCAGCTTCACCCACAGATTTCTTATAACCATGAGGTTTATGAACATGGGTAGACCTGTTGGCATTTACACCCTTGTTTATTAGAACATTAGCCTTAATATGATCATGAATATTCTCAAGATCATATTGGTTAGAAGGCACTTGCACCTTTCTAAACTTAATAGGGACTGAAAGGTTTAGTGGCTGGGCAGGAGCTTTGCCTTTTCTCTTGAATAGGGCAGCCCTGGGGTTACCTTTGAACCCTAATCCTGCCTTACCCTTTTGAGCCACAAACTCATCTATCAAGGGTAAGACAGATTTTGGCTTTGAGTAACTAGCCACTAAATCTTTCTCTATTCTTAGTCTGGCCTCCAGACTCTTAATTTGATCATTGTTATATTTGATTGTCCCCATCTGAATATAGGTTATATTTTTCAGTTTGGCAATCTCATTTAACTTTTGATCCATTACTTTTTAAAACTTAGTTGCAGCAACCTTAAGATCAGCAATTTCCTGAGCCTGAATTTTGACTAGGTTCTTGATTTTCTTAAAAGCCTGCAACAAGTCCCCATACTTATCTATCAACTGATAGACATCACCTTCAGATTCAGATCCATCTACATCACTTGATGCAGATGTAGCTGATTCTGCACTAGTACTACAAACTGAATTTATAGAAGGACAATATACCTTACTAGGACCAGACTGATTCCGGCACATGTCTTCTTCTGATCCAGCCATCAGTCCCATGCACTGATGATCCTCTTGTTCATAGATGGAGTCTAGCAATTGCATGAACTCCTCTTCTTCAGTAGCAGCATATAGTCCAATATATGCTTCAGCTTCAGATTCTGACTCTGAAGTTGATTGATCTGTTAGGCTCTTTTCCTTCTTTGCAACAAAGGATTTCTCCTTCTTGCCTTTCTGATGAGTCTTCTTCTTGTCTAATGACTCCTTTCTCTTATCAGGACAATCAGCCACTACATGTCCAGGCCTGTTGCAGCAATAACAGACTATCTTTGATGTAGTGGCCTTGCTGGGCTTTGTTCTGCTCTTCTCTTTCCTTGATGACTTTTTCTTCTGATAATAGTCATCAACTTGCTGTGATGTGGAGGGCCTAGACTTCCACTGCTTCTTCTTTAAGAATCTCTGAAACTGTCTTGTAAATGCAGCAAAATCTGCATCTGAGTCACTACTTTCTGAAACCTGATTGTCTGAAATATCTGAGTTAACTTCAGCAACCTCTTTAGGAGGAGATGGAGATATCCTCCTATTATTTTTAGTGGCTTCTGCCTTGAAGGCCACAGATTTTTCTCTATGCTCACCTTTTCAATTCTTTTCTTCCTCCTTCCTCACCATTAATTGCATTTCATAAGATAGTAACTTTCCAAACAAGGTTGGAGGAGAAATTTCATCCAGTTTAGCCACTTCTCTTATGGCACAGATCTTGGTGTCCCAATCCTTTGTCAAGGATCTTAAGAATTTGTCATTCAGTTCATAGGTACTGAAGACTCTTCCATAGGATATTAATTCATTCACTATTCTGTAGAATTTCTTATAGCATTCAGTTATGCTATCAGATTTTCCTTGTCTGAAACTTTCATACTCTTGGTTGAGCATAGACTTCCTATCCTGTCTTACTTCTTCAGAACCCTCCATGTAGACAATCAAGGTGTCCCAGATTTCTTTGGAGGTTTTGCAGTGAATCAGATTTTGGAATGTAGAATCATCTATGGCACTTACAATAATGTTCTGTGCTCTTTTATCCATGGTTGCCAAAATGATTTCATCCTTTGTCATTTCTGAATAACTCTTTGGAGTTTGGATATTTACATCAAGAACTGATACCTTCATTGGAATGAAGGGGCCTTCCTGTACTGTAATGTATATCCTTGGGTCAGAAGCCTCCATGAACAATCTCACCCTTTCTTTCCAAATTCCAAAGATTTCTTTTCTACAAATTGGTAATTTCATTAACCCTAACTCCTTGTGATTCTCTCCAGAACCCATTTTTTTGAATCTTGATTCTGCCTTAGGGATCTTACTCAAAATGTTAAGTCCTTATTTGAGTAACCTCCCTCTGATACCACTTGATAGTTTTACTTTCAAGACTACCTAAACACCTAGAGGAGGGGGTGAATAGGTTCTAAAGCTTGTTCTCACTTTTAGGCAGAATATAATAACTGAATTAAATCACACAACACAGCAATCACAGAAATTTATACAATACATATTGCACACAATTTTATAGTGGTTCCCCAAGGTCTGGGTACATCCACTTTCCCCCTTCACCTATCTAGCAGTGTGCTAGATTCGGCCAACCTTCCTCTTTAACTCAGATCAGCAGATCCTACAGCTCAGAACCTGGAAAGGTTCCTACAACTCAGAACCCAGAATGGTTCCTACAACTCAGGCTCAATAGCCCTACCTCAGCCTTGACACAAGGCCTACAACTCAGAGAAAAACTTTCTCATACACTCAGGCAACAGCCCTACCACTCAAAGATCAACTCTCCTACACTCAGCCTTTATAACATAGGCTTACAACTCAGATCTATATTGATAGACCCTATAGAAATTAGAAAAGAGTTTGTATTATCTTGCCCTTGATGAGAGAGAAAAGGACAAGACAGTTCTTGATCAGCTGAAGAATGAAATCAACTGAAACTGAGCTTTCTTCAAAGCTTCTTGAATCTGAACTTAGCTGAGTTGATTTTCCAAACAGCTTCTTGAGAAACCAGTGACGGCTTCCTTCTTCTTCTTCAAGTGGCTGGATCCCTCTCTATCCAACACCTTTGATGATACTTCTGAATTCTTGATAGAACTCTTCTTAGACAGATCCTGAGATCGTCTTCTTAGATCTTCTGATGAAGATCTTCTTCCGAGCCTTGCACTTTCTTGATTTGATTCTTCAATCAGTTTGTATGTTTGTTGCTCTCAAAATCAAATCCTTATATCGTCTTCTGAATCTGTCCATTTATAGACCTTCTTCATGGTAACCGGCTGATCCGGTTTCTAACTGTCTTCTGACAAGTCTGACAGCTTCAGTTAACCTGTTGCAACCCACAGCTGTCAAATCTTCAAACAGATCCTATGCCTTTGTCTTGGACAGCAAAGTGTCGAGACTGACTGTCAGAAAGTGTCGAGACCAACTGTCTATATGTATCGACACAAGTAACTTAGGTGTCGACACAGCCTTTGATGATGTCGACTGGTTTGCCTTTAAGTCGACTCAGCTTCTTCAGAACTTCATCTTGAGAATGAGTCGACACTGAGAATTTGTGTCGACTCAAGCACTTCATCATTCTTCAGGAAATGACTTGGTCTAGACTTGCAGTGTGTCGACACAAGTCCTGTGTGTCGACACAGTTGTTATAGATTCAGAACATAGTATGTGTCGACACTGCCTTCAGGTGTCGACACAGCTTTTGTCGACTCTGCCAATATGTGTCGACTCTGTCTTCTAGTGTCGACACTACTATCGTCGACCCTGCCAATATGTGTCGACTCTGCCTCAAAGTGTTGACACTGCCTTCTGGTGTCGACTCTGCCTCAATGTGTCGACACAACTTCCCAGTGTTGATACAGCTATTGTCGACTCTACTTCTGTAAGTCGACACTGCTTCCCAGTGTCGACATAGTTGAGATCGACTATACTTCTGTGAGTCGACACTGCTTCCCAGTGTCGACATAAATGTGGTCGACTATTTTTCTCTGTGTCGACACAGTCTTCTTCAAGTGTCGACATAATTCTTCTGAAGTGTCGACATAGCTTTTTTTGGTGTCGACACATGGACTTAGAATAATTTCCTGTACTTTTAGTTCTTTCTTAATCTGCACATGTTAACTCAAAATAACATCAAATACACCTTGATGTATATCATAAAGCTAAGTTAGGCTTCTTCAAATCAGGTACACATTTTCTAATGTACCCAACAAATCATTTGTCATAAATGCTGAAAATAAATCTGTTTTAATTCCATAAATATCTTGAATTTGAATTCTGAAAACGTCGACCTCTCAGAAAAATCGTCGACCTGAGCTCAGCTATCGTCGACCTGAGCTCAGAGATTAGATTTATACTAGAGACAGAAAATGTCGACCTGAGCTCTACGATCGTCGACCTGAGCTCAGCGAATTGGAAAACAGCTAGAGACAGAGCGTTGATCTAAGCTCGAAGATCGTCGAACGGAGTTCGACGCCTCATTGAACTGAGCTCAAAGATCGTCGACCTGATTTCGACGTTTCGTCGACCTGAGCTCGACGAGAATTGTCTTTGTCTCAACACTTGAATCCTGATCTGTAGAAGGTCTGGAGGGCAGCTTTCAAACCTAAGTACTAACCCTAAGACTCATTCTAATTGACCTATGAGACTATACAGCAAGGTCAAAACAGAATCCTAATCACATAGTGATCCTTACCCAAATTAGTAATAGGGTGTTCCAACAATCTCCCTCTTTTTGGTTAGGAATACTATTTACATGACAGAATGTAAAATAACAAGCATACATCAGGATTAAAGAAAACAAAACAGAAACAACAATGCAGATAACATATGTTGAGCATTGTAGAAACACAGCAAGAGTCATAGAATCAGTCAGAAGATAAATATGAGTATCAGCTTACACAAGTTACTCATTGCCCTTCTTGAATAAAATTTCTCTGTTGGGATTTAGGGCTTCTTTCTTGGATCTTCTATCATCTTCTGCACCTAAGGAGGTTTGAGATCTTGGCCTTGGAACTACAGCCTCAGGATGCAGCTTCATATAGTCTTCTGGATCAAATAATTTCCTTGAAGCATATCTCTCTAATTCTTTCTTTCTATGTTCTGACATGGTTGTGATGTTGGAAGTATCTCTGCCTTGCTCTTTAGCCTTCTTAATCTGATCTAATGCAGCAAGCTCTTTCATTCTAGCTGTCCAAGATAAATGATTGTTCTCAGGGTCCTCAAAAGGAACTGGGGGTTCATATCTGTTGATTGACTCTGAATCAGTTTGAGGAGCCCTGGTGACAACTGTATCTCTGAGCTTGTATGGGAAAGGACCTGATGTAAAATCAGTGGGGCCTTATCCTTCCCTTTGTTGACTGGAGTAAGTTCTGTAATCTCTTTTCCTTCCTCTTGACTGACCTCTTCTAGACTGATAACCTCTTTGATGTTGTCCTCTGGGTTGATATCTCTGTGAAGGTTGAGAGGAGATATGCTTTATAGCAGATGACTGAAAAGCTGAGCCTCCACCAGATCCTGAATCTGGAGGAGGAGGAGGAGGAGGAGGAGGATGAAATTGAGATGATCTTTTTTCATACTTATCAAGCTTTCTCTTTTTCCTCATAGCCTTAAGCTGGTTCTTAGAGTATTGCATCCATGGTTCAGTGATTTGGTAGTCATGCAGAATGTAATAGGGTATATCATTGTTGTCTTTGACTTTTGTAGGAGGTACTTTCATCATAGCCTTACTTCTTGCTTTCCTTTTCTAGGCAATGGTGCCAGAAGAATCATCAGAGTCAGTGTTGAATTGATCACTATCTGAACTCTGGGGTCTGTCATATAGATCATCAATACTTTTGATATACTCTTCTCTTTTTTTTACTTCTCAGAAGCAGCACCAGGAGCAGAAACTATTGGAGTAGCAGTAGGAGCAGAGACAGGAGATTTAGAACCAACAGGTTCTTCTAAGTAAACATCAAGTTCATCAGCAGCAGAAGCATCAACAGAAACAACAGGCAACATATCAATATCAGCAGATTCAACAATTTCAACAGTAGCAGCAACAGAAACAATAACTTCCTCGGTCTTAAGAGAACTTATATAAGAAGTAATTAGACTTGGATCACAAACAGCAACAGGCACAATGGCCTTAGTAAAGTCTTCAACTCCCTCAGCTGGTAAGCAGCTGAAGTGAAGAAAGTCAAAATCAGATAGCAGTGACCTGAGGTCCACTGTTAGTACTGGTACTGGGGCTGGAACTGAAGCATCAGCAGCAATTTCTGGCAGCAATTCCTCTAAAACAGCAGGCACTACCACAACTTTATAGGGCATCTCCCCCTGCCTTGATTCAGTGAGAACTGGATCAAGGCACCCCATTGAAGGGATTGCCTGAGGAGTAGATAAAGAGGAGAGCCTGTCAGATAACTCCTTGATGGACTGCAGGAGTGGAGCCATGGAGGTCTCCAGCAGGGCTACTAGCTTAGGAGCAAGTATCCCATAGAGCTTATCTGCCAGTGCTGAGAGATCCACTTGCTCAAGTGGGACTTGAGTAGAGGTGGAGGAAGAAATGACTGTGGCTGGTGATGGATGGGCTGCAGGATGAGTGAGTGGGGATGGTAGGATGTTGGGTTGAGAGATTGGGATGGTGGAGATAGAGGTTATGGGTGTGGAGATGGATGGAGTGAAGTATGGTTGGGTTAGAATATCATGGAGTAGTTGTTGGTATGAGGAAGTGGAGGGAAGCTCACTAGGTGAGGAGGGAGAATCATCCATGAAGGAGTCATCCATGATGTTGAAAGATGGAATGTCAAGAGGTGGATAATAATGAAGTGGATGGAATTGTTGTTCTGTTGTTGCTGGAGGAGGTGAAAGAGTGGACAGAGGATTTGAAATTGTAATGGGGGAGGAGATTGATGTGGAGATGGTTGAGGTGGAGATGGAGGTAGAGATGGTTATAGTGGATGAGGGAATGGTTGAGGGAAGAACTTGAGAAAGTTGAGAAGAGGAGGAGGCAGGCAATGCTTCAATGAGGGCAGGGGCCTGAGGGGAAGAGACTGCAACAGTCCTTGTGCCTGAAGCAGTATGTTGGTACCCTAGTTTTATTTGAGTTTAGTCTTGTCTTTGTTAGTCCCTTGACCCAAGAAATATCTATGGTCAATGGTTAGAAGTCTAGCTGTAGAGTCCTCACTTTTCCAGATTGAGAATTTGGTTAAGTAGTTTTTCCGTTCGACTATAGTCGAACGCCGCTCGACTATCGTCTATCGGCTGATCGACGATCGTCTATCAGTTGGTCGACGCTTTGTCTGCGTTGATAGTTCGACTATCTGTTGATAGGTCGACTATCTGTTTTGCGTTGATAGTTCGACTATCTGTTGATAGTTCGACTATCTGCTTGGCGTTGTAGTTCGACTATCTGTCCTGGTAGATCGACTATCTGATAGTTCGACTATCTGTTGATAGGTCGACTATCTGTTCCGCTTTGATAGTTCGACTATCTGTTGATAGATCGACTATCTGTTTCGTCTTGATAGTTCGACTATCTGTTGATAGTTCGACTATCTGTTGTTTTTGATAGTTCGACTATCTGTCCTGATAGTTCGACTATCTGATAGTTCGACTATCTGCTGATAGATCGACTATCTGGTTTGGTTTGATAGTTCGACTATCTGTTGATAGATCGACTATCTGTTTTCTGAGGTAGGTCGACTATCTGCTTGATAGGTCGACTATCTCTGTGCGCTTGATAGTTCGACTATCTGTCCAAGATAGATCGACTATCTGATAGTTCGACTATCTGCTCTGATAGTTCGACTATCTGCCGGGGTAGTTCGACTATCTTCTTCGATAGGTCGACTATCTGGATCGTTCGACTATCTGCCCGATAGTTCGACGATCTCCGTGCGTCGTTCGACGATCTTCGAGGGTCGTTCGACGCTTTCTGTCTGCCTTTATATTTTGTATTTATTTATTATATTTAATTAATTAATACATTTTCTGGCATATTGTTTTAAGCTGTATGATAAAATTACCAGGCAATATTTGCTCCATCTCTTTTGCCTGAGTCAAATCTTTTTAAGATAAAGTTGTTTGTCTTATTAGCTGTCTTTATAAATTACTTTATCTGTTGTCAGCCATTTATAGTCGTTAGACTGAAAAGTCTTCTTTTTGCTATAAAGAGATTATTTCTGATGTGACTTTATTTAGTCCTTCTGTTATTTGATTTGTGCCTGCAGCTTCTTAGAAAGAGGTTTACTCCTTTTATAGAATGTTTTGCTGCAGAGATGGTTTTGTCTTCTTGATATTTACAGCCCAAGTCTCAAGGCTCAGAAGAAGACAAATAATTCAAATGGAAGAGAGCCGTTGCTTGCTGATGTTAAATAAAGGACCCTTTGAAGAAGGATTCAAGCTAGCTAATAGCTAACCAGTTGTTCATTCAAGCTCTCAAGCCTTCATCAAGAAAAAGCTTTCTGCTCTCAGCAATTTCCATCTAACTGAGAAGTGTTAAGATCTTCATCTCTTCTTCACCTGAGTTCTCCTGCTTTCAGGAAGTTCAAACTCAGAGTTCTTTTGAAGAAGAAGAAGAAGAAGATAGCTGCTTAAAGATCTTTGATTTTATTATTTACTTTCTTCCTGTAGCTTTTCCTTCAGAACTTTCTGAAGAGTTTTCTGCACTGAAGCAAGACTTCACCTGGACATCTTTGAGCCAGGGGGAGCCTTGATTCTTTAGAGCATTCTAGCTCAGTGCAAGTTTTTGTGCTTCTCTAATCTTTGTAAAATAGAGAAGACATCTTAACTTTCTTCCCCCTCCTGTACAGGGTTATTACTCCCTTCAAAAGTATCCCTTGGTGGCAGAGCACCTGATCAAAAACCTGTGCTTGGTTTTTAGACACCTGATCAAAAGTCTAAAGGGTTTCTGGATCTACCTAAAGCAGATCCTGTTGGTGGCAGGGCACCTGATCAAAAACCTGAGTGGATTCCTACCGTGTGGGTAGAAGAGTGGACGTACCCAAGTTGTTTGGGGAACCACTATAAATTTCCTTGTGTCGTCTGGATTCTCTTGTTTAATTCATGCATTGTGGCTGTGATTAGATATAACTAGGTTGCTAGTTGCTGATTAGGTCTTCCAAGCCTTAACTGTAATTACAGTTAGCTTGAGTTTGTACACATCACTTGTGTTAGGCTATAGGGTTAACTTTATATCTATAATCTTTTCATTCCGCACTTCACTCCAAGGGAGTTGGGTAGACTATTAAGTTTTGTCTGTGCAAAATTTGATAACTCTATTCACCCCCCCCCTCTAGAGTAGTATCTATCCCTTCACTTTCAATTGGTATCAGAGGGAGGTTGACTGACTGTATAGGCTAACACCTAAGTCACAAGATCCTGATAGATACCAGGAGCTTATAGATATTCACTATCATGGCCCAGTCCAAGGATTATTCTAGCACCAGACCTCCAGCATGCAACTTAGCAAAGTTTGGCATCTGGAAGGCAAGGATTAAATTATATATGAACTCTATTGATGAAAGCATTTTTGCTTCTATTTTGTCAGGTCCCCCAAGAGCACCTGCTGCTGCTTCTGCCTCATCATCTGATATGAGTGCAGTGCCTCCTCCAGATTACAATGATGAATACAAGAAGGCCAAAATAGCAGATGCCAAGGCAATGAACATACTGGCTCAGACAATGTCTGATGAGGTGTTCCAGAAGGTGGCTGACTGCTCCTCAGCAAAGGCCATGTGGGACACACTGAACCAGATTGTAGCTGGTTCAGCTGATGAAAGGAAGGACAGAAGGTCCAACCTGATCTCACAGTATGAGAACTTCAAGAAAACTGATGCTGAATCAGTTGAAGCTATGTACACCAGGCTCAGCTCAATCATCAATGAGCTGAGGACCCTGGACAAGGACATATCATTGACAGAGGTCAATGATAAGATTCTTATGTGCTTCCCTAGCACATGGGATCTAAGAATCTGGCCCATCAAGGAAGCCAGAAGTACTAATGAGATCTCAACTGAAGCTCTCCTCGGCAAGCTCAAGTCTTTTGAGCAAGTGTTGAAGACCAGAGAAGCAGAAGCTGAAGCCAAGACCCCCACTCCAACAAGAAAAGAGCAATCTCTAGCTCTTAAGGCTGCAGATGTTTCTGAAGGCAGCCAATCTAATGAGGAACTTATGGCATTGTTTGCCAAAAGGTTTCTCAAGATGGGAAGAAAGGAGTTCAGAAAGAAGTCTTCACGCTATGAAGACAAACCAAGGTATGATCGCTCTCCCGCTAAAGAAATTATTTGTTATGGTTGCAGGAAGCCTGGACATATCTTGCCAGAATGTCCAGAGGAGAAGAACAAAGAAAAGAGAAAAGAAAAAGAACAACATAGGAAGCACTCCAAGCCATCCTCCTACAAAAACAAGAAGAAGGAGAGAGGTTTCATTGCTGAAACCTGGAGTGATTCTGATGAAGAATCCTCCTCATCAAGCTCCAGTGAAGATGAGGAAGAGAAGAAGGCAAAAGAAGTTTGCCTAATGGCAATAGATGCCTGCAGCAACCACTCTGCTGTAGAGAGTTCTGATTCTGATGAAGAGATGCATATAGAAGATGAGGTACTTTCTTCTTATGATTTTACTTCAGAAGAATTTAAATTAGAATTTAAATCTTTATGTTTAGATTTAATTAGCTCTAAAAAGGAAATAAAAGAACTTAGAAATAGGTTAGCTGACTCAGAATCAATAGCCTCTGAAAATGTTAGGTTAAAGGAAGAACTCACTACTTGTAGTGAAGAAATTAAATTTCTTAAAATAGAGTTAGCTAAGTCTAAGAGATTAGAAGAATCCCTTAATGGTAGAAGCCTTAAGTTGTTAGAAATTACCAGCATGACTAACACTAGGTCAGGTAATGATAAACTAGGCTTAGGAGCTTCTCCCAGTGAACCCCCAGTCCTTCTTAAAAATAATCTTTCAACTCCAGTGAACTTCATTTCAGCTAGTGGAAAGAAGAACACTGAGCAAGTAAATCTGGTTAATAAAACCTTAAATAAAGCTAAGAGAGAAAAGAGAAAGAAGTTCTTTAAAGAAATGCAAAGAGCGTCGAACGCCGCTCGACGATCGGAAGCTCCATGGTCGAACGAAGCTCGACGATCTGAGCGCCCATCGTCGAACGTCGATCGACGATTTCAACATGATTTTCAAAATCATAATCAATTCCATAGAAACCTAAATGAGAATAGAAACCCTAGGTTTGTTGACCCATCATCTGCATGGAGAATCCCACCTAGGAGATCTCACCCACTAGGTTATCACCCTCAGCCTGCATTCTCATATATTTCCAGTTTTTATTATGTGAAAAACAAGGGACCCAAGGTTACCTGGGTCCACACTGTCTAAATAATTGTCTTGCAGGTGAAGGCCTATCCAATCACTCAAAATAAGTGGTATTTGGATAGTGGATGCTCTAAGCATATGACAGGAAATAAAGATCTTCTGTCAAAGTTCAAAGCTAAGCTCGGCCCAAAGGTTATCTTTGGAGACTCAAGCTGTGGTCAGACAGAAGGCTATGGCAAGATCACAATTGGAGCAGTTACTTTCAAGAGAGTTGCTTATGTCAATGGACTGAAGCATAATCTGATTTCAGTCAGCCAGCTATGTGATGCTGGCTACCAGGTTTCATTTTCTAACTTCTCTTGCAATATTACTTTAAATAATAATGTTGTTTTAGTAGGTATTAGAATAGGTAATATCTATTTAGTAGATTTCAATTCATCTCATTCTGAAATTTGCCTGTTTAATGAAATAACCCTTAATAATAATTCGTTGTGGCATAAAAGGCTTAGTCATGTAAACCTTAAAAATATATCTAGGTTATCTAAGCACAACCTTGTTAGAGGTTTACCTTCTTGCCCCTACAAGAAGGAGAGCCTATGCAAGGCTTGTCAGCTAGGCAAGCAAACCAAGAACTCTTTTAAATCTATAAATAAGAGTGATTCTCCTAGAATCCTGTATCTATTACACTTGGACCTTTTTGGCCCAATAAATGTACAGAGTTTAGGAGGGAAGTATTACACTTTAGTAATTGTAGATAACTTCTCTAGGTTCAGTTGGGTTTTCTTTTTGAGAACTAAGTCTGATAACTTCAAAGCCCTTACAGACTTTCTATTATGTGTGCAGACTGAGTACTCTACTCATGTGGCCTTGATCAGAAGTGATCATGGTACTGAGTTTGACTCTCTTCTCATGCAAGAATTCTGTGAGAGAGAAGGTATCAAACATAGCTTCTCAGCTCCTAGAACTCCCCAACAAAATGGGGTAGTTGAAAGGAAGAATAGAACACTCATTGAAGCTGCTAGTACATTGTTGGCAGATGCTAACATGCCTCTATCCTATTGGGCAGAAGCTGTTAGTACAGCCAACTATGTCTTGAATAGAAGTTTGATACACAAACTTAAGTGTAAAACTCCTTATGAGTTGCTTAAAGGAAAGAAACCAAAAATTAATTACTTTAGAGTTTTTGGCTGTATTGTTTATATTCATAATAATAATAAAGAATATATTAGAAAATTTGAAGCAAAAGCTTCAATGGGAATCATGCTTGGATATTCCCAAGTAAGCAAAGCTTATAGGATTTATAACAAATCTACCTGTAAAATTGAAGAATCTGTGCATGTGACTTTTGATGAGTCTCAGATGTTTTACAAGGAGAAAGAAAATTCTCCTTCCCCCAGTTCATTGCAGGTACCTGATGCTCCTCAAGAAATTCTCCAACTATCAACTCTTCAGATCACTGAATCAGACAGTGATGAAGACATTGCTGAAGCTGTTGAAGCTGTTGTTGTACCACCAACAGTAGATCAAATTCCTCCTGAGGAATTAATCCCGACTGTTGCTGAAGATCACATCCCACCTGCTGATATTGTCACACTTAGAGATCACCCCACATCTCAAGTGATTGGAGACATATCAGCTGGTGTGCAAACAAGACACCAATTAAGACAGGATGTGATGCATGCTTGTTTTCTCTCACAGGTTGAGCCCCTCACCTTTAAAGATGCAGAGCTAGATCCCCACTGGATCATTGCAATGCAAGAGGAGCTCAATCAGTTTGAGAGATGTAAAGTTTGGACTTTGGTTCCAAGACCTAAAGGCCAACTGATCATAGGCACCAAGTGGGTGTATAGAAACAAGCTGGATGCAAATGGAATTATAATAAGGAATAAAGCTAGGCTTGTAGCTCAGGGCTACAGACAGGAGGAAGGTATAGACTATGACCAAACCTTTGCTCCTGTTGCAAGGCTAGAAGCAATAAGGATCTTCTTGGCCTATGCAGCCTACATGAAGTTTAAGGTGTTCCAAATGGATGTCAAAAGTGCATTCCTAAATGGTGAGCTTAAGGAAGAGGTGTTTGTTGAACAACCACCAGGGTTTGTTTCTTCAACTCAGCCGTCTCATGTGTTTAAGTTACAGAAAGCTCTTTATGGACTAAAGCAAGCTCCTAGGGCCTGGTATGAGACCTTAGCTAGTTTCCTGTTAGAGCACAACTTTATTAGGGGAGTAGTTGATAAAACCCTTTTCGTCAAGCATCACAAGGACACAATCCTGTTAGTTCAGGTGTATGTAGATGATATTATTTTTGGCTCCACTGATCCCAAACTTTGCAAAAGGTTCTCTGACCTGATGCACTCTAAGTTTGAAATGAGTAGCATGGGTGTGCTGTCTTACTTTCTTGGTCTCCAAGTTAAGCAAGATGCTGATGGTATCTTCATCTCCCAATCCAAATATGCCAAGGAATTGGTAAAGAAATTTGGGATGGCTGATGCTTCAGCAATGCCTACACCTATGGCTACTAATGTAGTTATTGATTCTGATGATCACGGCAAGCCAGTTGATCAAAAGAATTATAGGGCCATTGTTGGTTCCCTATTATATCTAACTGCAAGTAGGCCAGATATAATGTTTGCTACATGCCTTTGTGCTAGATTCCAGGTCAACCCCAAGGAATCTCATCTGATTCTTCTAAAGAGAATCCTGAGATACCTGAAGGGATGTCCAGATCTAGGACTTTGGTACCCAGCTGAGTCAGAATTTGAATTAATTGGATATTCTGATTCTGATTATGCTGGTTGCAGAGTTGACAGGAAGAGCACCTCAGGAACTTGCCAGTTCCTGGGAGAGAGATTGGTCTCTTGGTTCTGTAAGAAGCAGGCTTCTGTCTTAACTTCAACTGCAGAGGCTGAATATATAGCAGCTGCCAGTTGTTGTTCACAGATCCTGTGGATTCAAAACCAGCTTGTGGATTATGGTTACTCACACAAGAACACCAAAATCATGTGTGATAGTACCAGTGCTATCTCAATTGCACAAAATCCAGTGCACCACTCTAGAACGAAGCACATTGAGATTCGGCACCATTTCCTGAGAGATTGTGTGGAAAAGAACAAGATTTGTCTTGAGTTCATATCCACTGAGTTTCAGAGAGGTGATATATTCACCAAGCCTTTAGATGAACAGAAGCATCTGTTCTTTTTAGTTCAACTAGGCATGATTAATGGACGAGACTAAGTGTGACTATATCTGCCTTTGTTGAAACTTGTTTGAGGATAGTCGAACGACGTTCGAAGATAGTCGATCAGGTCAAGCCATCGTCGACCTATGGTTGATGAAAGTTTGTCTGATTAAAGATCGTCGACCGACGTTCGACCATCGTCGAACAAGTCGAGCTCATCGTCGATCTCTGGATGACGAAAGCTTGTTGCTTGTGAAGCCAGAAATAGCCGAACGATGGTTCGACTACTCTGCTTCTGATCCGATCGTCGAACGGTCGTTCGACTATCGGGTCAAGTATCTTTTTAATAGATCGACTATTCCCGGTCTAATATAAAGCCGATAGTCGACCTAGGTTAAAAGATCTTGTGTTTTATCGTCGATGGAGCGTGCCCTTTCGCATTCTGCTTTCCCGCTTGCGATTTCCGGGCGTTTCGTCTTCTTCGTCCTCTCCAGCTTTCTCGAGCTTTCTCCAGCGAATCAATGGCGGTTTCCCCAGCAGTTCTAGCAGTCGTGAAGTTTGATGCTGGCTTTAGCGTGGATTTCGACGCGTTCAGTAGCTGCGATGCCGGAATCGTAGAAGTTCTTCAGTTATGCAGGGATCAAGGACTCGAGAGGTTAATGTCTGCAAGGATTAAGATAAACATCCCAGAAATCAAGGAATGGGCTTTCACGTCGTCTTCCACAGACGATTCGATGACTGGTACCATCGGCGGAGAAGAGGTAATCCTAACTCCGGCCGTTTTGACTGATATTTTCGGTTTAGTTAATGGTGAAGAGGATTATGAGCAAGATGCTCAGGAATTCGGAAGAATGTTAGTTGAGCTGGGACATGCTGAGTGCATTCCCACGAAGCTGCTCAAAGTAAATTTCCCCTTCAAGATCAAGTTTCTTGCTGAGCTGGTAGGAAAAGTGCTCCTCGGTAAGCACTCTGCTCACGATAATATAACAAGGCAGCAATTCGCACTGATGTGTGCGATTGTTAATCGGAAAAGGATAGATTGGGCAGCAGTTGTGTTTGATTTAATAAGGAAAAAGACTGGTAAGAAGGAAGTCACCCTAGGAAGGGTCATTGGAATTTTCCTAAAGGAAAAGTACCCCCAGCTGCTGAGTTCAACTGCAACAACAATCAACGCAAGCAAGAAGATGGATCCCAACCTGTTCTCTAAATGGAAGAGAAGTTTTGTGAAACCTGCTCCAGCAACATCTGAGGACACCAGGACTGAATCAGTCACTCCTCACCATGTTGAAGCTGGCTTAGCTCTTCCCTCCTCCTCTTCTGCTTTGTTGTCTGCCTCAGTTGAAGTACCATCAACTTCAGCTGAAGTACGACCTTCTTCCTCTTCTGCTCCAGAAACAACCACGGTTGTTCCTCTTTCCCCTCCAGCTTCTCCTCTTCCTTCTCATCAGACTAGGATATCTGCTCCTAGCTTTGATTTGTTAGGATCTGAGAGAATTCCTACTCCTCCTTTGTCTCCCATTCATTCCCCAGTTAATTCTCCAATTAACTCTCCTGCTCCATCTCCTGTTCAATCCCCTGTCCATACCACTCTTCATCCCAGCACTACTACCATATCTGCTGCAGCTCCATCCACTTCACATCCTTCATCTTTTGAGATTACTCCTGAGCTTATCTCCCGTATTGTGGAGCTGATTACCCCGTCAATCAAGACCATGATTGAAGAGGCAATCGCTCCCCTTGCAGCCTCCATTGATATCTTAACTGCCTCCATCAAATCTCTCTCAAAATCTGCTGAGCCATCTTCCTCAAGGGGCCTGGTTTCAGTCTCCACTGAAATCAGGCAGGGGGAGATGTTCTATGAAGATGCCTCAGAACCTCCTGCCTCCCGTCCAGCTATAACAGATACAGTCATGACAGCCCTGGAAGAGTCTGCTCCAGCTGAGAAAGAAATAGTTCCAGTATTATCTGATAAGGAAATAGCAGATGGAATCATGCTTTCTGAAATTGCAGTAAAAGTCTGCCTAGAAGACCTCACCACTCCTGTGGTTGCTAGATTCCTAGAAGGAATTATAACTTCATATCTAGATGAATCATGGGAGATGGTCAAGTATGAAGGTAACTCATTCATTCGTTTTGTTGATGAGTCAATTAATTTGTTAGTTTGTGAATTCCTGGAAGGAATGATTTCTGTTTATTTAGCAGATCTGTATTCATAATTCTACAGATGTTATTAGAGAAGTTTTATCTGCTCAGATAATAGAAATTGTCTCAGAGGCTGCCCCAAGTATTTCTGATATCCAAGTAGATCCTGAATTGGAATCTTTTTTAGATGATAAAGAAGATGAATCTGAGAATCAAGATGAAGCCAAAGATGACAATCCTGTTCTGAATGTGGAAGAAGTTCAAGCAAGAGCTGCCTGGGATTTAAGAGTACAGTCTTTGTTGGAAGAGAAAGAAAAGGAACTGCAAGTTGAAAAGTCAACCATCTGGGATGACTCACTAGGGTTGGACTTAGATTCCCTTCTGGCCCTGGATGCCATTGAAGAGGAAAGAGAAAAATCTGCTCTGAAGCTTAAAGAAAGGCTGTTTCTGAAGCCTATGATCCGTATGAAAATCCTCCATCATCTCACTCTGATGATGAGGATGATTCTGATGTATCTGAAAAGTCAAAGAGAAAGAAAGCTGCTTCAAAGAAGAGAAAAGCTGCTCCTCCTCCTCCTCCCAGTAAAGATAATGATACTCCTTATTATATTTTGAAGGGCATTGACCCTAAATCCAAGGAATTTCAGCACTGGATGTGGTTTTCAAAGAACCAGCAGAAAGAAAGGAAAAGAACTAAGAGGTATGATAGTCCTGTTTCAAGATGGACTCCCAGAGGTCCCCCTCCTCCACCTCCAGGTGCAGGAGCCTCTGGGAACCTATCAGCTAATCCTGCTGCCTCTTCTGGAAGATCTGCTTCTTTTCAGCCCTAGCCAAGAAAAAGTTATCAAAGCTCGCAAGGCAAATCGTTTTCTGGGTCTCAAAGACAAGTGAAGGAGGCTGTGGTTCAAAGACCAACCTTTTCCCCTCCTCCTTCTCCAAAGAAAAGAATTCCATCTCCATCACCAGTTAAGTCTGAGAAAATTGGTTCAAAAGGTAAATAGTTTACTTTGTTTTAAAATTCTAGCAAGACCCTTTTGCTAAGTTTGCTTCCAATGTCTTATCTAGTTTTTCAAGATAAAATAGCTGATGATGCTCCTCCTGAGCCTGTTTATGAAAATCCTGAGCTTGATCCTAACTTTAGGATGGCTCGCTTTCAAGAACTAGTTGGAGCAGCTCAAATAAGAAAAGCTAGAGCAGAAGGAAAAGATACGACTGGTCTAACTACCATGTCTGCTTACAGAAAGAAAGAGTTTGAAAAGTTCCAGGTTAATCCTGAGATTTTGATCCATCAAAATATATGGAAAAGCATCCTGAAGCAGTAGTCCCAAGAGCTGCAGAATTGAAGATCATTGGTGCGCAGGACCTGAAACTGTCAAAGAAAGAATCTGATGATCCTCTAAGGAAAATCTCTTTTATTTCTAGCTCTTCTGTATCTAAGCCTGACTCTGTTGATCCATAGTTTGATTAACTGCTGTGCTATATTTGTTTATCTGTTTGATAATCTGCTAGTTAATTGTTAACTATTTACTGTATTATTTTATTGCTCTTTAGCTAGCTTTATGTTTTAGATGTTGAGAGACTTAACTCAAATAGAGGGAGATTGTTGGTACCCTAGTTTGATTTGAGTTTAGTCTTGTCTTTGTTAGTCCCTTGACCCAAGAAATATCTATGGTCAATGGTTAGAAGTCTAGCTGTAGAGTCCTCACTTTTCCAGATTGAGAATTTGGTTAAGTAGTTTTTCCGTTCGACTATAGTCGAACGCCGCTCGACTATCGTCTATCGGCTGATCGACGATCGTCTATCAGTTGGTCGACGCTTTGTCTGCGTTGATAGTTTGACTATCTGTTGATAGGTCGACTATCTGTTTTGCGTTGATAGTTCGACTATCTGTTGATAGTTCGACTATCTGCTTGGCGTTGTAGTTCGACTATCTGTCCTGGTAGATCGACTATCTGATAGTTCGACTATCTGTTGATAGGTCGACTATCTATTTCGCTTTGATAGTTCGACTATCTGTTGATAGATCGACTATCTGTTTCGTCTTGATAGTTCGACTATCTGTTGATAGTTTGACTATCTGTTGTCTTTGATAGTTCGACTATCTGTCCTGATAGTTCGACTATCTGATAGTTCGACTATCTGCTGATAGATCGACTATCTGGTTTGGTTTGATAGTTCGACTATCTGTTGATAGATCGACTATCTGTTTTCTGAGGTAGGTCGACTATCTGCTTGATAGGTCGACTATCTCTGTGCGCTTGATAGTTCGACTATCTGTCCAAGATAGATCGACTATCTGATAGTTCGACTATCTGCTCTGATAGTTCGACTATCTGCCGGGGTAGTTCGACTATCTTCTTCGATAGGTCGACTATCTGGATCGTTCGACTATCTGCCCGATAGTTCGACGATCTCCGTGCGTCGTTCGACGATCTTCGAGGGTCGTTCGACGCTTTCTGTCTGCCTTTATATTTTGTATTTATTTATTATATTTAATTAATTAATACATTTTCTGGCACATTGTTTTAAGCTGTATGATAAAATTACCAGGCAATATTTGCTCCATCTCTTTTGCCTGAGTCAAATCTTTTTAAGATAAAGTTGTTTGTCTTATTAGCTGTCTTTATAAATTATTTTATCTGTTGTCAGCCCTTTATAGCCGTTAGACTGAAAAGTCTTCTTTTTGCTATAAAGAGATTATTTCTGATGTGACTTTATTTAGTCCTTCTGTTATTTGATTTGTGCCTACAGCTTCTTAGAAAGAGGTTTACTCCTTTTATAGAATGTTTTGCTGCAGAGATGGTTTTGTCTTCTTGATATTTACAGCCCAAGTCTCAAGGCTCAGAAGAAGACAAATAATTCAAATGGAAGAGAGCCGTTGCTTGCTGATATTATATAAAGGACCCTTTGAAGAAGGATTCAAGCTAGCTAATAGCTAACCAGTTGTTCATTCAAGCTCTCAAGCCTTCATCAAGAAAAAGCTTTCTGCTCTCAGCAATTTCCATCTAACTGAGAAGTGTTAAGATCTTCATCTCTTCTTCACCTGAGTTCTCCTGCTTTCAGGAAGTTCAAACTCAGAGTTCCTTTGAAGAAGAAGAAGAAGAAGATAGCTGCTTGAAGATCTTTGATTTTATTATTTACTTTCTTCCTGTAGCTTTTCCTTCAGAACTTTCTGAAGAGTTTTCTGCACTGAAGCAAGACTTCACCTGGACATCTTTGAGCCAGGGGGAGCCTTGATTCTTTAGAGCATTCTAGCTCAGTGCAAGTTTTTGTGCTTCTCTAATCTTTGTAAAATAGAGAAGACATCTTAACTTTCTTCCCCCTCCTGTACAGGGTTATTACTCCCTTCAAAAGTATCCCTTGGTGGCAGGGCACCTGATCAAAAACCTGTGCTTGGTTTTTAGACACCTGATCAAAAGTCTAAAGGGTTTCTGGATCTACCTGAAGCAGATCCTGTTGGTGGCAGGGCACCTGATCAAAAACCTGAGTGGATTCCTACCGTGTGGGTAGAAGAGTGGACGTACCCAAGTTGTTTGGGGAACCACTATAAATTTCCTTGTGTCGTCTGGATTCTCTTGTTTAATTCATGCATTGTGGCTGTGATTAGATATAACTAGGTTGCTAGTTGCTGATTAGGTCTTCCAAGCCTTAACTGTAATTATAGTTAGCTTGAGTTTGTACACATCACTTGTGTTAGGCTATAGGGTTAACTTTATATCTATAATCTTTTCATTCCGCACTTCACTCCAAGGGAGTTGGGTAGACTATTAAGTTTTGTCTATGCAAAATTTGATAACTCTATTCACCCCCCCTCTAGAGTAGTATCTATCCCTTCACTTTCACAGTAGTAGTCCTGATTGGCCTGACTATCTGCATGTCCCATTTCCCAAACAGGGCATAGGTCAGCCTCTTTGATGCATTGATGTGCATTCCACTAGATACCAGCAGTTCAGGGCACCTGGAGTGCAGGAATAACCCTATTATCCTCCCAAAGTTTACCAAACTTTTGTTCACTTTCTTCTTAATCAAGTCAAAGAAGAGCTCTCCCCAGTTCAAATGTTTCTTGTCCACAAGTGCTCCCATCAAGCAGAACTGATACCTTGAGATGGTATCATGTGCTGAGTGTTTTGCCAACATCACTCTCCCTACAACATCAGCGAGAAATCTATACTCAATAGATAAGTTCTTTTTCAACAACTTGCTAGGGTTAGCGGTAGACTGTCCCATTCTATCTAACATATTTGCAGATTCTTCTCCAGATAACTCAATGGAATCATTTCCAGAACTCAATTTAAATACTTCAGTCAGAAGAGCAGGTGTTAGGGATACCTTCGTCTTGGCTATAGTACCAACCAATGTATTCTGATCCAAATTGTCCGCTGTATATACCTATTCTTTAATTTCATTGGCTACAATCTTCATCCTGGTTGTCATTATTTACACTAGCTGTTGTTCTTTGAATAGGTCCAGAATATCTTTGAAGTTTTGATCGCTTCCATCAAAGGAGTCCATGTCGATATCAAACCCTGTGTCGAACTTCATCTTGGCAAGAGCGGCAACGGACACAGCCATTATGTACCTGCAAAGATGAACAACCACGACCAAGTGTAGAAAAGTTTGGAGGGAAAGGAAACGTTTGCAGAGAGTATGAAAACACAAAAGAAGAACGACGGGCGAAAGAATGATTTTATATTAAGGTTCGACGCCGGAAAGGAAAGATCGTTGAACTCCGTTCGACGATCTGGGCTTCTAAAGGAATCTGAAGAGTCTTCAATAATGTTGATCTCTGTTCGACGATACTGGAGAACGTCGATCTTCGATCGATGATCGCTGACTAGAATAAGATAGCCTAGTGCTGTTTGGAAAACGTTGAACTCCGGTCGACGCTATTGGAAAGCGTCGATCTCCGTTCGACGATCTTGGGGAAAAATGTCGAGCGCAGTTCAGAGACAAAAAAAACCTACAGATACTAGAAAATACAAGTTTTTAGCCTAGTCTTGGTCTGTTTTAGAGTTTTAAATTTTTGGATTTTATTTTAAACTTCCTCCATCTAACATTCCTAACTGATTTAGGAAGAAGGTATGTTTTTTTTCATCCAAGGGTTTGGTGAAAATATCTCCCCTTTGCAAATCAATTGGGATATACAGAAGTTCAATTTTATTTTTCTCAACATTATCTCTTAAGAAGTGATGCCTAATCTCTATATGTTTTGTCCTACTATGAAGGACTGGATTTTGTGCTATAGAAATAGCACTGGTGTTTTCACAAAATATTTTTGACCCTTCTAAGTTGTAGCCATAGTTTAGGAGCTTGTTTTGAATCCACAAAATCTGTGAGCAACAACTGCCTGCTGCCATGTATTCAGCTTCAGCAGTTGAAGTGGACACAGATGTCTGTTTCTTACAAAACTAGGAGACAAGTCTATCACCAAGAAACTGGCAAGTTCCACTGGTGCTTTTCCTGTCTACTCTACATCCAGCATAATCAGCATCTGAAAATCCAATTAATTCAAATCCTGAGTCTTTTGGATACTAGAGACCTAGATTTGGACAACTTTTCACCTACCTAAGAATCCTCTTAACTAATGTTAGGTGTGACTCTCTAGGGCTTACTTGGAACCTAGCACATATGCATGTAGCAAACATTATATCAGGTTTACTAGCTGTAAGGTACAATAGAGAGCCAATCATTACTCTATATGTTGTCTGATCAACATATTTTCCATGTTCATCAGCATCTAATACAGCATTAGTAGTCATTGGTGTTTTCATACATGATGCCTCAGACATACCAAATTTCTTAACCAGTTCTTTTGCATACTTGGTTTGAGAAATAAATATGCCATCAGCATGTTGTTTGACTTGCAATCCTAAAAAGAAGGAAAGCTCACCCATGCTACTCATTTAAAATTTAGAATGCATTAGGTTAGAGAACCTTCTACACAGATTTGAATCAGTAGAACCAAATATGATATCATCTACATATATTTGTACTAGTAGGGTATGGGACTTATGGGTTCTAATAAAAAGAGTTTGGTCTACTCTATCCCTTATAAAATCATTTTTCAAAAGAAAGCATGCTAAGGTCTCATACCATGCTCTAGGAGATTGCTTGAGACCATATAATGCTTTATGAAATTTGAAAACATGGTCAGGGTAAGTTGAAGAGATAAAACCTGGAGGTTGTCTAACATAGACTTCTTCTTTGATGTCTCTATTGAGAAATGCACTCTTCACATCCATTTGGTAGACCTTGAATCCATTGTGAGCTGCATAAGCTAGGAATATTCTTATGTCCTCTAACCTTGCAACTGGTGCAAAGGTCTGGTCATAGTCTATTCCTTCTTCTTGAGAATAACCTTGAGCAACTAACCTTGCCTTGTTTCTTACAATAACTCCTTGATCATCCAACTTGTTTCTGAACACCCACTTTGTTCCAACAATGGAGTGATCCTTAGGCCTTGACACTAGTTCCCAAACTTTATTCCTCTCAAATTGATGTAGTTTCTCTTGCATAGCAATGATCCAGTGTGGATCTTGTTCTGCATCTTGAATGGATTGAGGCTCAACTTGAGATAGAAAGCAAGTGTGCATCAGGTTCTGGTTGACTTGATTTCTTGCTTGCACACCAGCTGAGATGTTTCCAATCACTTGGGAGATTGGATGATCTCTTGTTGTTACTAAATCAACAGGGGGTGTTGATTGTTCACCAACCTGTGTTGTTGTTTCCTCTAGCAGAATAACAACTGGCTCTTCAAGATGGTTCTCTCCAAGATGTTGAACATCTTCTTCATCTTCACTGATTTCATCCTTATATTGGTTAGGTGGATATACTGAATCCTTCTCTGCAATATGCAATCTGTCAAAATTTTCTGAAAGAGAGTTTACCTATAAGGGTTCTATGGTAGAAGTGGACTTCTCCTTATAAAACATGTTAGTCTCATCAAAAAATACATGAATAGATTCTTCAATTTTAAGAGAAGTTTTGTTATAAACCCTATAAGCTTTACTGATCATGGAGTATCCCAGAAACACTCCTTCATCATCTTTAGCTTGGAATTTGACTAAATACTTCTTGTCATTATTGTGAATATAACAAATACAACCAAAATTTTGAAATAGTCTACTTTAGGTTTCTTCCCTTTGAGCAATTCATAGGGAGTCTTGCCCTTCAGTTTATGTATCAAACTCTTGTTCAACACATGGTTGGAGGTGTTCACTGCCTCTGCCCAAAAGGATAGAGGAAGGTGAGCATCTGTCAATAATGTAGTAGCAGATTCAATTAGGGTTCTATTTTTCCTTTCAGCTACCCCATTTTGTTGAGGAGTTCTAGGAGCTGAGAAAGTATGTTTGATCCCTTCACTCTGACAGAACTCTTGCATAAGAAGAGAATCAAACTCTGTCCTATGATCACTTCTGATCAGGGAAATGTGAGTATTGAACTCAATCTGTATGCATTTGAGAAAATCGGTCAAACACTTAAAGTTATCAAACTCTTTCCTCAGAAAGAATACCTATGTGAATCTAGAGAAGTCATCTACAATCACTAAAGTGTAAGATTTCCCTCCTAAGCTTTGTACTGTAATTGTTCCAAAAGATCCATGTGTAACAGATACAAGATCCTAGGTGAATCACTCTTATTAAGTGACTTAAAACTATTTTTAGTTTCCTTGTCTAATTGACAAGCCCTGTAGAGTCCTTCCTTCTTGTAGGGGCCAGAAGGTAGTCCTCTAACAAGGTTGTCCTTGGATAGCCTAGCAATGGTTCTAAGGTTTATATTCCCTAGTCTCTTATGCCAAAGATCATTTGGTTTGCAAACAGAATTAAATAAACAGATATCTATATTGGTTGAAAGGAAATCTGCTAGATAAATGTTACTTTTCCTTTTACCTATTAACACTGTTGTGTTATCCTCTGACTTGATCTTGCATAAGGATTTGTTGAATATCACTTGATAGCCTTCATCACAAAGTTGACTGATGCTGATTAGGTTGTGCTTCAGTCCTTCCACATAAGCCACCTTCGTGAATGTGACTGAGTCAATCTGAACAGCACCATATCCTTTTGTTTGACCAAAGTTTGAATCACCAAATATCACTTTGGGTCCAAGTTTGGTTCTGAAGGATGTGAGATTCTCCTTGCTCCTTGTTATGTGCTTTGAGCACCCACTATCCAGATACCATTGTTGGTTCATTGTTGGATAGGTCTTCACCTGTACATAAACAATTTATATGTTTTTGACCCAGTTTACCTTGGGTATAGGTTTATAACCTTTAAACTCAGAAATAAAAGACATCCCTGGCTGACTCTTATATCCTTCAGGATGGGATCTCCTAGGAGGCACTATCCATTCAGTATAAGGGTTGAAGCTTTTGGATGAGGGACTTCTAGGATTGATTTTAGATTTACCTCTGAAAGAATGTTCAAAGCTCTGAGCTCCATTCGATGATCGTCGAGCTGAGTTCGACGATCTTGGGTCAGATCGTCGAGCTTCGTTCGAAGATCGACTGTACCAGAGTTCAGAGTACAGAAGTCGTCGATCTGAGTTCGATGTTTCAGCCTGAGATCGTCGATCTCTGTTCGACGATCGTCGACCTCTGTTCGACGTTTTCTGTTGAACTTTGTTTTCCTTAGGTAAATCAGGATTCTTTCTAGCTACCTCTACAACACCCTTTCCTTTATCAGAAATAAATTTAATTGGGGTTGTTAATACTATAGGATGGCTGGATGAAGCACCCAAGCCCAATGTACTTTGAATCTTGAGTTCACTATGTTTGTGATGTCCATCAGTCTGATGCTTCCCCCATTAAGGGATTCTTCAAACTTCTTTGCCTGGGATAGCTCACATTTCAGTGAAGCTATCTCCTCCCTACAACATTCTAACTCGTCAGAGAGTTTAAGGTTGTCTGATTTTAAGGTGCTATGTTCAGACAATTGATTTCTGAGAGAGATAATCTCCTTCTCAGACTTTAACAGGTCTAAACAAAGTGCCTTAAATTCAGATCTAAAGTCCTCTGAATCAAAGTCAAAGGAGTCTATTACCTGGTCTTCTTCAGTTTGAGTTTCAGATTAAAATTCTGACTCTTGTTCTGCATCAGAATTTTGTTGGGAGGCATTGATAGCCATCATGCAGAATTCCTTTTCTTCAACATCATCTTCATCATCACTTGAGCTTGATGAAGCCTCTGATTCTTCTTCAGTTTCACTCCAGGTTTCTGCTATAAATCCCTTCCTTGTATGTTTATTTTTGCTGGAGGAGGATTTGTTGTAATTGTTTCCCTTGGAGTCCTTGTCTTTTCTCCTATCTTTCTTGTCCTTCTTGTCCTTATTCTGATTTTTTGGACAGTCGGGCATAATATGATCTGGTTTCCTGCATCCAAAATAGATTATTTCTTTATTATTTGACTTGTCATACCTTGACTTATCATGCCCTCTGGATGACCTCTTTCTGAAATTTTTCCTGGCCATCTTATAGAATCTTTTGACCAGCAAGCTCATCAATTCTTCATTGCCTGTGACCTTGTCTTCAGGCAGATCTTCTGTAGCTTTGAATGCTATTGTCTTCTCCTTCCTGATAGCTGGAGAAGCAACCTTTTGTTCTTCCTCTCTGTTCTTGATGAGCAGCTCATAAGACTTGAGCTTGCCAAACAAGGCTTCAGTAGTAATCTCAGTTAGGCTTCTGGCATCCTTAATTGGCCAGATCCTTAAGTCCCAAGTGCTAGGGAAGCACATTAGGATCTTGTCATTTAATTCAGTTAGAGAGATCTCCTTGTCCAGTGTTTTTAATTCCCTGACTATTAGGCTGAGCCTGTTGTACATGTCAGCCACTGATTCAGTTTCTCCTTTCTTGAAATTCTCATATTGGCTTATGAGATGGGATCTCTTGTCCTTCCTTTCATCAGCAGATCCTGAGACAATTTCAGATAACTTGTCCCATATCTCTTTTGTTGAACTGCATTCAGACACCTTTTGAAATATCTCATCAGACATAGTCTGAGCAAGGATATTCATAGCCTTTGCATCTGTAACTTTCCATTTCTATATTTCTGCATCTGTTCCTGAAGGAGGTGGAACAACACTTGTATTTGTAATTACTGGGGGTCTTGGACAAACTGTCAAAACAGAATTGTAGATGTCCTCATCAATAGAATTCATGTAAAGCCTAATCCTTGCCTTCCAAAGTGCAAACTTAGAAAGGTTGCACACTGGAGGTCTGGTGCTAGCATAATCTTTGTTCTGTGCCATGGTTTTGTATAAAAATAAATATAATACAAAAAGTAATAACCCTCTATAGAAAATTTATCTTATCAAGGATCTTTTGGTTCAGGTGTTAGCCTGTTCAACCAATCTGTTGAAGATTCAGTTGTTGAGTAACCAACCTGCCTCTGATACAAATTGAAAGTGAGGGTAAGATCTATCTTCACTCTAGAGGGAGGGTGAATAGAGTATTTTAAAATAATTTAGAATTAAAACTGTAAAGCAGTGGCAGACTTAATTTACTTATATGTGTAATGTGCTAGCAGAAAGGTAAACACTAAAGCAGTAAGAAAACAGAAACACACAGCACATAGCAAAGCCAAAAAGCACAGCAAGCCAGATGACACAAGGAGCTATAGTGGTTCCCAATAACCTGGGTACATCCACTCTTCTACCACCTAGGTAGGAATCAACTGCAAGAATAGTTGATCAGGTGTCCTGGCCACCAATGAGCTTTTGATAAGGTGCTCAAAAAACCAAAACTAGATTTTTTGATAAGGTGTCTTGCCACCACTGAGTTTTGACAAGGTCTCAGAAACCAGCCACAAAACTTTTGAAGGGAGTTTTGAGAAACCCTTTTACAATAGAGAAAGGAAAAATAAAATAAGTTGAGTTGTTCTTCTCTGTCAACAATATGAGAGAAGACAAGTGGAAGATGTTGTCAAAGCTCCCCCTGAGATCTGTAAGGGTTCAGGAAGATGAGCTTTGCTTAGGGTGATAGGCCTTCAGTTGCTTCAGATCTCCAGCAAAGGATGATTTCAGTAGATGCTGAAATGTGTGATGTCTGGAGTCCTTGATAATGAAGCTTTTGAACACTTGAAGCTTGAAGGAGTAGAAAGGCAGATGATCTCCTTCACAATGATGTTCCTTGTGTTCTTGAAGAATTCTGACTCAGTAATTCTGTAAGTTTTTGTCTACTGAATCTATTCTCAGAAGATGAATTCTTGATTAGTGAATTTATTGTTCTCTCTTCTGTATATCTTTTTCAAATCTTGTCTGTGATATATTCAGAATAATTCTCTAGGTAGTATATCAGATCCTGACTTTAGATGGCCGTTATTCAGTCATAAATGACTTCCATAATTGACAAATGTCTCTGGGGAAAGTCCTAAGTAACATTCCAATTATTCTTTCTTGAAACTTGCACCAGATTGCTTGAAATGGCTACATAATCCTTTGTCATAAATGCTGAAAATAAATCTGAATTAATTCCATAACTGTCCTGAATTTGAATCCTGAAAACGTCGACCTCTCAGAAAAATCGTCGACCTGAGCTCAGCTATCGTCGACCTGAGCTCAGAGAATGGATTTATACTAGAGACAGAAAACGTCGACCTGAGCTCTACGATCGTCGACCTGAGCTCAGCGACTTGGAAAACATCTAGAAACAGAGCGTCGATCTGAGCTCGAAGATCGTCGAATGGAGTTTGACGCCTCATTGAATTGAGCTCAGAGATCGTCGACCTGATTTCGACATTTCGTCGACCTGAGCTCGACGAGAATTGTCTTTGTCTCAGCACTTGAATCCTTATCTGTAGAAGGTCTGGAGGGCAGCTTTCAAACCTAAGTACTAACCCTAAGACTCATTTTAATTGACCTATCAGACTATACAGCAAGGTCAAAATAGAATCCTAATCACATAGTGATCCTTACCCAAATTAGTAATAGGGTGTTCCAACATCTACCTACAGCAGTTCTTACAAGAAGACTCACCATTTCCGTTGGCACACTAGGGTTCTGCCAACAACTATGACAAAATGTCTCACCTTACCACAACACCAACATTCATGAATGTTGTATCTCTTTTTCTGAACAGCCTTGGAAGAGTTCAAGCTATCAATAGTTTTCTATTTAGAGGGGAGGGCAGTAGCTTTCTTCTTGTTTCTTTCAGGAAGTATCTGACTGAAAGTTAATCTGCTAGTGGATGCACATAACATATTCTGAGTAGCACCAACAAATATTATCTTTGCAGCTGGCATGGAGTTGATGGCTTCAGAAACTGTTAGGTGTGGCTTATTGACTGACTTACCCTTAGTCAAGGTGTTTACTGGAGGAACCTGAGAATAGGCCAATGCCTTATTCTTGGGTGTGGGAGCTGGAGCACCAAACACAAATGGTCTGTAATGGGCCATTTGGATCTCCTCACCGGGAGCCTTTAGTGCACTCGCACTCATGTCCTTTCTTCCTCAATTGTAAGATACCCAAGTATTCTTTCAGGAAGAGTTCCCATTCTTCTAGTGACAAACATGTTGTCCTGATCATACATGTTGGAAGGGAGGATTACCTTATGAAAGGTGTTCTGAGGCACTGAGGGAGCTTTGTCTTTCCCTTTGGAATGGGAAGCTCTAGAGTTCCACTTGAACCCTAAACCTCTCTTATCCTTTTGAGAGGTGAAGGAGTCCATCAGTGGTAGCACTGTTATTGGTTTGGAGAATTCAGCCACAATCTTCTTATCCTTGAGAAGCTTCTCTTTATGATCCATGATTATCTTGTTTTTCTGGCCAATGGTCCCAATTTGAATAATTGAGATTGTCTTCAGTTGGCTAACTTCCCTCCTCATCTGAGCTAGCAAGGGTGCTGACTCAGACTGTAGGGAAGCAGCATATTGTAGGGAGGCAATCTCCTTAGCTTGTCTCTTAACAAGCCTTTTGCTCTTCTTCAAAGCATCCAGAATTGCACCATATTTGTCAATAAATTGATTCACATCATCTTCAGATTCTAAACCATTATTCCTGCTGGAGGAAGTGGATGCTTCAGAGACTGAGCTAGACTTATAGATAGAGGGAGAGCTAGGAATAGAGTGTACCTCATCAGGAATAAGATTTGTCTTAATTATCTTCTGATATGGCCATAAGACTGAACTCCTCATCCTCTTCACAGCCAATGTCACCAGAGGACAGTTGGGCCCTTATGGCATATGGGGCAACAGGATGTTCAGCCTCTTCTTCAATAGTGATGAGACCAATATAGGCCTCCTCTTCATCTGATTCTAAAGACTCTGAATCACTATCTGATAGGCTGACAGTCTTCTTGGCCAAGAAGCTCTTTTCAACCTTCTTGTACTTGTGATGCTTTTTTCCTTCAGACTTTGTGAGCTCCTTCCTTTTAACTAGACAGTCAGCAACGATATGTCCACTCATGTTGCAACAGTAGCAAACAACATTAGTCTTAACATATTTGTTCGGTTTGGAATCATACATTTCCCCAGAGGGGTGTTTTCTGGACTTGTCCTTGCTGAGATAGGGCTTCCTTGATGAGGAGCTTGAAGTGCCCTTATTCTTCCACTGTCTCCTCCTACTTAGCATCTTCTTGTACTGCTTGGAGAATATTGTTAGTTCTCCATCTAACAGCTCATTTCTAGAGGAGTTGGGATCTAATCTCTCTAACTCTACAACTCTCCTTGGTGGATAAGGAGTTTTTCCCCTATTTCTTCTTATGGATTCAACTCTGAAGGCCACAGTTTTCTCTTTGCTGAAAGATCTGACAGCATCTTCTTCAGTCTTCCTAGAGTTCAGGTTCACCTCATGGGATAGTAGCTTCCCAAACAAATTCTGAAGTAATGTGTTGGCCAAGTTATGAACTTCTCTGATGGCACAAATCTTGATATCTCATTCCTTATTTGGAGATCTCAAGAACTTATCATTTAGCTCATAATTAGTGAACTGTCTGCCATAGGTGATCAGACTGTTCACTATTATGACGAACTTCTCATAGCATTCAACTATGGAATCCTTCTTCCCTTGCTTGAATGCTTCATATTGTTGATTTAGGAGGGTTTTCTATCATCCCTCATCTCCTCTGTACCTTCCATATAAAGAATGAGAGAATCCCACATTTCTTTGGTTATTTTGTAGTGGACAAGGTTCTGGAAGGTGGAGTCATCTATGACACTAACAATGATGTTGTGTGCCCTCTTATCCATGGTTGCCAAAATGACTTCATCCTTAGTCAATTAAGTATACTTCGTTGGAGTCTAGACATTGGCATCTAAGACAGAGACCATTATGGGAATGAAGGGTCTTTCTTGGACAGTAATGAAAATCCTAGGATCTGAGGCTTTCATGAATAGCCTAATCCTTTCTTTCCAAAATTCCAAAGTTTTCTTTGATGCAAATAGGGAGCTTCATGGAGCTCAACTTCTTGTGGTTCTCACTTGAACCCATGGAGTTAATCTCAGCTACTCTTGGAGATCTGTTTAGATTGTTAAGTCCTTTTTCAACAACCTCGCTCTGATACCACTTGAATGTCTTTGTTTCAAAAGTAGCTATACACCTAGAGGAGGGGTGAGTAGGTATTGAAGTCTTTATGACTACTTTTAAATTTAGTGCATTGTGAATTAGATTATTGAGTTTGCTTTCAAGAACACATATCAGCACACCAGTATTTATAGTGGTTCCCCCAAGGTATGGGTACATCCACTTTCCCTCCCACTTTTCTAACAATGTGTTAAACAAGGCAATATTTACCAAATCTCAGCTCAAATAGCTTACAACACAGATCCTCACAAAATCGGATCATGGGGTTGACTAAGTCAACTCCACCCCCACCCCCCACCCCCATGAACTCCCATGATGAGTAAATCATGGGGGGAGTGCCCACTCCCTCTCTCTCCTCCAAAACCACCCCCTTTATGGGGGAACCACTACCACCATCGGACTGGCCGCCGCTGCCGCCAGACTGGCCACCGCCGCCGCCGGACTTGCCGGCCGCCGCAGGCCTTGCCGCGGCAGGCCGCAGCTAGGCCGCCAAGCCACAGCTAGGCCGCCTGGCAACCGGTTGGGCACGCGGCCAGGCTGGCCTTACCGTCATAGGCCGCAGCCAAGCCGCCTGGCCACCGGCAGCATGGCCACTAGCCCGACTTGCGGTCAGGCCGGCCGAACTACAGCAGGCCGCGGCCAAGCTGACGGCCCGCTGGCCTAGCCACCGGCCTTCCCGCCGCAGGCCGCGGCCAAGCCGCCGGGCGCCAGCGGCCTGGCCGCTGGCTGAGCTCGCGGCCAAACCGGCCTTGCCACCACAGTCTGCGGCCAAGTCGCCTGGCCGCTGGCGGCTTGGCCGCTGGTCGGACTCGTGGCGAGACCGGCCGAGCCGCCACAGGCCACAGCCAAGCCGCCGGCCGGCCGCTTCCATCGGTCGGGCACCCCATCACCGTGGACGGCCTACCCGCCGTCCGATCGTGGGGGGCTCTCCTCACCCGTCTGATCTGGTGGATAACCACCCACTAACCCACTACATTAGTGGTGGGGCCCGCCATGAGGCTCTCCTGGAGGCTATAAAAGGAGCCCCAGGGCCTCCTCATTCTACACTTTTCTGCTCCCGGTCATCTTCTTCCTCAGGTGATAGCTCTGCCAGTCTCCTCCCTCAAGTCATCTTCCAGCCACCACCAGCCACTAGCGCGCCACCAGTGCGCCACCAGCAGGAAAACGCCTAAGTCTTGGAGCGAGCTGAAAGAGGAAGACGACCCCTGCAAACAAGCGCACGCTGCCCCCAGCATTAGAGCACCAGGGCCATCACTCGCACTTCAATATCCAAGTCACTCCCGCGGCGCAGCCTGTTTCCCACAGGAAGTCGTAGTCTTTTTCTCTCTCCCCCAAGATGTAACGGGAACAGCCTGTCGCCCTAATTCTCCAAACATGTTGTAATCACTAGGAGCTAGTGGACTTTGACCGACACAGACCCGGTCACTTGGTTTTTTACCCAATTGAGGGGTTTTTCCACGTCACCACATCTTATGTCAACCTCTCATTTTCATTGACTGTGTGCGCGCTCGACCGCTCCGAGAGCTAAGACGGTCAAAGTAAATCTGGTCCGACCAGAGCATCAAGTTAGTCTGCAACAAAAACAATATAGATATGTAAGTGGTGCATGCAAAAATTTGTTACACTGTGGGCATTATATAAAATTATTCAAAAAATAAATTGACAAATAGAGCACAAAATATGTGTAGGATCTGGATCCTCTCCATTTCAAATTAAATGGAGGGGATCCATTTCATATCTAGTGGACAGGAAAAGCCCAACAAAATCTAGTGGCCAAGAATTTTTTGAATAAAAAAAATATATAAGGAATGGAAAAACAGAACCCGTTGATGCTAAACCAGATAATCTTATTTGTGAAATGGATCCCCGTCATTTCATTTGAAATGGAGAGGATCCTGATTTATTACACTAATGTCACATAAGAATTATTGAAAATAATTTATTTTTTTATATACATATACTTTTTTTTATTAGTCATGATACTTTAACTATGGTGCAAGGTTAATGCTCCTGATGCTGAATGAAGGAAGAATGGTTATGTGCATATAAATCAAAATGGATTCTTGAGTCTGCCCTCTCTGATGTCTTTGGCTTTGATTTGAGGGCATGATTCCACAACAAACGTGACGGCATAGGGGGTCACTATTTCAGTGGTATTTGTCAGCAACCACTTTGTGCATTTATTGTCAAAGGTTGGGTCTTTCTCCTCTGAGAGAAGCCACTTTTGTGCATAGTGCCAGAGGTTGGGTCTATTTCCAATCTTCCCCTGCTCATACCCCCAATGATTGGGGACTATATGGGTTTTGTTGTTGTTGTAGTAGTCATGATACTTTAACCAATTATTGTCCACACCAATGGAATATCGAGTTGATTTCGATCGAGTCATGCTTGACTTGAAATAGAAATTTTCGACTTGGTGCCGACTCAAAATCAAAATCAACATTGAATCTGGTTAGCTCAACTTGAATTTGACTCGATTTCAAGCAAGCTCAAATCAATTTGGAGTCAACTCAAAATTAATTATTTTTGTTATAAAAAGTAATAAATTTTTATTAATGTGAATAACTGTTTAATTTGCTAAATTAATTTTAAATGAATTACGAAAAGAGTAGATTTGACAATTCATTTTTCAATTTTCACTTCAAATCAATTGTTACCTGATGTAGGGTAGGCTACGGGGTTGACAAAACCTAGACTTCTGAGGAAGGGGTGTGGATATGACCCTCGAATCCAACTTTAAATGCAATGCAAACCGTCTGTGACAACGACAAAATAATTTGAGTAATGACAATTTCAACTCACGCAGTTAATTAAAGGAAATAAACAAACATTCAATTCAATAATTATTTATTGGCTTTCCCTCGCTCGGAGGGCCAAGGCTAAGCGCACGACGAATAAATCTCACCTGCAAATTATAAATGTATCGCAACAAATTTCTACAAGCTCAGATCTAAGCAAAAGCACGACAATCAACTAATAATAATATCAAATCAAATGTTCCAATACAACGAGAGGCTCACCAAAGTAGCGGGCTGACCGAGGCACTGAAGACTTTGGATCCAGTTGCGTAGATTAGCGATCGAAGGTGGAACCGGCGGTATGAAAATGATGGTGGTGGCTGTCCTCGACAGTAAATGATGAGATCAGACGAGAAATGGGTAGATCCAGCCACATACAAGTAGATCCGTCCGGGGGAGGGTGGATCCTATTTAGGGTCAGATCTGGCTAGGGAAGGGTGTGTGGGTGGTGGAAATAACGGATCGAGGGTTGAAATTCTTAGGTCTGGATTGATCTAGAGAATTAGGGCGGTTTGGAGGTGGTTCCATGAAGAGGAGGGGAGGAGGTGGTCGACCGGTGGTAGGGAGGGGGTTGTCGAATGTAGAAGGGGAGTGGGAGGGAGGCGGTGGCTGAGGGTGGGGAACCGAAGTGAGGGAGTGGGCTGGGTGGTCGGTGAAGAGGGGGAGTGAGGGAGGCGTCCGGTTGTCCAGCGACTGCAGGAAATCCTGCACAGTAGGCCGCCGATTAGGGTAGGGAAGTATGGGGCTGCAGCGGGTGGAAGAGGTGTTTGAGGGGTGGAAAATGAAGGCTAGAGGTAGGGGAAGGGTTTGGGGAAGAGAAACCAACCTAGGAGTCATCACCTAGGGCTCCACGATGTCGGCTCCGAGGGGTGATCGCTTGAATCTGGGAAGAAGAGTCTTCAAATTCTGCAATGTATTGGTTCAACCTCTTACACCATTATTTATAATAAAATAAGACACTAGGACATCTCTATCAACGACTATGATTGACTGGTGGGAGAGGCTGCTAAAATACCTGAAAATAAATCAACAAAAATAAACTAATATATGACCTCAACTCGCGACGCAGATCCGGACACATCTACGGAGTCCGATCGTCGATCTGGATATGTCATATATGGTAAGTTGCCAAATCAGCCTCAGACGGGCCCAAAGCTCATGCTCATCTCTGCTCTGCATCATTACCATTAGGGGGAAAAAGTCATAAATATAAAGCATAAAAAAGGACTTTTCAATTAAGAAGTAGGACCGCAAAAAAAATATAAAAATGTTCCATCAAAAGGAATCGAACTCACAACTTTTAGAAAATCTCATTCAGCTTCTACCAATTGAGCTAGGATATTTTTGTTTGCTAAAGTAATCTAAAAATTATTTAAATATATATTCACTCAAAAAATTTTTGTATTAATAAAAAATATTTTAAAAATTCAGTGTGGGCGGCCGCCCACACTAGCCCCCCTATGTAGATCCGTCCTTCAGATATGGCAACCAACACAGCCTTAGCTCCAAGAGAAGAAGCCAGCGACCAAGACTTAACAATAGGAGAACTAGAATCAACCTACAAAAGCTGAAAATCTGTCCTAAGAGGAATAGTTATCTATGAACAGACGATTGCTCGCACAAGGGAGGAAGCTCCTCCGTTGAACGCCAAAAAGGGGCAGAATCCCTCACACACACTGTTCAGGGTAGAGAAGATAGCGTAAAGAAAAACATTTGGGTTATATTGCTATAAATATAATCAAAATACTTGACTAAAACGCCCTTGCTAGTCATCCCCCCAATCCCCCCCCCCCCCCCCCCCGTCGGGCCTCACTCCGGTACGACTGAATCGGACTGAATTTGTGCCATTCCCGTTTTACCCTGCAGTTAATTCCAGCCTTTCGCGATTCTCTCTTCTTCCGCGATTCTCTCTTCTTCCCCCGCACCGACTGGCGCAGCCCTACCTCCCCGCCCGATCTCCTCACTCCCTGACGGAAGCCACGACATCTTCCCTCTCGCCATTCATCTCCGGCACGGCATCTTCCCTTTCCCGCACCTCCTTCTTTTTCTCTCCCAGCTCGACGGAAGCCCCCAACGCCCCCGCAACAGCCCATCGTGCGCCCTCCAAAAGCCACCACCGCTGCCTCCGGCGTCCCCCTGCTCGACGACGTACCACCGCTGCCTCCGGCGTCCCCCTGCTCGACGACGTCTCCTCCAGTCCGCAACAGCATTTCTCCAACAAATTTTGCCTTCAACGAGTTTATGGATTGATACACGTCCAGCATTTCTCCAGTCCGCAACACTCAGACTCCGCTTGGTTGTTTGCACAATCTTATATATATCCCTAATAAGGAATAATAAACTCAATAATGTTTTTCATTTCTCTCAAATTAGTATTAGAGCTTTAGGTTTAATGGTTCTCTGTTTCTTACATTAAATTCTGTTAACAGGGTTCGTATTTGTGTGATCGATCTCATTGTAGTTTCTTCGTGCGATTTCACGCAATTTTTGTTTCATAGCGTCGTTCTATGCATCATCTTCTGTATGACGAGCATTTGCATCTCGACTCAGATCTCGAACGAGCGGCGTTCTCTATAACATCTTGCTTAGCATCCACATGTCTCTGGTTTCTTATTATAGACTGACATCTATGGTGTTATTGCACCCTAGCTTTTATGCTACTCTGGACGCCAGTTCTCCCTGCAACTAATCATCATCCTCTTTTTTGTTTCCTCGGTCTTGGTTTGGGTCTGCATCTCTCCCTATCTCAGCAGATCCTGCAGCACTCTTGGCACCATCAGCTGCCTGTATTTCAAGCTGCTCTCTAACATCAGACAACTGTTTGTTCAATCACTTTATTAGCTGGAAAAGGAATGACCTACTCCCAATTTGAGGTGAAGAGTTGAATTCTATGATATGTTTATATGTATATTTAAGATAGGTACTTTGTATTGGTTTCAAATTGTCTATTGGTGTCTTGATCATTTACACTGTCTTATATAGAGAGAGAACAATAAACTCAAGAATGTTTTTCATTTATCTCAACTTGGATCATGATCAAATTATTTATTTATTTTGCTACTTCAACATTTTTGTTTAAGATTTATATTGGATATTGATTCCATGAAATTGCTACCTTAGTATGTTTCTTTTCAATAAATTTTGCACGTTCTTGCCTTCAGGTATTGGCAATTTTCTGTGGTACAATACCATTTTTGAAGAGCCTAATCCTTAAAGATGGCGCGCCACTCTTTTTTTTCACAGATAGCTGCCTCATCCTTGGGTACAGAGTACTAATGTTATTTCTTCTTTTTTTCACATTTCTTCTTTTTTTTTTCATCGGATGCACTTGAGGGATACGTTACTAAATGTGCACATTAATTTCAAAGTACAGTTTTTTTAGCTATTGAAACTTAAATATTCTGACGTATCAAGCTCGATATTTGAAATGTTGGGTTAAAGATTACGACATTGGGCTGGCTTACGACTACATGTGATCGAGTCTTACTTTTAAGGGGCATGCACTCAAATCCATCCTGAAAACATTTGATAAACTTGATGTCATTTGGTATAAAAACTTTGGTATGCATTGGACCTACTAGGGTATATATTTTTTAATGCAAGTCTATCATTGAATGTATAGATTAAGGAGCAACCGTTCTATGTGATAGGCATGCTGTTTTTGTTGGAGAAATGCTGTTGTTCTTTAAACTATTATTTGATAGCTTTGATGAAAATTGAACTTGGCAAAATGGTCCCTTAGAATAGTACATTTTCCTCTTGTCTTTCCTTCAACGAGTTTATGGATTGATACACGTTGAGCAAATTTTGGATTTACTGCACATTTGAGAAAATTTCTAGACCCCATGCTGTGAATGTTAATAGATCAATTGAAAACCTGATCAAACTAGGAAGATTAACATTTTTTGTAGCAGACCTGACAATTATATTTCTTGTGCTCCTTTCTCACAGTCTTTGACTAAATTTGCTACAATAATACTATCATTTACAGGAATTTCAGTTGTTTTTATCGATTCTAGTTGTTAATTTGCAGTTGCCTAGTAGGATGCTTACCTTTTGCTTCAATTTATTTCTATCATATTTTTGCCATTTCATCTAAGCAATCAATTGTTGCCTTTTAATTTTAAGTATTGTATTTTTTCTGCATCACATGTTGATAAGCGTTAGGAAGCTTACACCCTAAAGCGTGCCAAATTTGGCAAATCTCTTTATTGGCTAATTGCTTATTCTTTTTGTGAAGGTCCTATTTAGGTTTAATTCTCGTTTTCTTCTCTATTAAATATTCATATTTATTTATCTTGGCCTCCTTTTTTTGTTCATTTCTGAAGATTGATATTGTTATTTTTCTGATGGTGGAGGCACTTCTTTTCAAAATCTACTGTTTGTGGTTCAGATTTGGGAAAATGGCTATGCATTGCTTTTTTTTAGCTTAACCATCTTTTAATTATGATTTTTTGTAATGTTATAATTGTTGCTTACTTTGAATGTTTTTTGTACAGGGGATGGTTTCGATAGAAAACGTCACCGTTCTACATGTGTCGAGTTTTGATGAGTTGATGGCTGTCACTCTGAGGGGTTCTGAGCAACGACATGTGGCTGAAACCCAAATGAATGATGAAAGTTCAAGATCACATTTGAAGTGCCGGCTTTCAGGTCTTCCTGACTTCCTCAACATTTTTTTGTTGTGTTTGAGATTGTTTTTCTAAATCCCTTTCCCTAGCAAGCTGGAGCAAACCTTTTCATGTTCTCTAGTGTGCAAGTCTTGAATTGTTCTAAGAAGATTCATGTTTGCTCCATCTCTGCCATTTGTTTCTTCAATTGTAGTCCCAAGGCCCATATATCAATGCAAATTTCCTTAAACTGTTTTTGCATGCCCTTTCAAATATAGGTAGAATAGGAGAATTCTCCGAATGATGTTTGATCAATAACAAAATTATGTAATTCTTTATTGTGCGGGCAATTTTTGGTGTCACTATTTTAAAATATTTTTGTGCAAAACAAGCATTCTTGGAGATGAATTGATTGCCGCATTCTTAATTTTATTAGCTATGACTATGTTGTTGATTTTTCCTGATACGCTCATTGTTTTCCTGTATATGAGAATTTTGTAACTCTAGCGGTAGACTTCCTCTTGTTCACGACCAGTTAGGAATACATTTTTTTCCCTTAGGCATTTGTGGTGGGAGCCAAGTGATCCAATTCTTTTTTAATGACGAGTGATTTAGAATGAAAATTTCAACTCTACAATGTCTTTTAGACTAGCACTTAGATACCATATCTGAATAACAAGAACAAACAGTAATTCATGGGCCTTCACAGCCTGAAAAGCATGTGATTAAGTTCACCATGTATCTGAATTTAGTTCGATCCTGCTCCTTGAATTCCAGGGCAATACGAGCAAGGATGGTGGGAAGCAAGCAGCTGGAGCGCCGCCCTTCACACACTTTTGTGGCAATCAGCGTTTATGTTTGGGATACGGGCTCGGTCCAGTCGAGGTTCTGTCTTCCTCCACTATCTTGTCACCTGATTCATGTACTTTATGCAGCTCTTAGATGATGCTTGTGACGATGATGATGTTTTCTTTAAAGATTTGAACTTTGAATGCTTGTTCATGATAACAGTTGGGAAGTGGCAGAGAAGGATAAGCTATTGTTCTTCCCCACTGCGAGGATGCTAAAGGGCTATCCCATCCATGTGCAGTGCCATAGATCTCTCTGAGAAGAGAAACGTTATACTCCCTCAACAACTCGTGTTTAACTTTTATATAAACAAGGGTGAAAGAGATTTGGTTTTTAAATAGAGATTTGTTCAAGGAATGTTCTATTATTGGATTATAGCAAGGTATTGAGAGTTTGCAAGGGTTGGGGTGACAGATTCTTTCTCGTAGAAAGTGAAGCTGAATGTATTTTGTGCTTGAAATTAAGTTGTGTTGGTATGGTGGTGTCTGAAACAGTTGTTTGTAAAAGGTAGGTCCTTTTGACAAAAGACTGAGCCCGAGAAGCTCGTCGAGATCTTTCTCATAGAATGTGTTGTTGCTGCTATTTGTTCTTCACCTTGACATTGGTTTGCCATGTTTCATGAGTGAATTGTTATCTCCTGCATTTGACATTATTTCTTCAACTGAATTTTGATAAATTTGGAGACCACCTTGCCACCGAAGATAGAGGGAGCCTTGTGGTTTTATTCGAATCGACAAATGTCAAGGAAGTATGTCACCTTCCATTTTTTCTACTATTTTTGGCAGTGTAACACCCCTTAATTTTACATTTTTGATATTTTAATTTTATATTAACCCTGACACTACTTTAATAGCTTGGTATGTATTATGTATTTATTGTTCAACAACTTTAGCTTGTACAAGTTTGTTTTCTTCAAAAACATTTCAAATTATTTTACAATGGGACCCTGTGGCGTTGTCTCCAGTTGTCTCCAGGTCTCCGGTCAGAGAGGCAAACTGTTTTGGGCTCCCTGGGATTTACTCTTGACATGTTTTGTGGTATGGAAGAAGCAGAGAATACAGAGTTTCCCCCTCCATCAAAAATTACTTTCTTGAACTATATTTGGATGAAAACTATCAGATCTGCTCCATTTACTCCCAAAGTTAAAGATTAAATTCTTATCTTTATAAAGATACTCATAATATATGAGAAATGATGCTTACAGAAGTGGCTGCTTCGTGCATTAGTTTCCATGCATTGTTGGTGTCCTAAGTAACCCATTGCTTCCATACCAAAACCCAAAGGTAAAAAAGAGGCGTTTGGTACTATTAAACACAAATGGGTGATGCGTGATAGACAATATGAGAATAATAACATTAGGCGGGTCACACCAGTGATCGTCTACAGAGTGATTCTACATGATGCATTGGTCCCACTGGAGCCACGACTACCAACATATAGTGAAGAGCAAGCATCCTTCTTGTTTAATTGGTTTCCAGACTTTAAAAACATTTCTATAGAACACAATTGATGTGCTATATTAGTTTAAAAAATGAAACTTTCTAAGCAAAATTCAAACATTCAAATAATATTTATAAGCTTCTACATTTAATAGATAATTTTAATCATTTTGAATCACTTCTTACCAAGATTAAATTTCTCAAACCCCTGTTCCCTTATATCCCTCGTATCAACCGACTCACATTATTAAGATATTTTAAAGCATTGTCTTCCCCCCCCCCCTTTCTTCTCCTCCCCCTCTTTTTCTTTCTCTTCCCTCCCCCTCCCCCTTTTTTCCCCCTCATACCAGAGTGGAACCCGGCGGCCCCCCCGTCGGGCCTCACTCCGGTACGACTGAATCGGACTGAATTTGTGCCATTCCCGTTTTACCCTGCAGTTAATTCCAGCCTTTCGCGATTCTCTCTTCTTCCGCGATTCTCTCTTCTTCCCCCGCACCGACTGGCGCAGCCCTACCTCCCCGCCCGATCTCCTCACTCCCTGACGGAAGCCACGACATCTTCCCTCTCGCCATTCATCTCCGGCACGGCATCTTCCCTTTCCCGCACCTCCTTCTTTTTCTCTCCCAGCTCGACGGAAGCCCCCAACGCCCCCGCAACAGCCCATCGTGCGCCCTCCAAAAGCCACCACCGCTGCCTCCGGCGTCCCCCTGCTCGACGACGTACCACCGCTGCCTCCGGCGTCCCCCTGCTCGACGACGTCTCCTCCAGTCCGCAACAGCATTTCTCCAACAAATTTTGCCTTCAACGAGTTTATGGATTGATACACGTCCAGCATTTCTCCAGTCCGCAACACTCAGACTCCGCTTGGTTGTTTGCACAATCTTATATATATCCCTAATAAGGAATAATAAACTCAATAATGTTTTTCATTTCTCTCAAATTAGTATTAGAGCTTTAGGTTTAATGGTTCTCTGTTTCTTACATTAAATTCTGTTAACAGGGTTCGTATTTGTGTGATCGATCTCATTGTAGTTTCTTCGTGCGATTTCACGCAATTTTTGTTTCATAGCGTCGTTCTATGCATCATCTTCTGTATGACGAGCATTTGCATCTCGACTCAGATCTCGAACGAGCGGCGTTCTCTATAACATCTTGCTTAGCATCCACATGTCTCTGGTTTCTTATTATAGACTGACATCTATGGTGTTATTGCACCCTAGCTTTTATGCTACTCTGGACGCCAGTTCTCCCTGCAACTAATCATCATCCTCTTTTTTGTTTCCTCGGTCTTGGTTTGGGTCTGCATCTCTCCCTATCTCAGCAGATCCTGCAGCACTCTTGGCACCATCAGCTGCCTGTATTTCAAGCTGCTCTCTAACATCAGACAACTGTTTGTTCAATCACTTTATTAGCTGGAAAAGGAATGACCTACTCCCAATTTGAGGTGAAGAGTTGAATTCTATGATATGTTTATATGTATATTTAAGATAGGTACTTTGTATTGGTTTCAAATTGTCTATTGGTGTCTTGATCATTTACACTGTCTTATATAGAGAGAGAACAATAAACTCAAGAATGTTTTTCATTTATCTCAACTTGGATCATGATCAAATTATTTATTTATTTTGCTACTTCAACATTTTTGTTTAAGATTTATATTGGATATTGATTCCATGAAATTGCTACCTTAGTATGTTTCTTTTCAATAAATTTTGCACGTTCTTGCCTTCAGGTATTGGCAATTTTCTGTGGTACAATACCATTTTTGAAGAGCCTAATCCTTAAAGATGGCGCGCCACTCTTTTTTTTCACAGATAGCTGCCTCATCCTTGGGTACAGAGTACTAATGTTATTTCTTCTTTTTTTCACATTTCTTCTTTTTTTTTTCATCGGATGCACTTGAGGGATACGTTACTAAATGTGCACATTAATTTCAAAGTACAGTTTTTTTAGCTATTGAAACTTAAATATTCTGACGTATCAAGCTCGATATTTGAAATGTTGGGTTAAAGATTACGACATTGGGCTGGCTTACGACTACATGTGATCGAGTCTTACTTTTAAGGGGCATGCACTCAAATCCATCCTGAAAACATTTGATAAACTTGATGTCATTTGGTATAAAAACTTTGGTATGCATTGGACCTACTAGGGTATATATTTTTTAATGCAAGTCTATCATTGAATGTATAGATTAAGGAGCAACCGTTCTATGTGATAGGCATGCTGTTTTTGTTGGAGAAATGCTGTTGTTCTTTAAACTATTATTTGATAGCTTTGATGAAAATTGAACTTGGCAAAATGGTCCCTTAGAATAGTACATTTTCCTCTTGTCTTTCCTTCAACGAGTTTATGGATTGATACACGTTGAGCAAATTTTGGATTTACTGCACATTTGAGAAAATTTCTAGACCCCATGCTGTGAATGTTAATAGATCAATTGAAAACCTGATCAAACTAGGAAGATTAACATTTTTTGTAGCAGACCTGACAATTATATTTCTTGTGCTCCTTTCTCACAGTCTTTGACTAAATTTGCTACAATAATACTATCATTTACAGGAATTTCAGTTGTTTTTATCGATTCTAGTTGTTAATTTGCAGTTGCCTAGTAGGATGCTTACCTTTTGCTTCAATTTATTTCTATCATATTTTTGCCATTTCATCTAAGCAATCAATTGTTGCCTTTTAATTTTAAGTATTGTATTTTTTCTGCATCACATGTTGATAAGCGTTAGGAAGCTTACACCCTAAAGCGTGCCAAATTTGGCAAATCTCTTTATTGGCTAATTGCTTATTCTTTTTGTGAAGGTCCTATTTAGGTTTAATTCTCGTTTTCTTCTCTATTAAATATTCATATTTATTTATCTTGGCCTCCTTTTTTTGTTCATTTCTGAAGATTGATATTGTTATTTTTCTGATGGTGGAGGCACTTCTTTTCAAAATCTACTGTTTGTGGTTCAGATTTGGGAAAATGGCTATGCATTGCTTTTTTTTAGCTTAACCATCTTTTAATTATGATTTTTTGTAATGTTATAATTGTTGCTTACTTTGAATGTTTTTTGTACAGGGGATGGTTTCGATAGAAAACGTCACCGTTCTACATGTGTCGAGTTTTGATGAGTTGATGGCTGTCACTCTGAGGGGTTCTGAGCAACGACATGTGGCTGAAACCCAAATGAATGATGAAAGTTCAAGATCACATTTGAAGTGCCGGCTTTCAGGTCTTCCTGACTTCCTCAACATTTTTTTGTTGTGTTTGAGATTGTTTTTCTAAATCCCTTTCCCTAGCAAGCTGGAGCAAACCTTTTCATGTTCTCTAGTGTGCAAGTCTTGAATTGTTCTAAGAAGATTCATGTTTGCTCCATCTCTGCCATTTGTTTCTTCAATTGTAGTCCCAAGGCCCATATATCAATGCAAATTTCCTTAAACTGTTTTTGCATGCCCTTTCAAATATAGGTAGAATAGGAGAATTCTCCGAATGATGTTTGATCAATAACAAAATTATGTAATTCTTTATTGTGCGGGCAATTTTTGGTGTCACTATTTTAAAATATTTTTGTGCAAAACAAGCATTCTTGGAGATGAATTGATTGCCGCATTCTTAATTTTATTAGCTATGACTATGTTGTTGATTTTTCCTGATACGCTCATTGTTTTCCTGTATATGAGAATTTTGTAACTCTAGCGGTAGACTTCCTCTTGTTCACGACCAGTTAGGAATACATTTTTTTCCCTTAGGCATTTGTGGTGGGAGCCAAGTGATCCAATTCTTTTTTAATGACGAGTGATTTAGAATGAAAATTTCAACTCTACAATGTCTTTTAGACTAGCACTTAGATACCATATCTGAATAACAAGAACAAACAGTAATTCATGGGCCTTCACAGCCTGAAAAGCATGTGATTAAGTTCACCATGTATCTGAATTTAGTTCGATCCTGCTCCTTGAATTCCAGGGCAATACGAGCAAGGATGGTGGGAAGCAAGCAGCTGGAGCGCCGCCCTTCACACACTTTTGTGGCAATCAGCGTTTATGTTTGGGATACGGGCTCGGTCCAGTCGAGGTTCTGTCTTCCTCCACTATCTTGTCACCTGATTCATGTACTTTATGCAGCTCTTAGATGATGCTTGTGACGATGATGATGTTTTCTTTAAAGATTTGAACTTTGAATGCTTGTTCATGATAACAGTTGGGAAGTGGCAGAGAAGGATAAGCTATTGTTCTTCCCCACTGCGAGGATGCTAAAGGGCTATCCCATCCATGTGCAGTGCCATAGATCTCTCTGAGAAGAGAAACGTTATACTCCCTCAACAACTCGTGTTTAACTTTTATATAAACAAGGGTGAAAGAGATTTGGTTTTTAAATAGAGATTTGTTCAAGGAATGTTCTATTATTGGATTATAGCAAGGTATTGAGAGTTTGCAAGGGTTGGGGTGACAGATTCTTTCTCGTAGAAAGTGAAGCTGAATGTATTTTGTGCTTGAAATTAAGTTGTGTTGGTATGGTGGTGTCTGAAACAGTTGTTTGTAAAAGGTAGGTCCTTTTGACAAAAGACTGAGCCCGAGAAGCTCGTCGAGATCTTTCTCATAGAATGTGTTGTTGCTGCTATTTGTTCTTCACCTTGACATTGGTTTGCCATGTTTCATGAGTGAATTGTTATCTCCTGCATTTGACATTATTTCTTCAACTGAATTTTGATAAATTTGGAGACCACCTTGCCACCGAAGATAGAGGGAGCCTTGTGGTTTTATTCGAATCGACAAATGTCAAGGAAGTATGTCACCTTCCATTTTTTCTACTATTTTTGGCAGTGTAACACCCCTTAATTTTACATTTTTGATATTTTAATTTTATATTAACCCTGACACTACTTTAATAGCTTGGTATGTATTATGTATTTATTGTTCAACAACTTTAGCTTGTACAAGTTTGTTTTCTTCAAAAACATTTCAAATTATTTTACAATGGGACCCTGTGGCGTTGTCTCCAGTTGTCTCCAGGTCTCCGGTCAGAGAGGCAAACTGTTTTGGGCTCCCTGGGATTTACTCTTGACATGTTTTGTGGTATGGAAGAAGCAGAGAATACAGAGTTTCCCCCTCCATCAAAAATTACTTTCTTGAACTATATTTGGATGAAAACTATCAGATCTGCTCCATTTACTCCCAAAGTTAAAGATTAAATTCTTATCTTTATAAAGATACTCATAATATATGAGAAATGATGCTTACAGAAGTGGCTGCTTCGTGCATTAGTTTCCATGCATTGTTGGTGTCCTAAGTAACCCATTGCTTCCATACCAAAACCCAAAGGTAAAAAAGAGGCGTTTGGTACTATTAAACACAAATGGGTGATGCGTGATAGACAATATGAGAATAATAACATTAGGCGGGTCACACCAGTGATCGTCTACAGAGTGATTCTACATGATGCATTGGTCCCACTGGAGCCACGACTACCAACATATAGTGAAGAGCAAGCATCCTTCTTGTTTAATTGGTTTCCAGACTTTAAAAACATTTCTATAGAACACAATTGATGTGCTATATTAGTTTAAAAAATGAAACTTTCTAAGCAAAATTCAAACATTCAAATAATATTTATAAGCTTCTACATTTAATAGATAATTTTAATCATTTTGAATCACTTCTTACCAAGATTAAATTTCTCAAACCCCTGTTCCCTTATATCCCTCGTATCAACCGACTCACATTATTAAGATATTTTAAAGCATTGTCTTCCCCCCCCCCCTTTCTTCTCCTCCCCCTCTTTTTCTTTCTCTTCCCTCCCCTCCCCCCTTTTTTCCCCCTCATACCAGAGTGGAACCCGGCGGCCCCCCCCGTCGGGCCTCACTCCGGTACGACTGAATCGGACTGAATTTGTGCCATTCCCGTTTTACCCTGCAGTTAATTCCAGCCTTTCGCGATTCTCTCTTCTTCCGCGATTCTCTCTTCTTCCCCCGCACCGACTGGCGCAGCCCTACCTCCCCGCCCGATCTCCTCACTCCCTGACGGAAGCCACGACATCTTCCCTCTCGCCATTCATCTCCGGCACGGCATCTTCCCTTTCCCGCACCTCCTTCTTTTTCTCTCCCAGCTCGACGGAAGCCCCCAACGCCCCCGCAACAGCCCATCGTGCGCCCTCCAAAAGCCACCACCGCTGCCTCCGGCGTCCCCCTGCTCGACGACGTACCACCGCTGCCTCCGGCGTCCCCCTGCTCGACGACGTCTCCTCCAGTCCGCAACAGCATTTCTCCAACAAATTTTGCCTTCAACGAGTTTATGGATTGATACACGTCCAGCATTTCTCCAGTCCGCAACACTCAGACTCCGCTTGGTTGTTTGCACAATCTTATATATATCCCTAATAAGGAATAATAAACTCAATAATGTTTTTCATTTCTCTCAAATTAGTATTAGAGCTTTAGGTTTAATGGTTCTCTGTTTCTTACATTAAATTCTGTTAACAGGGTTCGTATTTGTGTGATCGATCTCATTGTAGTTTCTTCGTGCGATTTCACGCAATTTTTGTTTCATAGCGTCGTTCTATGCATCATCTTCTGTATGACGAGCATTTGCATCTCGACTCAGATCTCGAACGAGCGGCGTTCTCTATAACATCTTGCTTAGCATCCACATGTCTCTGGTTTCTTATTATAGACTGACATCTATGGTGTTATTGCACCCTAGCTTTTATGCTACTCTGGACGCCAGTTCTCCCTGCAACTAATCATCATCCTCTTTTTTGTTTCCTCGGTCTTGGTTTGGGTCTGCATCTCTCCCTATCTCAGCAGATCCTGCAGCACTCTTGGCACCATCAGCTGCCTGTATTTCAAGCTGCTCTCTAACATCAGACAACTGTTTGTTCAATCACTTTATTAGCTGGAAAAGGAATGACCTACTCCCAATTTGAGGTGAAGAGTTGAATTCTATGATATGTTTATATGTATATTTAAGATAGGTACTTTGTATTGGTTTCAAATTGTCTATTGGTGTCTTGATCATTTACACTGTCTTATATAGAGAGAGAACAATAAACTCAAGAATGTTTTTCATTTATCTCAACTTGGATCATGATCAAATTATTTATTTATTTTGCTACTTCAACATTTTTGTTTAAGATTTATATTGGATATTGATTCCATGAAATTGCTACCTTAGTATGTTTCTTTTCAATAAATTTTGCACGTTCTTGCCTTCAGGTATTGGCAATTTTCTGTGGTACAATACCATTTTTGAAGAGCCTAATCCTTAAAGATGGCGCGCCACTCTTTTTTTTCACAGATAGCTGCCTCATCCTTGGGTACAGAGTACTAATGTTATTTCTTCTTTTTTTCACATTTCTTCTTTTTTTTTTCATCGGATGCACTTGAGGGATACGTTACTAAATGTGCACATTAATTTCAAAGTACAGTTTTTTTAGCTATTGAAACTTAAATATTCTGACGTATCAAGCTCGATATTTGAAATGTTGGGTTAAAGATTACGACATTGGGCTGGCTTACGACTACATGTGATCGAGTCTTACTTTTAAGGGGCATGCACTCAAATCCATCCTGAAAACATTTGATAAACTTGATGTCATTTGGTATAAAAACTTTGGTATGCATTGGACCTACTAGGGTATATATTTTTTAATGCAAGTCTATCATTGAATGTATAGATTAAGGAGCAACCGTTCTATGTGATAGGCATGCTGTTTTTGTTGGAGAAATGCTGTTGTTCTTTAAACTATTATTTGATAGCTTTGATGAAAATTGAACTTGGCAAAATGGTCCCTTAGAATAGTACATTTTCCTCTTGTCTTTCCTTCAACGAGTTTATGGATTGATACACGTTGAGCAAATTTTGGATTTACTGCACATTTGAGAAAATTTCTAGACCCCATGCTGTGAATGTTAATAGATCAATTGAAAACCTGATCAAACTAGGAAGATTAACATTTTTTGTAGCAGACCTGACAATTATATTTCTTGTGCTCCTTTCTCACAGTCTTTGACTAAATTTGCTACAATAATACTATCATTTACAGGAATTTCAGTTGTTTTTATCGATTCTAGTTGTTAATTTGCAGTTGCCTAGTAGGATGCTTACCTTTTGCTTCAATTTATTTCTATCATATTTTTGCCATTTCATCTAAGCAATCAATTGTTGCCTTTTAATTTTAAGTATTGTATTTTTTCTGCATCACATGTTGATAAGCGTTAGGAAGCTTACACCCTAAAGCGTGCCAAATTTGGCAAATCTCTTTATTGGCTAATTGCTTATTCTTTTTGTGAAGGTCCTATTTAGGTTTAATTCTCGTTTTCTTCTCTATTAAATATTCATATTTATTTATCTTGGCCTCCTTTTTTTGTTCATTTCTGAAGATTGATATTGTTATTTTTCTGATGGTGGAGGCACTTCTTTTCAAAATCTACTGTTTGTGGTTCAGATTTGGGAAAATGGCTATGCATTGCTTTTTTTTAGCTTAACCATCTTTTAATTATGATTTTTTGTAATGTTATAATTGTTGCTTACTTTGAATGTTTTTTGTACAGGGGATGGTTTCGATAGAAAACGTCACCGTTCTACATGTGTCGAGTTTTGATGAGTTGATGGCTGTCACTCTGAGGGGTTCTGAGCAACGACATGTGGCTGAAACCCAAATGAATGATGAAAGTTCAAGATCACATTTGAAGTGCCGGCTTTCAGGTCTTCCTGACTTCCTCAACATTTTTTTGTTGTGTTTGAGATTGTTTTTCTAAATCCCTTTCCCTAGCAAGCTGGAGCAAACCTTTTCATGTTCTCTAGTGTGCAAGTCTTGAATTGTTCTAAGAAGATTCATGTTTGCTCCATCTCTGCCATTTGTTTCTTCAATTGTAGTCCCAAGGCCCATATATCAATGCAAATTTCCTTAAACTGTTTTTGCATGCCCTTTCAAATATAGGTAGAATAGGAGAATTCTCCGAATGATGTTTGATCAATAACAAAATTATGTAATTCTTTATTGTGCGGGCAATTTTTGGTGTCACTATTTTAAAATATTTTTGTGCAAAACAAGCATTCTTGGAGATGAATTGATTGCCGCATTCTTAATTTTATTAGCTATGACTATGTTGTTGATTTTTCCTGATACGCTCATTGTTTTCCTGTATATGAGAATTTTGTAACTCTAGCGGTAGACTTCCTCTTGTTCACGACCAGTTAGGAATACATTTTTTTCCCTTAGGCATTTGTGGTGGGAGCCAAGTGATCCAATTCTTTTTTAATGACGAGTGATTTAGAATGAAAATTTCAACTCTACAATGTCTTTTAGACTAGCACTTAGATACCATATCTGAATAACAAGAACAAACAGTAATTCATGGGCCTTCACAGCCTGAAAAGCATGTGATTAAGTTCACCATGTATCTGAATTTAGTTCGATCCTGCTCCTTGAATTCCAGGGCAATACGAGCAAGGATGGTGGGAAGCAAGCAGCTGGAGCGCCGCCCTTCACACACTTTTGTGGCAATCAGCGTTTATGTTTGGGATACGGGCTCGGTCCAGTCGAGGTTCTGTCTTCCTCCACTATCTTGTCACCTGATTCATGTACTTTATGCAGCTCTTAGATGATGCTTGTGACGATGATGATGTTTTCTTTAAAGATTTGAACTTTGAATGCTTGTTCATGATAACAGTTGGGAACAGAGAAGGATAAGCTATTGTTCTTCCCCACTGCGAGGATGCTAAAGGGCTATCCCATCCATGTGCAGTGCCATAGATCTCTCTGAGAAGAGAAACGTTATACTCCCTCAACAACTCGTGTTTAACTTTTATATAAACAAGGGTGAAAGAGATTTGGTTTTTAAATAGAGATTTGTTCAAGGAATGTTCTATTATTGGATTATAGCAAGGTATTGAGAGTTTGCAAGGGTTGGGGTGACAGATTCTTTCTCGTAGAAAGTGAAGCTGAATGTATTTTGTGCTTGAAATTAAGTTGTGTTGGTATGGTGGTGTCTGAAACAGTTGTTTGTAAAAGGTAGGTCCTTTTGACAAAAGACTGAGCCCGAGAAGCTCGTCGAGATCTTTCTCATAGAATGTGTTGTTGCTGCTATTTGTTCTTCACCTTGACATTGGTTTGCCATGTTTCATGAGTGAATTGTTATCTCCTGCATTTGACATTATTTCTTCAACTGAATTTTGATAAATTTGGAGACCACCTTGCCACCGAAGATAGAGGGAGCCTTGTGGTTTTATTCGAATCGACAAATGTCAAGGAAGTATGTCACCTTCCATTTTTTCTACTATTTTTGGCAGTGTAACACCCCTTAATTTTACATTTTTGATATTTTAATTTTATATTAACCCTGACACTACTTTAATAGCTTGGTATGTATTATGTATTTATTGTTCAACAACTTTAGCTTGTACAAGTTTGTTTTCTTCAAAAACATTTCAAATTATTTTACAATGGGACCCTGTGGCGTTGTCTCCAGTTGTCTCCAGGTCTCCGGTCAGAGAGGCAAACTGTTTTGGGCTCCCTGGGATTTACTCTTGACATGTTTTGTGGTATGGAAGAAGCAGAGAATACAGAGTTTCCCCCTCCATCAAAAATTACTTTCTTGAACTATATTTGGATGAAAACTATCAGATCTGCTCCATTTACTCCCAAAGTTAAAGATTAAATTCTTATCTTTATAAAGATACTCATAATATATGAGAAATGATGCTTACAGAAGTGGCTGCTTCGTGCATTAGTTTCCATGCATTGTTGGTGTCCTAAGTAACCCATTGCTTCCATACCAAAACCCAAAGGTAAAAAAGAGGCGTTTGGTACTATTAAACACAAATGGGTGATGCGTGATAGACAATATGAGAATAATAACATTAGGCGGGTCACACCAGTGATCGTCTACAGAGTGATTCTACATGATGCATTGGTCCCACTGGAGCCACGACTACCAACATATAGTGAAGAGCAAGCATCCTTCTTGTTTAATTGGTTTCCAGACTTTAAAAACATTTCTATAGAACACAATTGATGTGCTATATTAGTTTAAAAAATGAAACTTTCTAAGCAAAATTCAAACATTCAAATAATATTTATAAGCTTCTACATTTAATAGATAATTTTAATCATTTTGAATCACTTCTTACCAAGATTAAATTTCTCAAACCCCTGTTCCCTTATATCCCTCGTATCAACCGACTCACATTATTAAGATATTTTAAAGCATTGTCTTCCCCCCCCCCCTTTCTTCTCCTCCCCCTCTTTTTCTTTCTCTTCCCTCCCCCTCCCCCCTTTTTTCCCCCTCATACCAGAGTGGAACCCGGCGGCCCCCCCCGTCGGGCCTCACTCCGGTACGACTGAATCGGACTGAATTTGTGCCATTCCCGTTTTACCCTGCAGTTAATTCCAGCCTTTCGCGATTCTCTCTTCTTCCGCGATTCTCTCTTCTTCCCCCGCACCGACTGGCGCAGCCCTACCTCCCCGCCCGATCTCCTCACTCCCTGACGGAAGCCACGACATCTTCCCTCTCGCCATTCATCTCCGGCACGGCATCTTCCCTTTCCCGCACCTCCTTCTTTTTCTCTCCCAGCTCGACGGAAGCCCCCAACGCCCCCGCAACAGCCCATCGTGCGCCCTCCAAAAGCCACCACCGCTGCCTCCGGCGTCCCCCTGCTCGACGACGTACCACCGCTGCCTCCGGCGTCCCCCTGCTCGACGACGTCTCCTCCAGTCCGCAACAGCATTTCTCCAACAAATTTTGCCTTCAACGAGTTTATGGATTGATACACGTCCAGCATTTCTCCAGTCCGCAACACTCAGACTCCGCTTGGTTGTTTGCACAATCTTATATATATCCCTAATAAGGAATAATAAACTCAATAATGTTTTTCATTTCTCTCAAATTAGTATTAGAGCTTTAGGTTTAATGGTTCTCTGTTTCTTACATTAAATTCTGTTAACAGGGTTCGTATTTGTGTGATCGATCTCATTGTAGTTTCTTCGTGCGATTTCACGCAATTTTTGTTTCATAGCGTCGTTCTATGCATCATCTTCTGTATGACGAGCATTTGCATCTCGACTCAGATCTCGAACGAGCGGCGTTCTCTATAACATCTTGCTTAGCATCCACATGTCTCTGGTTTCTTATTATAGACTGACATCTATGGTGTTATTGCACCCTAGCTTTTATGCTACTCTGGACGCCAGTTCTCCCTGCAACTAATCATCATCCTCTTTTTTGTTTCCTCGGTCTTGGTTTGGGTCTGCATCTCTCCCTATCTCAGCAGATCCTGCAGCACTCTTGGCACCATCAGCTGCCTGTATTTCAAGCTGCTCTCTAACATCAGACAACTGTTTGTTCAATCACTTTATTAGCTGGAAAAGGAATGACCTACTCCCAATTTGAGGTGAAGAGTTGAATTCTATGATATGTTTATATGTATATTTAAGATAGGTACTTTGTATTGGTTTCAAATTGTCTATTGGTGTCTTGATCATTTACACTGTCTTATATAGAGAGAGAACAATAAACTCAAGAATGTTTTTCATTTATCTCAACTTGGATCATGATCAAATTATTTATTTATTTTGCTACTTCAACATTTTTGTTTAAGATTTATATTGGATATTGATTCCATGAAATTGCTACCTTAGTATGTTTCTTTTCAATAAATTTTGCACGTTCTTGCCTTCAGGTATTGGCAATTTTCTGTGGTACAATACCATTTTTGAAGAGCCTAATCCTTAAAGATGGCGCGCCACTCTTTTTTTTCACAGATAGCTGCCTCATCCTTGGGTACAGAGTACTAATGTTATTTCTTCTTTTTTTCACATTTCTTCTTTTTTTTTTCATCGGATGCACTTGAGGGATACGTTACTAAATGTGCACATTAATTTCAAAGTACAGTTTTTTTAGCTATTGAAACTTAAATATTCTGACGTATCAAGCTCGATATTTGAAATGTTGGGTTAAAGATTACGACATTGGGCTGGCTTACGACTACATGTGATCGAGTCTTACTTTTAAGGGGCATGCACTCAAATCCATCCTGAAAACATTTGATAAACTTGATGTCATTTGGTATAAAAACTTTGGTATGCATTGGACCTACTAGGGTATATATTTTTTAATGCAAGTCTATCATTGAATGTATAGATTAAGGAGCAACCGTTCTATGTGATAGGCATGCTGTTTTTGTTGGAGAAATGCTGTTGTTCTTTAAACTATTATTTAATAGCTTTGATGAAAATTGAACTTGGCAAAATGGTCCCTTAGAATAGTACATTTTCCTCTTGTCTTTCCTTCAACGAGTTTATGGATTGATACACGTTGAGCAAATTTTGGATTTACTGCACATTTGAGAAAATTTCTAGACCCCATGCTGTGAATGTTAATAGATCAATTGAAAACCTGATCAAACTAGGAAGATTAACATTTTTTGTAGCAGACCTGACAATTATATTTCTTGTGCTCCTTTCTCACAGTCTTTGACTAAATTTGCTACAATAATACTATCATTTACAGGAATTTCAGTTGTTTTTATCGATTCTAGTTGTTAATTTGCAGTTGCCTAGTAGGATGCTTACCTTTTGCTTCAATTTATTTCTATCATATTTTTGCCATTTCATCTAAGCAATCAATTGTTGCCTTTTAATTTTAAGTATTGTATTTTTTCTGCATCACATGTTGATAAGCGTTAGGAAGCTTACACCCTAAAGCGTGCCAAATTTGGCAAATCTCTTTATTGGCTAATTGCTTATTCTTTTTGTGAAGGTCCTATTTAGGTTTAATTCTCGTTTTCTTCTCTATTAAATATTCATATTTATTTATCTTGGCCTCCTTTTTTTGTTCATTTCTGAAGATTGATATTGTTATTTTTCTGATGGTGGAGGCACTTCTTTTCAAAATCTACTGTTTGTGGTTCAGATTTGGGAAAATGGCTATGCATTGCTTTTTTTTAGCTTAACCATCTTTTAATTATGATTTTTTGTAATGTTATAATTGTTGCTTACTTTGAATGTTTTTTGTACAGGGGATGGTTTCGATAGAAAACGTCACCGTTCTACATGTGTCGAGTTTTGATGAGTTGATGGCTGTCACTCTGAGGGGTTCTGAGCAACGACATGTGGCTGAAACCCAAATGAATGATGAAAGTTCAAGATCACATTTGAAGTGCCGGCTTTCAGGTCTTCCTGACTTCCTCAACATTTTTTTGTTGTGTTTGAGATTGTTTTTCTAAATCCCTTTCCCTAGCAAGCTGGAGCAAACCTTTTCATGTTCTCTAGTGTGCAAGTCTTGAATTGTTCTAAGAAGATTCATGTTTGCTCCATCTCTGCCATTTGTTTCTTCAATTGTAGTCCCAAGGCCCATATATCAATGCAAATTTCCTTAAACTGTTTTTGCATGCCCTTTCAAATATAGGTAGAATAGGAGAATTCTCCGAATGATGTTTGATCAATAACAAAATTATGTAATTCTTTATTGTGCGGGCAATTTTTGGTGTCACTATTTTAAAATATTTTTGTGCAAAACAAGCATTCTTGGAGATGAATTGATTGCCGCATTCTTAATTTTATTAGCTATGACTATGTTGTTGATTTTTCCTGATACGCTCATTGTTTTCCTGTATATGAGAATTTTGTAACTCTAGCGGTAGACTTCCTCTTGTTCACGACCAGTTAGGAATACATTTTTTTCCCTTAGGCATTTGTGGTGGGAGCCAAGTGATCCAATTCTTTTTTAATGACGAGTGATTTAGAATGAAAATTTCAACTCTACAATGTCTTTTAGACTAGCACTTAGATACCATATCTGAATAACAAGAACAAACAGTAATTCATGGGCCTTCACAGCCTGAAAAGCATGTGATTAAGTTCACCATGTATCTGAATTTAGTTCGATCCTGCTCCTTGAATTCCAGGGCAATACGAGCAAGGATGGTGGGAAGCAAGCAGCTGGAGCGCCGCCCTTCACACACTTTTGTGGCAATCAGCGTTTATGTTTGGGATACGGGCTCGGTCCAGTCGAGGTTCTGTCTTCCTCCACTATCTTGTCACCTGATTCATGTACTTTATGCAGCTCTTAGATGATGCTTGTGACGATGATGATGTTTTCTTTAAAGATTTGAACTTTGAATGCTTGTTCATGATAACAGTTGGGAAGTGGCAGAGAAGGATAAGCTATTGTTCTTCCCCACTGCGAGGATGCTAAAGGGCTATCCCATCCATGTGCAGTGCCATAGATCTCTCTGAGAAGAGAAACGTTATACTCCCTCAACAACTCGTGTTTAACTTTTATATAAACAAGGGTGAAAGAGATTTGGTTTTTAAATAGAGATTTGTTCAAGGAATGTTCTATTATTGGATTATAGCAAGGTATTGAGAGTTTGCAAGGGTTGGGGTGACAGATTCTTTCTCGTAGAAAGTGAAGCTGAATGTATTTTGTGCTTGAAATTAAGTTGTGTTGGTATGGTGGTGTCTGAAACAGTTGTTTGTAAAAGGTAGGTCCTTTTGACAAAAGACTGAGCCCGAGAAGCTCGTCGAGATCTTTCTCATAGAATGTGTTGTTGCTGCTATTTGTTCTTCACCTTGACATTGGTTTGCCATGTTTCATGAGTGAATTGTTATCTCCTGCATTTGACATTATTTCTTCAACTGAATTTTGATAAATTTGGAGACCACCTTGCCACCGAAGATAGAGGGAGCCTTGTGGTTTTATTCGAATCGACAAATGTCAAGGAAGTATGTCACCTTCCATTTTTTCTACTATTTTTGGCAGTGTAACACCCCTTAATTTTACATTTTTGATATTTTAATTTTATATTAACCCTGACACTACTTTAATAGCTTGGTATGTATTATGTATTTATTGTTCAACAACTTTAGCTTGTACAAGTTTGTTTTCTTCAAAAACATTTCAAATTATTTTACAATGGGACCCTGTGGCGTTGTCTCCAGTTGTCTCCAGGTCTCCGGTCAGAGAGGCAAACTGTTTTGGGCTCCCTGGGATTTACTCTTGACATGTTTTGTGGTATGGAAGAAGCAGAGAATACAGAGTTTCCCCCTCCATCAAAAATTACTTTCTTGAACTATATTTGGATGAAAACTATCAGATCTGCTCCATTTACTCCCAAAGTTAAAGATTAAATTCTTATCTTTATAAAGATACTCATAATATATGAGAAATGATGCTTACAGAAGTGGCTGCTTCGTGCATTAGTTTCCATGCATTGTTGGTGTCCTAAGTAACCCATTGCTTCCATACCAAAACCCAAAGGTAAAAAAGAGGCGTTTGGTACTATTAAACACAAATGGGTGATGCGTGATAGACAATATGAGAATAATAACATTAGGCGGGTCACACCAGTGATCGTCTACAGAGTGATTCTACATGATGCATTGGTCCCACTGGAGCCACGACTACCAACATATAGTGAAGAGCAAGCATCCTTCTTGTTTAATTGGTTTCCAGACTTTAAAAACATTTCTATAGAACACAATTGATGTGCTATATTAGTTTAAAAAATGAAACTTTCTAAGCAAAATTCAAACATTCAAATAATATTTATAAGCTTCTACATTTAATAGATAATTTTAATCATTTTGAATCACTTCTTACCAAGATTAAATTTCTCAAACCCCTGTTCCCTTATATCCCTCGTATCAACCGACTCACATTATTAAGATATTTTAAAGCATTGTCTTCCCCCCCCCCTTTCTTCTCCTCCCCCTCTTTTTCTTTCTCTTCCCTCCCCCTCCCCCCTTTTTTCCCCCTCATACCAGAGTGGAACCCGGCGGCCCCCCCCCGTCGGGCCTCACTCCGGTACGACTGAATCGGACTGAATTTGTGCCATTCCCGTTTTACCCTGCAGTTAATTCCAGCCTTTCGCGATTCTCTCTTCTTCCGCGATTCTCTCTTCTTCCCCCGCACCGACTGGCGCAGCCCTACCTCCCCGCCCGATCTCCTCACTCCCTGACGGAAGCCACGACATCTTCCCTCTCGCCATTCATCTCCGGCACGGCATCTTCCCTTTCCCGCACCTCCTTCTTTTTCTCTCCCAGCTCGACGGAAGCCCCCAACGCCCCCGCAACAGCCCATCGTGCGCCCTCCAAAAGCCACCACCGCTGCCTCCGGCGTCCCCCTGCTCGACGACGTACCACCGCTGCCTCCGGCGTCCCCCTGCTCGACGACGTCTCCTCCAGTCCGCAACAGCATTTCTCCAACAAATTTTGCCTTCAACGAGTTTATGGATTGATACACGTCCAGCATTTCTCCAGTCCGCAACACTCAGACTCCGCTTGGTTGTTTGCACAATCTTATATATATCCCTAATAAGGAATAATAAACTCAATAATGTTTTTCATTTCTCTCAAATTAGTATTAGAGCTTTAGGTTTAATGGTTCTCTGTTTCTTACATTAAATTCTGTTAACAGGGTTCGTATTTGTGTGATCGATCTCATTGTAGTTTCTTCGTGCGATTTCACGCAATTTTTGTTTCATAGCGTCGTTCTATGCATCATCTTCTGTATGACGAGCATTTGCATCTCGACTCAGATCTCGAACGAGCGGCGTTCTCTATAACATCTTGCTTAGCATCCACATGTCTCTGGTTTCTTATTATAGACTGACATCTATGGTGTTATTGCACCCTAGCTTTTATGCTACTCTGGACGCCAGTTCTCCCTGCAACTAATCATCATCCTCTTTTTTGTTTCCTCGGTCTTGGTTTGGGTCTGCATCTCTCCCTATCTCAGCAGATCCTGCAGCACTCTTGGCACCATCAGCTGCCTGTATTTCAAGCTGCTCTCTAACATCAGACAACTGTTTGTTCAATCACTTTATTAGCTGGAAAAGGAATGACCTACTCCCAATTTGAGGTGAAGAGTTGAATTCTATGATATGTTTATATGTATATTTAAGATAGGTACTTTGTATTGGTTTCAAATTGTCTATTGGTGTCTTGATCATTTACACTGTCTTATATAGAGAGAGAACAATAAACTCAAGAATGTTTTTCATTTATCTCAACTTGGATCATGATCAAATTATTTATTTATTTTGCTACTTCAACATTTTTGTTTAAGATTTATATTGGATATTGATTCCATGAAATTGCTACCTTAGTATGTTTCTTTTCAATAAATTTTGCACGTTCTTGCCTTCAGGTATTGGCAATTTTCTGTGGTACAATACCATTTTTGAAGAGCCTAATCCTTAAAGATGGCGCGCCACTCTTTTTTTTCACAGATAGCTGCCTCATCCTTGGGTACAGAGTACTAATGTTATTTCTTCTTTTTTTCACATTTCTTCTTTTTTTTTTCATCGGATGCACTTGAGGGATACGTTACTAAATGTGCACATTAATTTCAAAGTACAGTTTTTTTAGCTATTGAAACTTAAATATTCTGACGTATCAAGCTCGATATTTGAAATGTTGGGTTAAAGATTACGACATTGGGCTGGCTTACGACTACATGTGATCGAGTCTTACTTTTAAGGGGCATGCACTCAAATCCATCCTGAAAACATTTGATAAACTTGATGTCATTTGGTATAAAAACTTTGGTATGCATTGGACCTACTAGGGTATATATTTTTTAATGCAAGTCTATCATTGAATGTATAGATTAAGGAGCAACCGTTCTATGTGATAGGCATGCTGTTTTTGTTGGAGAAATGCTGTTGTTCTTTAAACTATTATTTGATAGCTTTGATGAAAATTGAACTTGGCAAAATGGTCCCTTAGAATAGTACATTTTCCTCTTGTCTTTCCTTCAACGAGTTTATGGATTGATACACGTTGAGCAAATTTTGGATTTACTGCACATTTGAGAAAATTTCTAGACCCCATGCTGTGAATGTTAATAGATCAATTGAAAACCTGATCAAACTAGGAAGATTAACATTTTTTGTAGCAGACCTGACAATTATATTTCTTGTGCTCCTTTCTCACAGTCTTTGACTAAATTTGCTACAATAATACTATCATTTACAGGAATTTCAGTTGTTTTTATCGATTCTAGTTGTTAATTTGCAGTTGCCTAGTAGGATGCTTACCTTTTGCTTCAATTTATTTCTATCATATTTTTGCCATTTCATCTAAGCAATCAATTGTTGCCTTTTAATTTTAAGTATTGTATTTTTTCTGCATCACATGTTGATAAGCGTTAGGAAGCTTACACCCTAAAGCGTGCCAAATTTGGCAAATCTCTTTATTGGCTAATTGCTTATTCTTTTTGTGAAGGTCCTATTTAGGTTTAATTCTCGTTTTCTTCTCTATTAAATATTCATATTTATTTATCTTGGCCTCCTTTTTTTGTTCATTTCTGAAGATTGATATTGTTATTTTTCTGATGGTGGAGGCACTTCTTTTCAAAATCTACTGTTTGTGGTTCAGATTTGGGAAAATGGCTATGCATTGCTTTTTTTTAGCTTAACCATCTTTTAATTATGATTTTTTGTAATGTTATAATTGTTGCTTACTTTGAATGTTTTTTGTACAGGGGATGGTTTCGATAGAAAACGTCACCGTTCTACATGTGTCGAGTTTTGATGAGTTGATGGCTGTCACTCTGAGGGGTTCTGAGCAACGACATGTGGCTGAAACCCAAATGAATGATGAAAGTTCAAGATCACATTTGAAGTGCCGGCTTTCAGGTCTTCCTGACTTCCTCAACATTTTTTTGTTGTGTTTGAGATTGTTTTTCTAAATCCCTTTCCCTAGCAAGCTGGAGCAAACCTTTTCATGTTCTCTAGTGTGCAAGTCTTGAATTGTTCTAAGAAGATTCATGTTTGCTCCATCTCTGCCATTTGTTTCTTCAATTGTAGTCCCAAGGCCCATATATCAATGCAAATTTCCTTAAACTGTTTTTGCATGCCCTTTCAAATATAGGTAGAATAGGAGAATTCTCCGAATGATGTTTGATCAATAACAAAATTATGTAATTCTTTATTGTGCGGGCAATTTTTGGTGTCACTATTTTAAAATATTTTTGTGCAAAACAAGCATTCTTGGAGATGAATTGATTGCCGCATTCTTAATTTTATTAGCTATGACTATGTTGTTGATTTTTCCTGATACGCTCATTGTTTTCCTGTATATGAGAATTTTGTAACTCTAGCGGTAGACTTCCTCTTGTTCACGACCAGTTAGGAATACATTTTTTTCCCTTAGGCATTTGTGGTGGGAGCCAAGTGATCCAATTCTTTTTTAATGACGAGTGATTTAGAATGAAAATTTCAACTCTACAATGTCTTTTAGACTAGCACTTAGATACCATATCTGAATAACAAGAACAAACAGTAATTCATGGGCCTTCACAGCCTGAAAAGCATGTGATTAAGTTCACCATGTATCTGAATTTAGTTCGATCCTGCTCCTTGAATTCCAGGGCAATACGAGCAAGGATGGTGGGAAGCAAGCAGCTGGAGCGCCGCCCTTCACACACTTTTGTGGCAATCAGCGTTTATGTTTGGGATACGGGCTCGGTCCAGTCGAGGTTCTGTCTTCCTCCACTATCTTGTCACCTGATTCATGTACTTTATGCAGCTCTTAGATGATGCTTGTGACGATGATGATGTTTTCTTTAAAGATTTGAACTTTGAATGCTTGTTCATGATAACAGTTGGGAAGTGGCAGAGAAGGATAAGCTATTGTTCTTCCCCACTGCGAGGATGCTAAAGGGCTATCCCATCCATGTGCAGTGCCATAGATCTCTCTGAGAAGAGAAACGTTATACTCCCTCAACAACTCGTGTTTAACTTTTATATAAACAAGGGTGAAAGAGATTTGGTTTTTAAATAGAGATTTGTTCAAGGAATGTTCTATTATTGGATTATAGCAAGGTATTGAGAGTTTGCAAGGGTTGGGGTGACAGATTCTTTCTCGTAGAAAGTGAAGCTGAATGTATTTTGTGCTTGAAATTAAGTTGTGTTGGTATGGTGGTGTCTGAAACAGTTATTTGTAAAAGGTAGGTCCTTTTGACAAAAGACTGAGCCCGAGAAGCTCGTCGAGATCTTTCTCATAGAATGTGTTGTTGCTGCTATTTGTTCTTCACCTTGACATTGGTTTGCCATGTTTCATGAGTGAATTGTTATCTCCTGCATTTGACATTATTTCTTCAACTGAATTTTGATAAATTTGGAGACCACCTTGCCACCGAAGATAGAGGGAGCCTTGTGGTTTTATTCGAATCGACAAATGTCAAGGAAGTATGTCACCTTCCATTTTTTCTACTATTTTTGGCAGTGTAACACCCCTTAATTTTACATTTTTGATATTTTAATTTTATATTAACCCTGACACTACTTTAATAGCTTGGTATGTATTATGTATTTATTGTTCAACAACTTTAGCTTGTACAAGTTTGTTTTCTTCAAAAACATTTCAAATTATTTTACAATGGGACCCTGTGGCGTTGTCTCCAGTTGTCTCCAGGTCTCCGGTCAGAGAGGCAAACTGTTTTGGGCTCCCTGGGATTTACTCTTGACATGTTTTGTGGTATGGAAGAAGCAGAGAATACAGAGTTTCCCCCTCCATCAAAAATTACTTTCTTGAACTATATTTGGATGAAAACTATCAGATCTGCTCCATTTACTCCCAAAGTTAAAGATTAAATTCTTATCTTTATAAAGATACTCATAATATATGAGAAATGATGCTTACAGAAGTGGCTGCTTCGTGCATTAGTTTCCATGCATTGTTGGTGTCCTAAGTAACCCATTGCTTCCATACCAAAACCCAAAGGTAAAAAAGAGGCGTTTGGTACTATTAAACACAAATGGGTGATGCGTGATAGACAATATGAGAATAATAACATTAGGCGGGTCACACCAGTGATCGTCTACAGAGTGATTCTACATGATGCATTGGTCCCACTGGAGCCACGACTACCAACATATAGTGAAGAGCAAGCATCCTTCTTGTTTAATTGGTTTCCAGACTTTAAAAACATTTCTATAGAACACAATTGATGTGCTATATTAGTTTAAAAAATGAAACTTTCTAAGCAAAATTCAAACATTCAAATAATATTTATAAGCTTCTACATTTAATAGATAATTTTAATCATTTTGAATCACTTCTTACCAAGATTAAATTTCTCAAACCCCTGTTCCCTTATATCCCTCGTATCAACCGACTCACATTATTAAGATATTTTAAAGCATTGTCTTCCCCCCCCCCTTTCTTCTCCTCCCCCTCTTTTTCTTTCTCTTCCCTCCCCCTCCCCCTTTTTTCCCCCTCATACCAGAGTGGAACCCGGCGCCCCCCCCCCCCCCCCCCCCGCTCAATCATCCTATTGTTGTCGTTGCCACATAAGGACACATCAGATTTGTGCATTATTTTCTAATTATTGGTGACCACTATTGTTTATGTTATTTGGTTAGAAATGTTTACGGTACAATAATTGTCTTCGTCTTGGTATGAACCGTCATTTGTGAATGCAATGTCTATGAACTGTCGCCGGAGGAAGCGAAAGCTGGAGAGGGAGTCGCCGGAGGAAACGACTGCCGGAGAGGACTCGCCGGTTGGTGGAAGCAGTCGCCAGGGGGGAAGAAGGTCGAGCGGCTAGGGGTTGTCGAGGGATCGCGTAATGTTCTAGAGCAGGGAGGAATCACGATTTCCGACCTAAAGAGGTCAGAAATCGCGATGCACGGGTTTAAGGCAAACCGGGTTTCCATCGGAATTGCGGGAATTCCAATTCCAGCATGTTTTTTTTGCGGCGCCGAACAGCTTAAATCAGAATTGACAAATGAATGTCAATTCCGACCCTCCAATTCCGACGAAACGAACGGGGCCTAACGAGAAATCTCAAGAAATGGGGAAAATTTTATCACGATGCCGTAGCTCTCGACGAGAGCTTTCCAGATCTATACTCGGTTGAAGATTTCGAGCACCGAAGTACCGTCGGCGGCCACCAGAAGATTCACGAGAGAGAGGGAGTCGCCGCTCTAGTTTCGATTCGGTCTAAAGAGTGAGGAAGAAGATGAAAGAATTTTCTTATAATTACCCTAATATATGAGCATATATATATATATATATATACTTATAAAATTTCTTGTCAAAAAACGGACTATTTACGAGCGGGTGAACGAAAAATAAAAATAGAGATTTTGGATGGTTTCAAATCAAAAAGTTCCCAACATAAAAGTTGTAGATCTCGTCGAGACGAACAAATTTCATGTTAACCATTTTTCCATACGACATCGTTTTGACCCTCAAAACGGCACCTGAATGTAAATAGAAACGAAATTCTCGAGACGAATATACAACACTCAAGAACAAGATTACAGGTACTCGAGAAGAAGAAAAAGACTACTCGAGTACTAAAATTTAGTACTCGATAACAAAGAAACATCAGCACTCGAGTACTAAAGTTTTACTCGAGTACTAAAACAGTTACTCGAGAAGAAGCAAAGGTACTACTCGAAAAGTGCACAGGTATCACTCGAGAAGTGCACAGTATCACTCGAGAAGTGCACAGTATCACTCGAGAACAGTAGAGCCAGCACCCAAGAGCAGTAGAGGCAGCACTCGAGAGTAGTACATACATCACTCTAGTGATGAAGGTCAGTACTCGAGACAAATGAGATTACTCGAGTAATCACGAAAAATAATATGCATCAACAGTGTTTTTTTACAAATATATCCATCAAATTAAACTATATAAATGAATAGTAAAAGACATTTTTGAATAGTACTATAATATTAAAATAATCATATTTATATATTTTTGAATAAGGAAACACGAGTTCAAAACGGAGGCCCAAACGCGCGCCGAATTAAACGAAATTCGCACCGTAGACGAACAATGACGCTACGAACTGAATGGCAAAGTCAAAACAAAAATCCGACGAGCCATTCTCGAGATATAAATTTTCAAGGTCTACGGCGAACATAAATTCTACAAAACTTCGGAAAATCGCCGAGGCCCGAATATCGCTCGGATCACAATGAGACGAGCTAGTTCAAAATTACTTAACTTAATTTCCAAATGCAAAATTTTCCAATTACAACATGAATTCACGAATTTGGCCGACTCGACCGAAAGGACATGACTATGCCTTAACGGCGAAGCACCGTCAACTCGACGTTAAAAGTAACAGCATGACGTCATAATATGACGATACCAAATCAATAAAATCATCGAAAAATCGGAGGCGTTACAACTCTCATTTTAATAAAGCGGTGCATTCGAGCTCGATGTCTTAACCTATTGTTTTATTTTGCATGAATACTTTATAATTTAGAGTTAACCTGGAGATGAGAGATTCTTTCGAGGTTAACCCTAAATAAGGCCGAACTCGATCGACTTTCATGTTAGTAGAGCGGTGCATTCGAGTTTGAGATCTTGGCTATTAAATAAGAAAGAACTTTATTTTTGCACAACTGCTTATAAATTTAGAGTTAGCTTGGAGATGCGAGATTTCTTCAAGATTAATCATAAATAAGGCCGAGTTTGATCGACTCTCATGTTAGTAGAGCAGCGTGTTCGAGTTCAAAGTGGTGGACACCAGCCCCGATCAGGTTGACGCAAAAGTGTCCGACACCGCATCCGACCGGACCCCTATCGACCTTGAGCTTGGTTTTATTTGTGTTAATTTTGTTGTTTTTTTTCAATATGTATAAATAAATATATATATTATCCTCCCAATTTTTAAAAAGTATCAAGAATAGTGTTGAATATGTTGGATGTGGATGGTTACCATCCGAGGCGGAGAAAATAACCGGGCTCACGCCACAAACTTATCCTCCCTCTTCTTCGCAGGCACGCCCCTTTTGAAAACTCATCTACCCAGGTCTCCCCTTTCCTCTGTCTGTAATGACATCAAAAACCACTCATCCTGCTCGAACTTCATTTTTGAATCTGTACACTTCACACCACCACTGAAGAAATAAACAACCTATGTCACACCACGGATGAAAAAAATGAATGACCTAGGTCACACATCTCCATTTCAACTTTTAGATGTTTCTCTCACTTTGGGCTATACTTCCTCTCCTTATTATTGAAATTTTGAGTTTTCCATTCCACACCTGCTGCTTGCTCGAAGATAAGGCATTCATGACACTATTTTTCCTACACAGTTGTTACTAGCCCGGTGATTAGGGTTTTCAGTGGTCAGTTTTTCCTTACATCTCTTACTTCCAAATGAACCTTTCTGTTTTTTTAATGCAATGTTGGGGATTCCAAGAGTCAATTTATTCCTCTTCATCTTTTTTGTTGCACGCAAAGTGTTTGTTTGATTTCCTCATTGGTGGATAAAATTAAAATAAAATTTTCATCTCTACCATATATAAAGAAATACCGTGATCTGTGAATATCATGAGTTCAAAATTTCATAAGCCGTCGGATCATGACTTCATAATTCAACAACCGTCTGATTGAGCACAATAAAATTGCTCTCACTTTTCACATTTTAGTAGGTCTCATAAACCTACTACTAGGGTGCCCTAAACCTCTGTGAAATTATGATTTTGTCCATATAGCTCTTAAAAAATCTGGCTATTAAAATTTTATTTTAATTTTTAAACGTGGTTGTCTGCTTTCGATCCCGAGACCTTAAGGGCAAGAGGAATAACTCAACCCAATGAGTCAAGGAGGCAACTATGATAATATTTCAAATAATTTTTACTTATATTGTTATATTTTATGTTTTTTTATAAAAAAATTATATAAATATATGTATAATATAATTCATTATTATACTATATATTATAATAATTATATATATACATTTATATTTATAATTTTAAACTTATTTATTTTTCAAATTATATTTACTTTTTCTTTTTCTTAAATTGTCGTCGTGAGTTGGCGAAGCCCGCCGGGGGCAGGCCGGGTACCGTCGTGATTGATAATAAAGACGGATGTTGGAAATTTCCCATAAGGTGGACTCGTTTCATCGAGGCTTCCCGGTTAAGTCGTGCACGGATTTTGAGCCTATTCAGACTCCTACGAGTGCGAGTTAGTTCAATCGCGCGAATGGTCGAAGCCTGTGATAGGTAGGCTAGATCGTCTCGTACATTAAGGACGCGAACTTGGTCTCATCCTAGGCACACGAGTTGGCATGATATAAAATCCTATTTAATGATATGAGTTACATATTCTCCTATTGATTCTGGAATAAATGGGATTAATTCACCCATAATTTTGTAACTCCTAAGGTGGTTCTCCTATTAAAACCATATGAAGATTTTTATTCATTATTCTGCTATCTAACTGACTGTGAACTAGGGTGAAATCCGACTCCTCCTTCATCGTAAAAAAAACGGCTGCATCTTTCTGCTTTTCCTCTACCCGATCCATTTGAGATATGCATCGCGAAACCGATCCTCTTCTCCCGTTCGGTTTTTTAAAGAGCAAATCGCCGGAGGCGGTTTCGATCGGCCACCGGACTTCATCCGAACTCCAGCAGCCGACGTTTTCCCCTTTTTCTTCGAGCTTTTAGTGAAAGACGTGGAAGTGGAGATTTGTTTCCGTCCACGCAACTCCATCCAGTCGACACCTTCGCCGACGCCGAGTGATTAAGCCGCTGTCGCACCTCTTCTGATTTCAGTACACTACTCAGACGGCCGAAATCTTCCTCTGTCCGGATCAAAGAAGGAGCAATTCACCCATACAGCAGGCTTCAGTTGCTGTTTGAGAGTTGGATCTGGAGTTGTCGGGTGTTCTGGGAAGATGAGAAGTTGCACCTAAGAGCAGGCCTTGAGTTTTGGTTGAGAGCTCTTCTCCATTCAGTTTTGGTGATTTCAGATCACACTTGATTTCAGGTATATTCATGATTAATAACTTCACTTTGCATTGTTGAATGGTAAAAGAAATCTGGTTACTTGGGTTGTTAACACCAAGTGTTGATCTCAGATCTAGATCTGCTAACTGCTTTCAGGAAACTTTTTAAACCCTCATGATGGTGCAACACACTTATGTATATATATATGCTGAATAATTATTTGTGCTAATTCTCCGTTATTGTAGAAACCAAAATCTCAGATTTACTTGTATGTTAACGAGATCCGATAGATGAGTCGATTTCATAAGGAAGAACATGTCAAGATTATTGGGAATGGCCGCGACCATGAAACACGAGCTTGAATCCAAGAACGATATAATTTGATTTTCCGCACTTCAGTTACCGTTCATTTCAGCTTGCTTTATTTCAGTGTTCTTAAGCTAAGAAAAATAATGTTCAGTTTAAACTCTAGTTTGAGATTATTAGTGCTTGGTTTAAAAGATCCTATATATTTGTGCGTTGTTGCATTCAGTAGAATTTGTAGAAATATTCACTCTCCGTAGCGACGTGCATACACCATAAATTTGTTAACACTTGATATCAGAGGGAGGTTAACTCAAACTTATTAGTCTCCTTCATTATTTGGAGTTAATTATTTTTCTACTTAATTTATTCAAAGAACACCTTTTCCAAAACCCATTAATTATTTTGAGAGAAACAAAATTTGGGATTGAAACTCAAAGTGTTTTTCATAAATCAATCCCTGACAAAAGTCTCGTGTTTTCTTCAAACGATTTAGAGCCCATACGTCATTAAGTAAAAGAAACACGATATTAATTAGGGCAATATTCAGATATCCCGGTGTGAAAGGGTCTTGTGAATTGATAAGAACTGTAACCGCCAAAGTGGCCTTTTCGAGTCAGTTTGTGTGATTACGGTTTCACATGTTTTAGGGAGTTCTCTGAGACTAGTGCGCAATCATTCACCCAAAGATGGTGCTTGCGCAATAACTTCAGAAGGTTACACGAGGACATTTGGACGGTAGTGCGGGGCTCTAGTAATCTATTCACCTAAAGGTGGTAGATCTACGAAAGGCTTAAGCGCAACTGTTGCACGTTCTTGTGTGGAGAATCACTAATTGCGTGGCGCGTAGTCTGCCCAAAGGTGTTGCGTGTTGACGCGCCTGGATTCTCTACCTAGTGTGCTATTTAGGGTTTTATAGCCACTATTGCCCTATTTGTCTCTGATTTTTATTTTCTCTCTATTCAGTCACCTTTACGGTTCATAACAATATGGTGACCATTGAGAAACTCACTGGATCGAACTTTAAGAAGTGAAACTCCGACATCATGTTTGATCTCGAGATGGCGGACATAGAGATGGCCATGAATACCAACCAGCCTGCGGCTCTCACAGCGACCAGCACTCAAGCTGAGAAGGATCATTACGGTGCATGGAACAAGTCGAACAAATCTGCTTGTTGGCTATGAAGCGTTCCATTCCGGATCACCTACTGAGTGGTCTTCCAGACACGACCATCGCAAAGGATTTTCTGACAGCCGTTGGGCAGAGGTATAAGGTGTCTTCCAATGCTGAGATTGGGACTCTGATTTAGGACCTCTTCTCCAAGAGGTATTCGGGAGGAGGCGGAGTCCGCGATTATATACTGAAGATGGTCTATTATCAGACCAAACTGCAGGAGATGGAGATTACTCTCCCTGAAGCCTTAATAGTGCATCAAGCACTAAATACACTTCCTGTGGAGTTCAGCATTTTGAAGACTACCTAGTTCCCAAGATAAGGCATGGAAGATAAATGATCTCAGCACTCGTTGCGTTGTTGAGGAGGAGAAACTGAAGAAGGAAAAGACGAACACTGCGTTGCTCGTAGTCAAATCCCCGTTTAAGAAGAAGAAGTTCAAAGCTCCAATTAAAGCTCAGGATGGACAAACTTCAGGGAACAAGGACACTGGTTGAAAGAAGCCTCTTAGCTGCTTCTTTTGTAAGAAGAAGGGGCACGTGACATAAGAGTGCCTAAAGTTTAAGTCTTGGATGGAGAAGCGTGGATTTGCACTTAAAGGTAATCCCTTAGCTCTAGTTTTTTGTGAATCCAATTTAATTGAAGCTCCATCAAGTTCTTGGTGGATCGATAGTGGAGCAACTAATCATGTTGCTTACACACTGCAGGGGTTCATCAAAAGGAGGAGGCCAAGCAAGGGTGAGTGTAGACTCACAGTTGGCAACAATGTTGAGGTGAAGTTTATCAGGGACATTTGTTTAGTCCTTGATTCTGGATATGAACTTGTTTTAAAAGACATTTTTTATATTCCTTCGTTTAGAAGGAACTTGATTTCAGTATCTGTTTTAGATAAACTTCATTATGGCTTTAACATTTATGGTGGTTCTATTGATATTTCTTATGAATTGCAAGTTATAGGTCATTGTTCATTATCTAACAGATTATATTGTTTATGTCATGCTCCTACGAACATATATGCTACCACCTATAATGTAGAATGCGATGACAATAAAAGATCTTTACTTAAACAAACATCGTCCATGTTGTGGCATAAACGTTTAGATCACATTTCTAGGGAAAGAGTAGAGAGATTAATTAAGGATAATATTCTTCCTGCTCTTGACTTCAGTGACCTAGAGACATGTATCGACTGTTGTAGAGGTAAAATGTCCAAGATTAAAAAGAAAGGCTCTACTCGTAGTTCAAATTTATTAGAGGTTATTCATACTGACATTAGTGGTTCTTATTCTACTACCCTTTGTAGGAATACCTACTTCATTATCTTCATTGATGACTACTCCTGTTTTGGTTATTTGTACTTAATTAAGGAAAAATCTGAATCTCTTGAAAAGTTTAAGATTTTCAAGACTGAAGTTGAGAAATAAATAGGGAGGGTCATCAAGATAGTAATTAGGTCCGACAGAGGTGGCGAGTATTTTGGTAGACATGATGCCTCCGGGCAACATAAAGGTCTGTTTGCCAGATACTTGGAGAGTTGTGGCATTGTAGCCCAGTACTCCATGCCGGGTAGTCCTGAGCAAAATGGTGTGGCCGAAAGGCGTAATCACACTCTTTAGGAAATGATGAGGAGCATTATGAGTAGAACGAATCTTCCTGAATTTTTGTGGGGTGAGGCGCTTAAGACTGCAGTGTATATCCTTAATAGAGTCCCGTCTAAGTCAGTATCTAAAACACCTTTTGAGTTATGGATTGGTAGACGACCCAGCCTTAATCATTTGTGAGTCTGGGGTTGTCTTGCAGAAGTCTGTTTATACAACCCCTCAGAGAGTAAGATAGCCCCCAGGTCTTGTCGTTGTTATTTTATAGGCTACCCAGATCACTATAAGGGATTTAAGTTTTATTCCCCTGTAGGAGGACCCAGAATTGTGGAGTCTCAAACAACTAAATTTTTAGAATAGGATGTCGATGATGAACCTAGTTGTTCTCGTCCTATTAGTGAAGTCGAAGAAGTTGTGCCCATTAATTTATCTGTGCCCTTGATAGGAGGTCCTGTGGTGCCTGAACCTGTGACGGAACAAGTGGAGGATGTGGAAGCGGTCTTACCACCGATTCCAATTGAGGTTCCTCCTCAAGTTCAGGAGGTTCATTCACCCACTAGGAGATCCGTTAGGCAGAGAAGGCCTGCAATTTCCTCAGACTATGAAGTTTATTTAGGAGAGAGTTATTATGATATTGGTCAAGTGGTTGACCCAGTGATATTTAATGAAGCTGTGTCTGGACCTCAAGTTGATCTATGGTGGGATGCGATGAAAGATGAGATGGAGTCTATGAAACTGAATAATGTTTGGGAGTTGGTTGAGTTACCCAAAGATTGTAAGCCCAATTGTTCTAAATGGGTGTTTAAGACCAAGAAAGACTCTAAGGGAAAGGTCGAGCGGTTTAAGGTCAGACTGGTAGTCAAGGGTTTTACGCAGAGAGAAGAGATCGATTATCACAAGACCTTTTCTCATGTGTCCTCTAAAGACTCTTTCAGAGAAATAATGACATTAGTAGCTCATTATGATTTGGAGCTACACCAGATGGATGTAAAGACCGCATTCTTGAATGGCGATCTTGACGAAGAGGTCTATATGGTGCAGCCTGAGGTATTTAAGTCTGGTCATTCCGACCAACTTGTATGTAAACTTAAAAAGTCCCTATATGGTCTAAAGAAAGCTTCTAGACAGTGGTATTTGAAATTTGATGAGGTAGTTACTTCTTTTGATTTTGTAGAAAATAAGGTAGACTGTTGCATATATCTCAAGATCAGTGGGAGCATATTCATCTTCTTAATTATTTATGTAGATGATATCTTGCTTGCGAGCAGTGATTTGGCATTATTGCATGAATCTAAGCAATTTCTGTCAAAACATTTTGATATGAAAGATCTTGGAGAAGCATCATTCGTTCTAGGAATTGAGATCATTAGGGACTGATCTCACCATACATTGACACTCTCTCAGAAAGCCTACATCGAGCGTGTACTTGAGAGATTTATCATGCTTGGTTGTAAGCCTGGTGATGTACCTGTGCTTAAAGGTGATAAACTCAGCTTATCACAATGCCCCAGGAATGATATAGAGAGAGTGTATGAAGGATATACCTTACGCTAGTGCGGTAGGCAGCTTAATGTATGCCCAAGTATGTACCAGACCAGACATTACCTTCGCAGTGGGACTTTTAGGCAGATATCAGTCGAACCCAGGACCTGATCATTGGGTCGCTGCCAAGAAAGTCTTAAGGTATTGAAGGGAACTAAAGATGTTAAGTTGGTCTATCATAGAGTTCAAAACCTTGAGTTAGTGGGGTATACAGATTCTGATTTTGTCGGGTGTGAGGATGATAGGAAGTCTACGTCAGGTTATATTTTTAAGTTTGCTGGTGGAGCCATTTCGTGGAAGAGTGTCAAGCAGACACTCATCACTTCATCCACAATGCATGTGGAGTTCGTCGCTCTCTTTGGAGCTTCCACTCACGCAGTGTGGCTTAATAATTTCATTATAGAGTTAAAGGTCATTGATTCTATAGCTGGACCCATCCGGATGTACTGTGATAACATCTCTGCAGTTATGTTCTCAATGAACAATAAGAGTATCACAGGGTCCAAATATATGAAAATTAAATTCTTGACCGTTAAGGAATTGGTCAAGAAAGGTGAAATTTTAGTGGAGCATTTAGGGATAGATGACATGTTGGCTGATCCAGTTACTAAAGGACTTCGCCCTAACATATTTCAGAAACATGTTATTAATATGAGGCTTAAACAGTCGATCAATGCATTTGATTAATGAGAGGCTATATGGAGCTCCAATTTAGTATTCTGTCATTTATTTTGTACTTTATTTGTTTCATTGATAATTAAGAATATTCATTCAACAATATTATTAAGTTTCAATATTTGTTGAATTTTGTGACACGTCACAATTCATTCAAAGTCTCATGACTTGTGTCAGTCGGAGCATAAGGCTTAGGGCACTTCATATGTATTATGGCCCATGGTATGTCTTTTGACACATGAGTTTCAAAACCTTAAGGGTAGACATACTTGTTCTTTTGAACAATTAAGAACTTCTCGCAGTATGGTTTAATGCATTCATTTGAGAAGTTTGATTGACCACCAAATTAGAACAACCTTCATGTGCACATTTTCAGTGTGTTGTTCTATGGTTTATATAACCGCGCTTTGTCCATGTCAATTGAGTTTGTAAGCTACTGTGACCATGGAAGGTCCCTTGTCGCTCAATGATGAGGTTGCCGCCATGATTCAGAGTGACAGATTTGATTGGACCGGATTGACGTGCGAGTAGACTCAATACCGCGTTCGCTAGTTGGTACCCTTAAGTTTAGTGAAGATTTTATTGGAATGTCATAAATTGCGATGAATACAAGTCCAAGTGGGAGAATGTTGGAAATTTCCCGTAAGGTGGACTCATTTCATCGAGACGTCCCGGTTAAGTCGTGCGCGGATTTTGAGTCTATTCAGACTCCTACGAGTACGAGTTAGTTCAATCGCGCGAACGGTCGAAGCATGTGATAGATAGGCTAGATCGTCTCGTACATTAAGGGCGCAGACTCGGTCTCATCCTATGCACAAAAGTTGGCATGACATAAAATCCTATTTAATGATATGAGTTACATATTCTCCTATTGATTCTGGAATAAATGGGATTAATTCACCCATAATTTTGTAACTCCTAAGGTGGTTCTCCTATTAAAACCATATGAGGATTTTTATTCATTATTCTGCTATCTAGCCGACTGTGAACTAGGGTGAAATCCCGACTCCTCCTTCATCGTGAAAAAAAACGGTTGCATCTTTCTGCTTTTCCTCTACCCGATCCATTTGAGATCTGCATCGCGAAACCGATCCTCTTCTCCTGTTCGGTTTTTGAAAGAGCAAATCGCCGGAGGCGGTTTCGATCGGCCACCAGACTTCATCCGAACTCCAGCAGCCGGTGTTTTTCCCTTTTGCTTTGAGCTTTTAGTGAAAGACGTGGAAGTGGAGATTTGTTTCCGTCCAGGCAATTCCATCCAGTCGGCACCTTCGCCGATGCCGAGTGATTAAGCCGCTGCCGCACCTCTTCTGATTTCAGGACACTACTCAGACGGCCGGAATCTTCCTCTGTCCGGATCAAAGAAGGAGCAATTCACCCATACAGCAGGCTTCAGTTGCTGTTGCTGTTTGAGAGGTGGATCTGGAGTTGTCGGGTGTTCTGGGAAGATGAGAAGTTGCACCTAAGAGCAGGCCTTGAGTTTTGGTTGAGAGCTCTTCTCCATTCAGTTTTGGTGATTTCAGATCACACTTGATTTCAGGTATATTCATGATTAATAACTTCACTTTGCATTGTTGAATGGTAAAAGAAATCTGGTTACTTGGGTTGTTAACACCAAGTGTTGATCTCATATCTAGATCTGCTAACTGCTTTCAGGAAACATTTTAAACCCTCATGATGGTGCAACACACTTATGTATATATATATGCTGAATAATTATTTGTGCTAATTCTCCGTTGTTGTAGAAACCAAAATCTCAGATTTACTTGTATGTTAACGAGATCCGATAGAGTAGTCGATTTCATAAGGAAGAACACGTCAAGATTATTGGGAATGGCCGCGACCATAAAACACGAGCTTGAATCCAAGAACGGTATAATTTGATTTTCCGCACTTCAGTTACCATTTATTTCAGCTTGCTTTATTTCAGTGTTCTTAAGCTAAGAAAAATAATATTCAGTTTAAACTCTAGTTTGAGATTATTAGTGCTTGGTTTAAAAGATCCTATATATTTGTGCGTTGTTGCATTCAGTAGAATTTGTAGAAATATTCACTCTCCGTAGCGACGCACATACACCATAAATTTGTTAACAACGGAGCCCTGTGTCGGGCACTCATGTGTGTGTGTGTGTGTATATATAAGCGCGACAGTACCCTGCCAGCGACGACGGACTTCGCCCGCCCTCCGCACCCACCCTTTTAAAACAATTGTTGAAAAAATAACAATTTTTTATAATGTAATTGTAATAATAATTATTTTTAACATAATATATATATTTTAAAAGTAATGAAACGGTTATTAGAAATAAAATAGTAATTAATTAAACGTCTGAAAAAAAATTACTTTATTTTAAACATAATTAATTAAACGTTTAATATTTTTAAAGTAATGACATGGTTAAAATTGTAATTAATTAAACGTTTAAAACAAACTCTTTAATTTAAAATAGGCGGGTGAACAGTATTCTGCTACTGTTCTCCCGCCTGATTTTACCAATTTTAGGTGAACTTTTAAGTATATATTATTATGTGGTGATGGTTTCCTGAATAGTAGTTGTTATTCGTCGCGTTGTGGCTTGTTGCGGCGCTGCTATTGTTTCATTCTGCAAACGAACAGGCAAGCTTGCAATGCGTTAGTTTTTAAAAAATATATGTGTCGTTTAGTCTCACACCGCGAAAATGGAATAAGATTTTGAGTATAAATACAAAACTCGGGCACCATACTTTGAAATTTGGGCAGAGAGGTTGGGCTAAGCAGAGTGCATAGGTCTATATCGGGCTGGTTAGGTTGTAGAGCCGACCCAGTATGTTGGTTGGGGACTTCCTAAATATTTTTCGAAGTTAGGAGGGTAAAATGGTAATTTCATAGATTTAGAACACCCTAAAACTCTAATAGGTTTAGGATACCTACCAAAAATTGGAGAGAAAATACGAGTTAGATCGGACGATGCTGAATAATGAAGCAAGATCAGAAGATTGATATTTGTCCAACAGCTTTTAAAAACATGGTTTTAAAAACCATACCATATATCTTTATTTAATAGTAAAGATATCTTTAAACAGAACTTTATGTATATATATATACAAGTGACAGGCACGGGCCTTCGGCCCTGAGGGCAATCGACGGGGGTGCGACAATCGGCGGGGTCCGACATTCGGCGGGGTGCGACATTCGGCGTGATGCGACATTCGTCGGTGGTGCGACATTCGTCGGTGGTGCGACATTCGTCGGTGATGCAACATTTGTCGTGGGGACGACATTTGTCGTGAGCGGCGATATTTGTCGTGGGCGGTGACATTTGTCGTGGGCGACGACATTTGTCGTGGGCGGCGACATTTGTCGTGGACAGTACCCGCCCGCAACATATACATATGAGTACTCAAAATGACCGTAAAAAAATTTAAATCAAGAATATAATTTTTATTTTGTAAAACAAATTATATTTTAATGTTAAAACATTAATCTTTTTTTTGTCATTTCTAGCTATAGGTCATAGATTTAAGATACCTAATATTTTTATTTTTGTATTTAAATATTGCAAAGTTGTGTAATTACCTAAAAGATATTGACTTTATAATATATTAATATAAAGTTATGTATATTTGTGTAATTATGAATACAACTATAAGGGCAATATAGGGATATTTGCAATGTTTCGCCAAAGATTAGTTTTCGTATAATAGTAGAGATATATATATATATATATATATATACAAGTCACAGGCACGGGCCTTCGGCCCTTGGGGCATTCGGCCCTGGGGGCATTCGGAGGGGGTGCGACAATCGGCGGGGTGCGACATTCGGCGGGGTGCGACATTCGGCGGGGTGCGACATTCGGCGGGGTGCGACATTCGGCGGGGTGCGATATTCGGCGGGGTGCGACATTTGCCGGGGTGCGACATTCGCCGGTGGTGCGACATTTGTTGTGGGGACGACATTTGTCGTAGGGACAACATTTGTCGTGGGCGGCGACATTTGTCGTGAGCGACGGCATTTGTCGTGGACAATACCCGCCCCCTATGATCTCGCACGACAGTACCCGATCGCTCCCGGCGGGCTCCGCCCGCTCCCGCGGGCAACATATACATATGTGTACTCAAAATGACCGTAAAAAATATAAATCAAGAATACAATTTTTATTTTGTAAAACAAATTATATTTTAACGTTAAAACATTAATTTTTCTTTTGTCATTCTTAGCTAGAGACTAGTTTAGAGTATCTAGTGTTTTTATTTTTTGTATTTTAATATTGTAAAGTTGTATAATTATCTAAAAGGATATTGTCTTTATAATATACTAATATGAAGTTTGGTATCATTGTGTAATTATAAATACAACTATAAGGGCAATATATGGACATCAGACAATGTTTCACCAAAGAGTAGTTTTTGTATATTAGTAGATATTATATATATATATATATATTATATATATATATTATATATATATATATATATATATATATATATATACCAAATAAGAATATAAGGTTTGGTGTCAAGCACGCGTATATCTGTCGTCCGATTGAGCTCCATCAGATCTCATCAATTCATTATTTGAATTAGTAAACAAAGAAATTAAATAGGTCTCCTAAACCTATTGCCGGTGGAGGACCAGAGAGAGGGGGAGAGAGAGGAGAGAGAGAGAGAGTTGCGGCTGAGTTATAAGCGGTGGATATATATTATATATAAATACAAACTCAATATTCATATCTCTAACCACGCCACCACGGGAAGCTAACAGCCAAAACAGAACAAATTATATATTATATATAAATACAAGCTTAATATTCCTATCTCTAACCACACCACCACGGGAAGCTAACAGCCAAAACAAAACAAATTATATATTATATATAACCACGGAATATATATTTTATAGAGAGAGAGTTGCGGCTGAGTTATAGGCCGTGGATTTATATATAGATAAATTCAAGCTCAATATTCCTATCTCTAACCACGGGAAGCTAACAGGCAAAACAAAACAAATTATATATGATATATAACCACGGGATATATCTTATATATAAATACAAGCTCCATTTCGGCTTTGGGTTGATGTGAGAGTCGCCGTAGAGGGGAGAGCATCTCTGAGGATGTGCTCTTGAGGTGGCCGACCATGGCTGCTTGGAGGAGGGAGGAGGTCGGGAACTTGGAGGTGGCCGACCATGCCTGTTGGAGAGAGAAAGAGCGAGAGAGAGAGAGAGATGGAGACCTTCATTTAATTTATATATGTAGGACTTACGACAGGTATATTAATTTATCATTAACTTAAGTTAATACTTAACTTAACTGATAATAAGTTAATAAAGTATAACTGATAATAAGTTATTAAATTAACTTATCGCTTCCGTCGCTACAGTAACCCGATGCCAGCTTCTTTAGTCTCACATCACTTATATGTAATTTTGCTTGGTGTATAAAAGAAATCCTTATGATTGCTATATCGAATTACGCAATTGGGCAATCAATTAGGTTAACGTGGGCTAGCTTCCCCACTGCTATATGGGCCTGTTGTTACCATATAGGCCCGCGTGCAATTTGATCTGCTTCGTTCCGGGTTCTTGCGAGGCGAGGCAAAACTATCTAGTTTGGCTGGCCTAGCTTTTTACCCGGTTCCTGGTTAGGCCCGCCTGGGCTAGCTGCTTGGCCGGTTCCTATTTCGGGCCGCCTAGCCCGGCAGCTTGACTTTTTTAAATTTTTTGATAAGTTTTTTAATGACCCCAGCTGCTTACCCGGTTCCTGTTTCGCCTGGGCCGGCTGCTTGACTTTTCTTTTCAAATTGTTTTTTACAAATTTGATCAACTTCATTCCGGGTTCTTGCGAGGCGAGGCACACCCCTTCCGCAAACTCATCTACCCAGGTCTCTTCTTTTCTCTGTCTATATGACATCAAAAATCACTCATCCTCCTCAAACTTCATTTTTTAATCTGTATACTTCACACCACTGCTGAAAGAAATAAACAACAATATGTCACACCACCGATGAAAAAAATGAACGACCTAAGTCACTCATCTCCATTTCAACTTTTAGATGTTTCTTTCACTTTGGACTGTACTTCCTCTCATTATTACTGAAATTTTGAGTTTTCCATTCCACAACTGCTGCTTGCTCGAAGATAGGGCATTCGGGGCTCTATTTTTCCTGCATTGATGTTACTAGCCTGGTGATTGGGGTTTTCAGTGGTCAGTTTCTCCTTACATCTCTTACTTCCAAATGCACCTTTCTATTTTTTTAATGTGATGTTGTTGTTGGGGATAGAAAGAAGAAATTTTTTCCTCTTCATCTTTTATTATTGCACGCAAAGTGTTTGTTTGATTTCCTCATTGGTGGATAAAATTAAAATAAAATTTTCATATTTCAGAATCACCGATTGCGACAAGCTTCCATACAATTTTGTTTTACATTCCCCATATCGCTTCATTACGAAAGCTTCCATGTATGTTGGCACCTGAAGTTGATGAGCAAAATGTCAATGACGGAGATTCTAATTGCTCTCTTCTTTGTCAGGTATTGCTTCTTCTATCTCCTTTTAAAGATTTCTTTGTTAGTTTTCTGTTCGCAAATAGTTTACTTCCCTTCAACAGATTCTAGAGGATTGGAAGCTAAATACTTGCTATTGTGTATTTATATTAGGGATTCAGATTTAAATGTTTTTGCACTGAATTATTCTAATTTATTTATCTGACAAGAATTTGTCTCCATTGGTTAGGAGAAAAGTTTATTTCAGCTTTCTTAAAACATAAATTGGATTATAAATGAATATAGGAAAATGAAGAACGAACTTTTTTTATCTCATTCATGTTCGTACGGATGTTTAGATGCTTACATTTATGGGCGAATAAGATGTTTGGATGCTTACATTCATGGGCGAACCTTCCCATAACGGTGAATCAATAAGCAATAAGAAATTGAAAACAATATTTTCGAAACAATTACATTTAATCCATAAACAAGCAAAGCAAATTCGCAACTGGCAGTGTGTCGCAATGGAGGAATGCGATGCAGGGAGGTATACGGGGTTTAGGTTAGAGATGGGATCGGGTTTTCAGTGAAAACTAATAGAGGGGGTTTTGGAGAAAAGGCTATTTGCAGATCATTTCTCTTTATGATTAGACGACTGTGGTAGTTTTAAGACATATTAGGGTCTGCCAATAACGTGAGTTCAAAAATACATAAATAATATAGGTCACTGAATCTGGATTGATAAAATGTTGTCCGTCGGATCTGATACCAAAACCTTGTAAAATACCAATTTCCTAACCCTAAACCCGCTAAAACCCCGTGAAAGCCTGCACGCGTGCCTCCGTCCCGCTCATGAAGGCCCTTCTTCTTCCTGATTCTGCAGTGCGATTTGTTTACCAAAGAGCGAACGAGAGATCCACCGAAAAGCCCTTGTCGGCTCTTCTACTCTTTATCTTCAGGAGTGTTCGTAGAAAGATCTAAGGTTTGCTTGGTTCTTCTCTCTGAGGGATGCCAATTGCTTTCAATTTCATGCGATCTACAGAGATTTGAATTGTTCGAAGAGATATTTTGAGACGGATATAGATTTGTGTTGGCGATTCACCGTTGGAGCTTCTTTATCTCACTCATGATTTCCCTATGATCTGCGAAAAGAAGATATGTATGATTGCACCCCTTCTCCATCCATCTTCTTCCTACTCTGATATGTATGATTGCACCCCTTCTCCATCCATCTTCTTCCTACTCTTCCTACTCTGATCAAGAGTAGCACCGTTCGATTAGGTGTCGGGGTTGAGCACTTATGGTATGAAGGTCATGACTGATTACGGTGGGGATGGGTCGAAGTCCTCCGCCGCGTCCAAAGACCGCCGCCTGGTCGGGTACTGTCGCGCTAGACACAAGGGCTGGAGGCTCGTGCCTATCACTCTAATGTATATTCAAACGAACCATTAGGTGCTCATAATGCATATATATACACTATTCAGACGAACCATTAGGTGCTTATAATGTATATATATATATATGTATATATATATATATGTATATATATATGTATATATATATATATATATATATATATATATATACAAGAAGTCGTGCACGGGGGACCCCGTGCGGGCAACAATTGTCGTGGGTGCGATATTTGTCGTGGTGCGACAATTATCGTGGGGGAGACAATTGTCGTGGGAGCGGTAATTGTCGTGGGGGCGACAATTGTGGTGGGGCGGCAATTGTCGTGGGGGTGACAATTGTCTTGGGGACGACAATTGTCGTGGGTGCAATATTTGTCGTGAGGGGACATTTGTCGTGGGGGCGACATTTGTCATGAGGACTACATTTGTCGTGGGGACGACATGGGGGCGAGATTTATCATGAGGGCGATATTTGTCGCGGGGATGACAAATGTCGTCGGGACGACATTTGTCGTGGGGACGACAAATGTCGTCGGGGACGACATTTGTCGTGGGGACGATAATTGACGCGGGGATGACATTTGTCGTGGGGCCGATAAATGTCGCCGGGGCGACATTTATTGTGTCGAAGACATTTGTCGTGGGGGCAGCAATTTTCGCGGGGGCGGCAATTGTCGCGGGGACGGAAATTGTCGCGGGGGCGACAATTGTTGCGGGCGGCAATTGTCGACATTTGTCGATATTATGATAATTTTCGTGGGTGCAACATCTGTCGAGAGTGGTGACATCTATTGCGAAGGGAGGGGGAATTGTCTTGGGGGTCAGCATCTGACGCATGAGGCAACATCTAGCACAAGGATCAATTTGAAATATCATTTTTTTTAAATAAAAATAATTTCAAGATACTTGCACTGAACATTAACAACATAAAGTAGAATAAGTTCTAATAATAATTAGAAAGATAGATTGCGTAACAGCATAACTCAGTAAAATCGCTTAATAAAATATTTATTAAGCTCGAAAATTAAAGTAGGGTAAGTTCTTATACAATTAAAAGATAAACAGATAAATTGCATAACACTAAATCTAAGAAAAATCATTTAGTATCCCTTTTTCCCAGCAATTCCTTCGAAGCGGCTTTTTTGTCGTAGTTATTTGGAACCAGATATTTTGACGACGTGAATAACTCATGAAAAGCAAAAGCCGAGTTGAAATTCATAGCACTACGGCAAAATTGTGTAGAAATTCATAGCGGCCCAAAAAATTGAATCAGAACCGAGAGATAAACAAAAAACATGAGATTACAATGTTGAGATGTGTAGATAAACAAAAACATTGAAGAATGCATCGCTCAAGGTTTAAAGAAATCTTTATGGTTGTTGTAACAGTTATTAAGGGCAGCATTATAACCTCTATGTGCAAATGGAATGAAAAACTCCAACCACAGAGAACAAAAGCACCCGCATTAATTCCTAGCCCAGGTTAATGAAATGGAAAACTCATACAAATTTACAAATTGTTGAGCTGATATAAAATAAACATCATGTTCGATCCAAAAAAATTAAGGCTTGATCAAAATTTTAAATACATGAGCATGAGGAAATTGAGCCTAAACCTAAAAGCCCATAAAAGCTTTAAACTGATTACTAATGCAATATCCTGCGCACGAGAAATCACGAAGAAACACTGAAATTAAGGAATTAACAACACAAAATTAGATTACTAATGCAATGTCCTGCGCAGGAGAAATCACGAAGAAACCTTTAATGCAATCTCTTTGCACTGCTTGGGTGCTATTTAGGAAACACAAAATCAGATTTAGTATGACAGAACAGTGGTAAAAATTATTAGATCAAATGATCCTATCATCTTATCAAGACTCCAAAAAATAGTACCTGGATGTGCTCTTAACAGGGTTGTAAATGGCCGGCAAAAATTGTGATGATCCAGGAACCAAATAGCTTGCAAATTTGGAACAAAATCTGATTATCGGAAAACCTCACTGAGACCACAGATAGTAATGGAACCCATGAGACCACATCGACTTTAAATGCAAAACCCAAAAAACTTCACTAAATGCATAAATCAGAACAACCAAAAACTTCCTATAAAGCAGAAAACAAAAGAGAGTAATGGCACCCATGCGCAGGACGAATTAAATGAGTAAAGAGTAATGGGAACAAAATGCTATAACACAAATTCTTCTTTTTTTATTACAGGGCCATAGTGAAGCAGTTCACAGGAAGCAGAAAAAAACAACAGCCGAATGAAGAACGAAGCGGTGAAGTTCTTCCCCAATGGTTTACATTTTTGATGGAAGAAATGAAATAGGAAATCAAAAGCATCCATGTGCATGACGAATTAAATGAGTAAAGAGTAATGTGAACAAAATGCTATAACACAAATTCTTCCTTTTTTTCTTACAGGGCAATAGTGAAGCAGTTCACAGGAAGCACAAAAAAGCAACATCCGAATGAAGAACGAAGAGGTGAAGTTCTTCTCCAATGGTTTACATTTTTTTGATAGCAGAAATGAAACAGGAAATCAAAAGCATCCAATGGTTTTCATTTTTTCGATAGCAGAAATGAAATAAAAAATCAAAAGCAGGAGAAGTGAATTAAAAATGGAGAGGTGAAGTTCTTCTCCAATAGGAAATCAAAAGCATAAATGGAAAACGAAGCAGAAATCCATCGAGTTCTTCTCCAATAGGAAATCAAAAGCCCTAAAATGAAGCAGAAACCGAAAATGTTGTCGATGCCCAAAAATAAAAATTGAGAGGTGAAATTCTTCTCCAATAGTTTGTATTTTTCGCTAGTACACGTACAGGAGAATCAAAATTGAAAAACAAAAGTAGGAATGAAATAGGAAATCAAAAGCAGAAATGGAAAACGAAGCAGAAATCCATGGAGGAGAAGCTTACCGCGAGGAGATGAGCTGTCGATGGAGGAGAAGCACCATCGATGAAGGGGGAGTGCTGTGGTGGAGATTTGAGGCAGGAGAAGGAGATTTTTCGTGGGGTTATACCTCTGTGGAGGAGTCAAGGCTGGAAGTGATGACACGGAGAAGGAGCGTCGTGGACTATCTTTTGCGGGTGGCAGTCGAGGCGGGAGTTGCTTTCGGCGGATGCAGTACAGAGAGTAGAAATAAGGACACGGTGGATGCGCCGGCACGACGGTCGCTGGCAGGAGTTGCTTTGGGCGTATGACAGTCGATGTGCGGGATTTGAGGCAGAGATTTGAGGCAGAGATTTGCTTTGGGCGGACGGCACGACGGTCTCTGGAAGCTGAATGACGATGTGCTTGATAAAGATATGGTCAAGGAGTCTTTAGGTGCTATGTTATGCCGCCACATCCGCTATAATTTCAAGGGCAGACGTACACTCGGAGACCAAAAGAACGGAGGCCAAACAACGGGGCTGAACCATCCGGTTCAGCCCCCAACCTATGAAGGCGCCAAGGGGGGACTGAACCGACCCGGTTCAGTCCCCAAGTGGGGGGCCGCCGGCCCCCTTGAGCCCCAGGTATTAATAAACCCGGGGCTCCCTTTGGATGGTATGAACGATTATTTCAAGGTATTTCCTCTTCCTCTCTCCCTAACCCTAATTCCTCTTCTTTTCCCTCTAAATCTTTCCCTAGATCTCTCTTCTTCTTGCAACATTTTATCATTTGGTATCAGAGCAACATCCTGCGACGATGGTGACTCGCTCTGAAGCCGAAACCGCGCGACTTGCATCCCTCGAGGAGAACTATGTAGGGTTGTCGGACACGATGACGGTGCTCGAAGAACAAATGAAATCCTCTCAAAAAACCCTAGAGGATCGCTTGGATGCGAGCATGGAGGAGATCAAAGCTCTACTTGCACAAAGTCTGAAAGGAAAAAATCCCGCGGTGGAAGGATCGGAAACGGAGGCATCCTACCATCCTCTGGCACAGAATGGTACTGGAATCGGAAGTGGAGTGCAGCAGGGGGCCGAATCGGGCTCTACGGGGGCCGGCTTCTCGATTGCGGGATCGGCGGAGCCGATAATACGCGAAACGGCGCGTACGCCTTCCGTGCGGCGGGATCGGCCCAGGAGGGGTACGGGGGTCTTGGAGGGAGCATCGGAGGGCCGGTGGAGGCCGGCTACCGCCGGCCAGGCGGCTGGAGACCGCCGGAAGGCCCAGCGGCACCGTGCGGGCCGATCGGCGCCCAGAACGCCTGGAACGGGCCCGGGATGCATGCTGGTCCCTCTTGGCAGGGTCCGGGGCAAGGAGTGGCCCCTTTTCGACCAACGGGAGCGAATGCGGTTCCAATCGGAGGAGTGGCTGGCATCCTACCGATACCTCCGCTCTTCAGAGGACCGGCGGACTACGGAAATGACAACCCATGGGGTGGAGAGCAGCAAGGAGGCCACGACATGGACCGGGGGCGACCTGGGCCCGCAGCGGCCCCAGCACAACCTTACCAACCAGCACATGCAGAACCCCGGCCATACATGCAGCCCAAATTGACGCGTATGAACTTCCCTAAATTCATGGGCGGCGACGCCCTAGAGTGGATCCAGAAAGCTGAGCTTTTCTTCAAGTACCAAGAGATTCCGGAGGGGCAGTGGGTCCAGTTGGCGTCTTTCCACCTGGAGGAGGACGCCTTCCAGTGGACCAAGTGGTTCCTGAGGGGACGCAATTACGCACCGTGGGAGGAGTTTGTGGAGTCCTTCTCGGCTCGTTTCGGGCCGTTAGAGTATGAAGATGTGGAGGCTATGTTACAGAAGCTGCGTCAGAAAGGATCAGTCACAGAGTACCGGACAGAATTCGAACGGTTGGCCAATCGGGTCAATTGGGAAGAGAGGACAATGCTGAGCTGTTTCGTATCCGGGCTGAAGGACCATTTGAGAGACGAGGTCCACGCGTACATGCCACGCAGTCTGAGTCATGCCATCAGCCTGGCCAGGATACAGGAGGAGCGGTACAATCGGCAGAAGACTCGAACGACAGGACGGGCACCCACAGTGACGGACGTAACCAGGAAGGAACCACCGGCCGGGGGCCGTCCCACTGTGACGAAGTTGTCGTGGCAGGAGATGCAGGCCAGAAAGGACAAGGGGCTGTGCTTCAAGTGTGATGAGAAATTCGTTCCAGGGCATCGGTGTCAGAAGGTCCAAGTCTTCATGCTACGGAACGAGGATGGCGAAGAAGACACTACTGGTGACTCAGTTGAGGATGATCTGGATCTTACGGAGTTTGGAATATCTCTTCAGGCGATGGCAGGGTGCACAGCTCCCCTCACTTTACGGATCGCAGGGGCAATTGGCCAGGAGCGGGTGACTATACTAGTTGATAGTGGGAGCACCCACAATTTCATTGACCCCGAGGTGGCTCTCAAGACAGGAATTCCGATTGATCGGGAGGCCGCCTTCCAGGTCATGGTTGCAGATGGGAGCAAGTTACGATGCGAAGGAGTCCTGAAGGGGGCCGAGCTGCGGATGCCGGGCTACATCTGCCACACCGACGTCTACCTTCTACCCATTCGAGGCTCGGATATGGTCTTGGCAGTGCAGTGGCTCCGACAGTTACGGCGGGTGACCACGGATTGGGACAGGATGACGTTGGAGTTTACTCAGCAGGGCAAGGACCACTGTTTGCAAGGCATCAGGACATCTCCACTCAAGGAGGTCTCATTCAGGGGTTTGCAGAGACTGGAGGAGCAAGGCGGGATAGTAGCCATGATTCTGGGGGTGACACCCATGGACTCGGAGGCTAGCGCGGAACCAGAGCAGATACAAGCACTTTTGGGATAGTACGATGATGTTTTTCCAGGAGCCATGCTCCCTTCCACCGTCCCGCTTTCGGGACCATCAGATCCAGTTGAAAGTTGGGACGGACCCCACCAACATCCGGCCTTACCGCTATCCTCATATTCAGAAGATTGAGATTGAGCGCAGCGTGCGCGAGATGCTGACTTCCGGTATTATACGTCCCAGTACTAGTGCTTTCTCCTCCCCGATCATACTGGTGAAGTAGAAAGACGGTTCGTGGAGATTTTGCGTGGATTACCGGGGACTTAACAGTTCCACCATCAAGGACAAATTTCCCATTCCTATGATCGAGGAGTTGCTGGATGAGCTACACGGAGCACACTTATTCACCAAATTGGATCTCCGGTCCGTTACCATCAAATTCGCATGAAGGAGGAAGACGTCCACAAGACGGCCTTCCGTACCCACGATGGTCACTACGAGTTCTTGGTGATGCCATTTGGGTTGGCCAACACACCCTCGACCTTCCAGGCAGTCATGAATGAGATATTCCGCCCTCTTCTCCGAAGGTATGTGCTAGTTTTCTTTGACGATATACTTATCTATAGCAGGAGTTGGGAGGATCACTTGGAGCATGTCTGCACCGTCCTCACCATATTGCGAGATCACAAGCTGTACGCCAAGCGGTCCAAGTGTTCATTTGGACAGCCGGAGGTTGAGTACTTGGGACACATGGTGTCAGCACACGGGGTACAAGCTGACCCAAAGAAGATCGCGAGCATGGTAGATTGGCCACCTCCCACGACGGTCCGAGCTTTGAGGGGTTCCTCGGGCTGACGGGGTACTATCGGCGGTTTGTGAAGGACTATGGCAAGATAGCCCGCCCCCTCACTCAGCTGTTGCAGAAAGACGCTTTTCACTGGAGTCCATAGCCAGAGGTCGCCTTCCAGTCTCTGAAGGCGGCTATGACTACTACCCCGGTTCTGGCGCTTCCAGATTTCTCTAAGACGTTCGTAGTGGAGGCCGATGCTTCGGGGGTCGGTATTGGAGTTGTGTTGATACAGGAGGGCCGACCTTTGCCTACTTCAGCAAGGCGTTGACACCCCGGACATTGGGCTTTCGACGTATGAGAAGGAATGTTAGCCATCCTGCATGCGGTCGCCTTGTGGCGGCCCTATCTTTTGGGACGACACTTCCAGATCCGTACAGATCACCAGAGCCTGAAACATTTTCTGGAGCAGAGATTAGCCTCACCGTTGCAGCAGAAGTGGCTGACAAAGCTGCTGGGATACGATTATGAGATTGTGTATAAGCAGGGGAAGGAAAATGTGGTGGCTGATGCACTCTCCCGCCTACCAGAGAGTTCCTTGTCCCATATTTCAGGACCAGTGATTGAGTCACTGATACAGGCAGAAGTTCAGCATGATTCGGACCTGCGAGCCATCATTGAAGCACTACGACAGGGGGAGCCTACTGAGGCCGGCTATCACTTGCAGGGAGACCGACTTTACCATCAGGCCGGCTAGTCCTCCCTGCCACGTCGGCCTGGCGGACGGTCATGATGCAGGAGTTTCACGCCTCACCCACCGGCGGACACGCCGGCATCCTGCGTACTCTACAACGGGTCAGGGCGAATGTTTTTAGAAAGGGCTGCGACGAGATGTTCAGCGTTTGTACGTGAATGCGAGATCTGCCAGCGACAGAAGTACGAGACTACCTCTCCCGCCGGGCTACTGACACCGTTGGAGATTCTCCGTCAGATTTGGGACACTGTCTCTCTGGACTTCATTGACGGTCTGCCCAAATCCCAGGGCAAATCCGTCATCTTGGTCGTGGTTGACAAGTTGTCCAAATACGGGCACTTCATCGCTATGAGCCATCCGTACACAGGAGCAACAGTTGCTGATGTTTTTACCAGGAGATTGTGAGACTTCACGGAATTCCTAGCGCTATCATATCAGACAGAGACCCCGTCTTTGTGGGCAATTTTTGGCGGGAGCTGTTTCGGCTACAGGGGACTTCCCTCCGCATGAGCACGGCCCATCACCCGCAGACAGACGGGCAGACGGAGGTCCTCAACCGTGGGGTTGAAACTTATTTGTGGTGTTTGTCATGGATGAGCCACGCTCCTGGACTCGGTGGCTCCATTGGGCGGAGTACTGCTACAATACATCTTTCCATTCGGCCAGCAAGCTCACTCCGTTTGAGGTGGTCTACGGCCGCCCCCCCGCCTACTTTGAGTTCTTATGAGCCAGCCAGCACCGCTCTGCCCGCGGTCGACCGGATGTTACAGGATCGCGACCGGACTTTATCTCTACTCCAGGAGAATTTACGCATCGCCCAAGATCGCATGAAGATTCAGGCCGATAAACATCGTACCGAGCGGGAGTTTGCGGTGGGCGATGAGGTCTTCCTTAAACTCCAACCATATCGGCAATTATCGGTCTCTCGGCGGACCAACCAGAAGCTGGCACCGAAATATTATGGCCCGTTCCGCATCCTCCGCCGGGTGGGGCCCGTGGCTTATACTCTTGCTCTTCTGGAGGGTTCTCGCATCCATCCAACGTTCCATGTATCTTTACTGAAGAAGAAGCTCAGGAACTCCACTCCAACCTGCCCTACTCTTCCAGAGGCTACTAGCGGCGGCGAATTGCGGCCTTTACTTGAGGCGATTCTGTTGACCAAATGGAAGCGGCGGGGTGCCGAGTACCGGCTCGAGCTACTCGTCAAATGGGCGTACATGACCGCCGAACATAATTCTTGGGTTGAATTCTTGGACTTTCGCGAGGCGTTTCCGGATTTCCCACTTGAGGACAAGTTGGTGCTTGAAGGGGAGGGAATGTTATGCCGCCACATCCGCTACAATTTCAAGGGCAGACGTACACTCGGCGACCAAAAGAACTGAGGCCAAACAACGGGGCTGAACCATCCGGTTCAGCCCCCAACCTATGAAGGCGCCAAGGGGGGACTGAACCGACCCGATTCAGTCCCCAAGTGGGTGGGGGGTGGGGGGGGGCGGCCGGCCCCCTTGAGCCCAGATATTAATAAACCCGGGGCTCCCTTTGGATGGTATGAACGATTATTCCAAGGTATTTCCTCTTCCTCTCTCCCTAACCCTAATTCCTCTTCTTTTCCCTCTAAATCTCCCCCTAGATCTCTCTTCTTCTTGCAACATCTTATCATGCTAAACCCCTAATTAATGGGTAGCAAGACCAAAATAACCCTTTGCTAAACCCCAACACATATGTTACTAAGGGCAATTCGGGATATAAATGTTACACCATGGGATGATTATGGTTTGCTTATATAATAAAGATATATAAGCAGTCAGTCATTGCACGGGACCCCGTGCGGGCAACAATTTGTCGTGGGTGCGACAATTGTCGTGGGGGCGACAATTGTCGTGGGGCCGACAATTGTCGTGGGGCCGACATTTGTCGTGGGGGCGACAATTGTCGTGGGGCGACAATTGTCGTGGGGGGACAATTGTCGTGGGGGCGACAATTGTCGTGGGGCGACAATTGTCGTGGGGACGACAATTGTCGTGGGTGCTACATTTGTCATGGGGGGACATTTGTCATTGGGGCGACATTTGTCGTGGGGACCACATTGGTCGTGATGGGCGAGATTTATCATGGGGCGATATTTGTCGCGGGGACGACGACAATCGTGGGGACGATAAATGTCGCGGGGATGACATTTGTCGTGGGGATGACAAATGTCGTGCGGACGACATTTGTCGTGGGGACAACAAATGTCGCGGGGACGACATTTGTCAGGGGGACGACAAATGTCGTGGGGACGATAAATGTCGCGGGGGCGACATTTATTGTGCCGAAGACATTTGTCGGAGGGGAGACTTTTGTCGCGGGGGCGGCAATTGCTGTGGGGGCGACGTTTGTCGATTTTATCACAATTTTCGTGGGTGCAACTGCTGTCGAGAGGGGTGACATCTATTGCGGGGGGGGGGGGGGGGGGGGGGGGGGGGGGGTGGGGGGGAGGGGGGGGGGGGGGGGGGGGGGGGGGTCAATTTGTGTGGGGGGTTCGCATCTGGCGCATGAGACAACATCTAGCACAGGGGATCAATTTGAAATATCATTATTTTTTAATAAAAAGAATTTCAAGATACTTTCACTGAAATAAACAACATAAAGTAGAGTAATTTCCAATAATAATTAGAAAGATAGATTGCATAACACCACAACTCAGCAAAATCACTTAATAAAATATTTATTAAGCTCGAAAATTAAAGTAGAGTAAGTTCTTATAATAATTAAAAAGTAAACAGATAAATTGCATAACACTACATCTAAGCAAAATCGTTTAGTATCCCTTTTTCCCAACAACTCCTTCGAAGCGGCATTTTCGTCGTAGTTCTTTGGAACCAGATATTTCGACGACGTGAATAACTCATGAAAAGCAAAAGCCGAGTTGAAATTCATAGCACTACGGTAAAATTGTGTTGAAATTCATAGCGACCCAAAAAAATGAATCAGCATCGAGAGATAAACAAAAAAACATGAGATTACAATGTTGAGATGTGTAGATAAACAAAAACATTGAAGAATGCATTGCTCAAGGTTTAAAGAAATCTTTATGGTTGTTGTAACACTTATTAAGGGCAGTATTATAATCTCTATGTACAAATGGAATGAAAAACTCCAACCACAGAGAACAAAAGCACACGCATTAATTCCTAGCCTAGGTTAATGAAATGGAAAACTCATATAAATTTACAAATTGCTGAGCTGATATCAAATAAATATCATGTTCAATCCAAAAAAATTAAGGTTTGATCAAAATTTTAAATACATGAGCATGAAGAAATTGAGCCTAAAGCTCATAAAAAGCTTTAAACTGAATACTAATGCAATGTCATGTGCAGGAGAAATCACGAAGAAACACTGAAATTAAGGAATTAACCACACAAAATCAGATTACTAATGTATGTCCTGCGTAGGAGAAATCACGAAGAAACCACTAATGCAATCTCTCTGCACTGCTTGGGTGCTATTTAGGAAACACACAAATTTATTTTAGTATGACAGAAAAGTGGTAAAAATTATTAGATCATGATCCTATCATCCTATCAAGACTCCAAAAAACGCACCTGGATGTGCTCTTACAGGTTTGTAATGGCCGGCAAAAATCGTGATGATCCAGAACCAATAGCTTGCAAAATTGGAACAAAATATGATTATCAGAAAACCTCACTGAGACCACGGAAGTAATGGCACCCATGAGACCACATCGACTTTAATGCAAAACCCAAAAAACATCACTAAATGCATAAATCGAACTACCAAAAACTTCCTATAAAGCAGAGAACGAAAGAAGAGTAATGACACCACATGGCAGGACGAAGTTAAATGAGTAAAAGTAATGAGAACCAAATGCTTAATACACAAATTCTTCTTTTTTATTACAGGGCCATAGTGAAGCAGTTCACAGGAAGCACAGAAAAGTAGGCATTCGAATGAAGAACGAAGAGGTTAGTTTCTTCCCCAATGGTTTACATTTTTTTGAATGGCAGAAATGAAACAGGAAATCAAAAGCATCCTGTGCAGGACGAATTAAATGAGTAAAGAGTAATGAGAACAAATGCTATAGACACAAATTTCTTCTTTGTTATTACAGGGCCATAGTGAACATTCATAGGAAGCCCCAAAAAAGCAACAGCCGAATAAGAACAAAGATGTGAAGTTCTTCTCCAATGTTTTACATTTTTTGATAGCAGAAATGAACATGAAATCAAAAAGCATCCAATGGTTTTCATTTTTTTCTATGCAGAAATGAAATAAAAAAGCAAAGCAGGAGAAGCGAAAT